>CM064568.1:14965259-15459878 GCA_032716605.1 Paralithodes platypus | reverse complement strand
CAGGACGTGACACAATCGACAACTTCATAGTCAGGCAGCTGTAGGAAAGATAGCTACTGAAAGTAAGAAGTTGTGCAGTAGGCTAGGAGAAAATTTGGCGTAGAGGAGTGGGTGGCGCGTGTGATAATGAAGATGTATGAGGACTCATGAACGGTAGTGAGGGTGAAAGGTGTACTGAGTGAGGGACATATGCTAGATGAAGTACATACATACATAACATTTTAAGACTGAGTGTTCCACACATACATGCAGTTTCAGTCTCTTGTCCCAATGGCTGCGTTCCAGGCAACCCTGTTAAGGGCTGCTTCACTTGTCAAGTTCTTAGATTTGAGATCGGCGCGTATAGTCCGATCCCAGGTCTTCCTCGGTCCACCCCTTGGTGCAGCTCCCTCCACAATCACAGACCTGCATTTTTTCACCCAATTTTGTTCATCCATTCTCTCCACATGTCCATACCATCCCAGTCTACTTGTACGCATCACCTCGCTAATACTCTTTATACCTAAACGTCTCCTCAGCTCAACATTTGTTATTCTATCCTGTAGCCTGGCCCCACACATCCATCTCCCCATTCTCATCCCATTACGCTCCATTCTGTTGACATCCTCTACTTTAACAGCCCATGTTTCCGAGGCATACGCCATTGCACTTCTAACACATGAGGCATACACCTTTCCCTTCAGGGGGAGAGGCATTCTTTTCATGGTCAGGATTGGCATCAGTTCTCTGAACTTCCCCCAGCCACACCTAATTCTAGCAACAGTGGCAGCCTCGGCCCCACCACCGGCAGAGATGGTATCTCCTAGGTAACAAAACTTGTTAGTGTTGTATCCCATGTACTGGGTACTAGGGACATATACTAGGTGTTATGTAAGGGTTAGTATTGTATCTCAAATACTAGGTACTAGGGACATATACTAGGTGTTACGTGAGGGTTAGCTTTGCATCCCACGTAACGTACTGGGTACTAGGGACATATACTAGGTGTTAGGTGAGGGTTAGTTTTGTATCCAACGTACTGGGTCTAGGTTAGGTAAGGTTAGGTTCTTTGGTTAGGTTAATGACAAGGATCAGGTGGGTACTGAGCGACGAGTTTTCAGTTTGTGTCAAAGTCCACCAGGAATACACATAGCCTACATACATACATACAGTACGGTACATAAAATGTTAAGACTGAGTGCTCCACACATATGTACAGTTTCAGTCTAGTCTCTTGTCCTGATGGCGGCGTTCCAGGCAACCCTGTTAAGGACTGCTTCACTTGTCAAGTTTTTGTATTTGAGATCAGCATGTATAGTCCGATCCCAGGTCTTCCTCGGTCTACCCCTTGGTGTAGCTCCCTCCAAAATCACAGATCTGCATCTTTTCACCCAATTTTTTTCATCCATTCTCTCCACATGCCCATACAATCCCAGTCTACTTGTACGCATCTCCTCGCTATTACTCGTTATACCTAAACATCTCCTCAGCTCATCATTTGTTATTCTATCCAGCAGTTTGGCCCCACACATCCATCTCACCATTCTCACCTCATTACGTTCCATTCTGTTGACATCTTCTACTTTAATGGCCCATGTTTCTGAGGCATACGTCATTGCGCTTCTAACACATGAGGCATACACCTTTCCCTTCAGGGGGAGAGGCATTCTTTTCATGGTCAGAATTGGTAGCAGTTCTCTGAACTTCCCTCAGCCACATCTAATTCTAGCGACAGTGGCAGCCTCGGCCCCACCACCGGCAGAGATGGTATTTCCTATTTTTAAAAAATTGACCACCAGCTCCAATGACTCATTTCCAAAATTCACAGCCACAAGCTCGCCCTTGCACACTACGCATCTTTTCTGAAACAAAATTTATCTAATTTGAAACCATTGGTACGAGTTCTTTCGCTATCACTGAGCTTTAGTACATTTGTCATGTCCCCTTTGTTAATCCCACTAACCCACTTGAACACCTCTATCATATCCCCTCTAACTCTGCGTCTCTCTAACGAATGTAAACCTAATTTCTTCAACCTTTCTTCATACGGAAGATTTCTAATATTATGGATAATTTTTGTCATTCTACGCTGTACTCTCTCCAATGAATCTATGTCCATTCTGTAATAAGGACACCAAAATTGGACAGCATAATCCATATGGGGTCTCACTAATGACAAGTAAAGTTTTAAGATAACATCAGCAGTTCTGTTACACTCCTAGATATGAACCCGAGAATCCTGTTTGCCTTATTACGAACGCTTATACACTGTTTTCTAGGCTTCAAATCATTGCTAACAAACACACCTAGATCTTTCTCGCAGTCTGAATTTTCTAATTCTAAATTAGCTAGTTTATTTAACATTTGTTTGCATCTTCCCTATCTTTAATACCTTGCATTTGTCAATGTTAAACTTCATCTGCCAATTTACTGACCATTCATGTAAGGTATCTAGATCCCATTGGAGGCACTCTATATCACTATCTGAATCAATTGATCTCCCCATTTTAGTATCGTCTGCGAATTTACTTATCCTACTAGTTATACCTAAATCTAGGTCATTTATGTATATAAGAAACAACAGAGGACCTAATACCGATCCCTGGGGGACACCACTTTTGACTGCTCCCCACTCTGACTTGGTACCATTTATGCTGACTCTCTGTTTCCTACCAATTAGCCATGACCTAATCCATTCCAACAATGACCCTCCTATTCCATGTGCCTCAACCTTTCTATCAATCTCTCATGAGGGACTCTGTCGAAAGCTTTACTGAAATCTAAATATATAATATCATATGACTTGAAGTTCGGAACTACATTTGCAAGCTACCAAGCTTCTGGAAGTAAACCTGTTTCTAATGACTTGTTAAATAAAAATGCTAATGGGCTACTTAACTCATCTCTGCATTCTTTTAACACCTTATTAGCGGGCTAGGCAGTTTATTTATATGTACCGCCCAGCGGGGTGTTTTTAGCCAAAATAGGGCTGTTTACGTGATCATTTTCATGCCTAAATAAGACCCAGAGCGTAAAACAAGTATCTATCCCTGAAAGGGCATAAACAGAGCTTTCCAATGACACCATAACGATCCTTTTATGATGGCTAGTTTTCTTGCAACAACCGCGCAACGCGAGTGCAAAAAGCATGTAATTAGGCACTTTCCCCATACAATTCCATATATAGCGAGTGAGTGAGGGAGGGAGGAGGTGGGATTCGTGTCAGTAGGTTCGCCGCGGTGGTCTGGAGCAGTCATATGCTCGCTACTCTCCTGCCACCACTTGTCTCTCTCTCTCAGCAACATTACGTGCTGAAATTGCCACACGACCTATGTCGAGCGCCGCCAGATAGTCCAGATTTATTATACTCGACTTATGTTGCGCGCCGATAGTTAAGGGTTAATACTCTAGCATATACCTCGTCAGGACCAGACGATTTTTGAGGTTTCAGTCTGTCAATTTCCTTAAGCACATCATTTCTACTTATACTAAATGTACTTAACATATTTTCTATACTATCACTATATGCCATATTAACTTCTGGAATCTGTGCCAAATTTTCATTTGTGAAAACGGAATGAAACTGACTATTTAATGTACTGCACATTTCTAAATCATTTTCTGTTATTTCTCCAATTGAAGTTTTTAGGGGGCCTATTACATCTCTAACTTTAGATTTATATACAGTAGTTGGTAAAAAGCTTTAGGGTTATTTTTTGAGTCACTGGCTATCCTTATTTCATAATTTCTTTTTGCTTTCCTGATTTCCTTTTTGACCTGTCTTGATAGAGTCTGATAGTATATATGTAGATGATTTTCGCCTTTCTTTATTTTTCTATATATTCCTTTCTTTTTTCCTATAGGATCTAGTAGCTTATTAGTCATCCATTTTGGTTGGTTCTGCGTCGATCTAAATCTTCTTTTAGGGATATATTTATTTTGAGCATTGTGGAGTGAAGCAATAAACTGGTTATATGTAGGTGGCAAGTTGAACTCTGGCATATCCTGACTTAATTGCTTAACAATAGGGTCCACCCTTAACCTATCAAGTGCGCATGGGGGTAATTAGACACCTCTCCCTGTGCACATGTATTTGAGGTGTTTCCGTCACTAAAATATTCATTGTACCATTTAATAGCATTAATACTTATCCATATGCGCCTATTATGGGTTGATTATAAAGGTATTAACCTGAAACAACAATAAAACGAGTGAAAACAGTGTTTGGATGGTCAAAATCGGAGATATAGCCCGCGAGTTATATAATGTATGGGTGAGGCAAGCTGCTTTCCCGCCAATTTCCCCCAAGGCCACTGAGACACAGTCGATCGATACTCTCTCTCTCTCTTGCATTCGCTTGCTATCAGTGATGACCACACCCTGCAACCGGCTTTCTAATGTTAGCACGAAAATATACCTCAGAATAAGGGAATAACAGGGAAAATAGGTGATAACTGAAGGAGAGGAGGAAAGAGGGGAAGGAGGGGAGGTAGAGGACTGAGATTTTGCATGGTCCAGGGGCCAAAAAAAAAATAAACAATTTTTTTTTTTTTTTTTTTTTTTTTTTTTTTTTATGTCAAAAGTTGATTTTTTTTTTCTCTGACTCTTAAGAGTCTCTCCGCAGTCCGCCGGGGGAACTCTTAAGAGTCTCCCAGCAGTTCCCGGGTTAAGTCTCTTCTTAGCCCACCATAATCAGCTTTTCTGAAATCTGGGATAAGTGTCGTATTCTCTTTAGCATTCCCTGTCCATTGTATATTAAAATAAATAGATTTATGATCGCTATTTCCTAGGTGATCACCAATCTCTACATTATTTATGTAGAACATAATCATGAACATAATCATGTTCATTGTTACTGAAGACTAAATCAAGAATATTAATACCTCTAGTCGGCGTATCTATGAATTGAAATAAAAAACTATCTTGTACTACCTCAATAAACTCTACTGAATCGGAGTCGCCTATTTGGTGCTGCCAATCAATGTTCGGAAAATAAAAATCCCCCATAATGCACACATTGCTAAACCTTGATGCTATTTATTTCCTTCCATAACGATGTTCCGCCATTTCTAATCATATTAGGCGGTCTATATATAACTCCAATAACTATGGTCTCACTATCTTCGTTAACCTCTACCCAAACACTTTCATTATCATTATTTAGTCTAATACCTGATTTAATACATCTTTTTAATGTACTCCTGACAAACACTGCTATACCCCCGCCCCTCTTACTTGTTCGGTCATATTTAAACAAACTATATCCTGGAATATCAAATTCTGCTAAGAAATGCCTAGATTCTGTATTAATCCACGTTTCAGTTAGCACTATTATGTCTATATTTTCTGTGCTAACGAGTGCTCTAAGTTCGTTCATTTTGTTACATAAACTCATACAATTTGTATAATATACCCTCAACCTATTACTTTTATTTGCAACTAATTTTTCTATTGTGTTTAGCTAACTTATTATTTCCTGTTGAATTACTAGCTCTACGACGGAAATTCTACTCTATCAGTATTCTCATCTTTACTATCAGTTACATGTGTAGTGTTATCGATACTACTATTACACATCACTATATCCGCACTATCTTGACTGATTATTTCTATTTTACTCACTGGTTTGTCACATGAAGTACCTGCTCCATGTGGACAGTATTTTACTTACACATCCAGGTTTTTTTAACATGATAGCAAGCATCCGCCGCCGCCGCCGTTATGTTTACATATGTCGATAGCCGTGGTTAAGTTTGCGTCTATTTTGACGGCGATTTTTTTCGGTTATTTTCCCCCTGCTGGCAATGTACAGTATATTATGATGACAATATGTCATGGGGGGGTGAGGGGGGCAAAGCCCCCCCTCAACATATTATTGTATCCAAAGGCAGTCAAAATAGACAGGAACATGATGGCAAGCGTTCGTCGCCGCTCCGCGTAGTGTAAACAAGGCTGGCAGTACGCACGAACTCTACATTCTACCCTATTCGGGCGCCCGCCTTGTTTACATTATGCGGAGCGGCGGCGGCGGCGTTGGACGCTCACAATCATGTCCCGTCTATTTTGACTGCCGTGGGATACAATAATAGGATGAGGGGAGGCTTTGCCCACCCTCATCCCCTCAGGACTTATTGTCATCATCATAGATATTGCTAGCAAGGGGCAAATAACAGAAAAAAATAGCCGTCAAAATAAACAAACTTAACCAAGATCGATCGAACATGATGACCGTACGCCCGGATAGCCTACTACATCCTTCCCAATAATTGGCTCAGGTTTTCTTGTTTTTCATCTTAAGAAGGGAACACCAAAATGAAAATACTCAAGCCAAGTTTTGGATTGTACAGCCTAGCCTAGTCTACTGTAATAGATTTTTCCAAAGGATCAAACTTACTTTAAAAGGAAGTACAGTTTATAGGTAGCCTATTCCAACATGCATTCCAGGACTTATATGAAAATTGGTGGGTGATCTTTTTTTGTAACTTTTTGTAACTTTTGTAGGTGTTTAGGTGCAATCACCACGGCCAATCTGGGGAACCGCCGTTATTGAGCTCGTCCTGGAATCTTTACGACTCTGAATCTTACGATTCTATACAGGCACCAGCTCAGAGAAGAGTGTTGAGAGGGGAGAAGGGGTGTTGGATAGAGAGGAAGGTGTTGGAGTGGCTTTGTTATGTGTGTTTAGTCTGTATACGTCGTCAGGATGTTCCCTGACTGGGTGCAAGCATGTGAAACATGCTACCTAATACTGTACCGTAAAAGGACCACTAGGCCTAGGCCTATTATTATTATTATTATTAGGCTACTGCACATATTTCTATTAATATTATATGCCTAGCTAAGCTTAGCTATGTATAGTATAGTATGAGCTTTTGTGTAGTATGGGGTGCATTTTGCAAATTTTCTGATGCTCTGTAACTATCATGATGTATCCCAACTCTTCTATCTATATGCTCAGGCCCAATCCCCATTTTGGGGGTATCCCAACTCTTAACTAGGTTAAATATATTCAATCAAAGCAAGACAAAGTGAACTTCACAGTTCTAACTACCAAACATATAATTACAAATTGTTATTTAATTTTGTTTTGCTCTGAAAAGTACATCCCGGTACAACTGAGTTTCTTAAGATGGTTGGATGATGGGGAAATATAATTTTCCAGGTACCGGTATTGTAACTAATTTCAACGGCAAGAATGTAGTTACCGGGTGCCTTGTTTACACTACGCAGATGGTAGCGATCATGTTCCCGTCTATTTTGACTGCCGTGGGTGTGGGATAAAATAATATATAGGTTGAGGGGGTTTTACCTCACCCCTCCCCCCCCCCATGACTTATCATCATATAGGCTATATTGCCAGCAGAGGTCAAATAACAGAAAAGATAGCCATCAAAATTAACTTAACCGCGAACGATCGAGCTATGTAGCCTAAACATGACGACCTTACACCCGGATACTACATCTTTTCCTTTTCAATTAGGCTACTGCATGATGCTGAAAACTACCTAAAACCAAAATGAAAACCCATGGTAAAATTGGTGGTAGTTTTACTAATAATTTACAGCTAATTTAATTGACATCAGTTTTAACTACCGCAAAAATTGGCTTGAATTTTCTTGTTTTTCAACTTAAGAAGGGAACACCAATATGAAAATACCCGAGCCAAGCTTTGGATTGTACACCCTAGCCTATATAATAAAATGGCAAGAATGTTAAGAGCGGGCGTACCGCCAGCCTTGTTTACACTATGCGTAGTTGCGTCGGACCTTTGCCATCATGTTCCCGTCTATTTTGACAGCCTTTGGATACAATAATATGTTGAGGGGGGGGCTTTGCCCCCCCTCATCCCCCCATGACATATTGTCATCATCATATATATTGCCAGCAGGGGGCAAATTACCGAAATAATCGCCGGCAAAATCGACGCGCACTTAACAACGGCGATCGACAAATGTAAACATGGCGGCGGCGGCGGCTCGGGAGGCATCGGACCTTTGCAATCATGTTCCCGTCTATTTTGAATGCCATTGGATACAATAATAAGTTGAGGGGGGGCTTTGCCCCCCCTCACCCCCCCCATGACATATTGTCATCATCACATATATTGCCAGCAGGGGGCAAATAACCGAAAAAATCGCCGTCAAAATAGATGCGAAGTTAACCGCGGCGATCGCCCTATGTAAACATGACGACCGTACACCCGGTAACTATATCCATCCCAATAAAAGTTACTGTGGGACACAAAATATGTTGAGGGGGTCTCTGCGGCTCTGCCCCCTCACGTCGGCCCGTCACGTATTATGATGTACCGGTACGGTATGTCATCATCATCTGTGCTAATTCATAGGGGACCCAATTAAGGAGAAAGTCAATCAACAGACGAAATAAGCTCCCAAATTACAATAACATAGCGGCCCGCCGTTTATGGACGACTTTTTACACGTCATTTTAAATGTTAGTTTTCTGCCCTGGTCTAGGCCTAATAGATTTTTCCAAAGAATCAAACTTAAATTAAAAGGAAGTAGCCTAGCCTACAGTTTATAGGAAGGCTACTCCAACATGCATTCCAGAACTTAGGCTAGCCTAGGCCTAGGCCATATGAAAATTTGTGGGTGGTCTGCTGAAAAAGAATCACTAGGCCTATTAGGCTATGAGTAGGCTAGTATGGGGTGCATTTTACAAATTTTCTGAACACTTAGGCCTAGGCTAGGCTAAATTAAAACTCACAAAATCTGAGTAAAACCAGCACTAGAATTTTGTCTTGTCTTGTCTTGGGGGTTAAGTGCAACCTCAGGCGAATACTCGCCCGCTTCGGCCCTACCGTAGTCGCGGAGATCCTATGTCACAATTAAATTAGTTTATAGTTAAGGTTAAAATTCACCACCGTGGCACTTTCACTCTAGGTCATTCGTAGAACCATAAAACTGTAAAGGCAACAACCCAATAGCAGGTCATCAGGTGGCGAACCAGAGACCTACAAACCGCAGTACTAGGGCCAGAGCAATGTCTTGAAGCGAGGTGCGCTACTGCCCTTATCAACCAATCCCAGACAATCCAGTAGGAGCTGTCGGAAGGAATCCACCTTTGAAGCCAGAAAGGGACGCCCATCCACATGCTCAGTGACGGGACGAGGCGAGGCTTAACACCTTACGAGCGGCCTATGCGGTTTATTTATGTGTACCGCCCAGCGGGGTGTTTTTAGCCAAAATAGGGCTGTTTACGTGATCATTTTCATGCCTAAATAAGACCCAGAACGTAAAACAAGTATCTATCCCTGAAAGGGCATAAACAGAGCTTTCGAATGACACCATAACGATCCTTGTATGATGGATAGTTTTCTTGCAATAACCGTGCAACGCGAGTGCAAAAAGCAGGTAATTCGGTACTTTCGGTACATAATTGAGTATGTAGCGAGTGAGAGAGGGAGGAGGGAGCTGAGATTTGTGTCAGTAGGTTCGCCGCGGTGGTCTGGAGCAGTCATACGCTCGCTAGTCTCCTGCCACCACTTGTCTCTCTCTCTCAGCCACATTACGTGCTGAAATTGCCACTCGAGTTATGTCGAGCGCCGCCACATAGTCCAGCTTTATTTAACTCGACTTAAGTGGTGGGCCGCTTTTTAAGGGTTAAGAGACATATGTAGGACGACCAGATGTAGGATGTGGAGGGGAAGAGGTACCGTACGACGATCCATGGGATGCGGAGACTGCGGAGGGAAGAGCTCGTCGAAGTCATACGATTCCTCAGGACCTCAACAATAACCGGGGGACGGCCGGTGCGGGCGATGGTCGATCGCCGTAGTTAATATAAGTTCGCGTCTATTTTGACGGCGTTTTTTTTTTTTTGGTTAGGCTAGGCCTAGGCTATTTGCCCCCTGCTGGCAATATATATGATGATGACAATATGTCATGGGGGGTGATTGACCTCCCTAAACATATTATTGTATCCAACGACCTCTAACCTCTGTATCTCAAAAAGGGCTAGAGCAAAGTGGCTGTAAATTTCCACATCTAGGCTATTCCTTGACAGATTTGCTCCCTCCAATACTGCAAGCGTGCGACTTGGCTATATATACAAAGCTTTTGGTATGCCCATAACTACAACTCTTACCAAAACTGCAATTAGGCCTAGCCAAATTTTGTTTGTTTTTCAGTCTAGGTTAGGCTAAATTGTGGTAGGCTAGGCTAAATTCTTTAGCATGTGTAGGCCTGTGCTTTCCAATAGAAGTAAAAATATGCAGCCTAGCTTAATGCAATTTTACTAAAACCCAAGCCTACCTGAATATATGCAGAGCTCAACACCAAAAACAAAAACAAATATGTTGAGCAGTGAAATAAAATTAAGCTAGGCCTAGGCCTGTTTTCTCATAGGCCTAATAACCTAATGAAGCTTAGTATAACCTAATTTAAGCTATTTCACAACATACTAATACCCAGCCCTCCTCATACATTATTTTTCATTGTTAAATAAGTTTGTGCTTAACTGCAGTAATGAAAGGTATAAACTAGCCAATGTCTAAAGACTTGGATCTGGCATAATTGGCATCACACATACCACGAAAGGTAACATTCAAGACAGCTAGAGCCGCCTTATTTACCAAGTTTCTTTATATTTTTTCCAGGGAATATAGTGTTTAATTGTTGTTTATCATGGTTTGAGTGGAGGATTTGCATTAACTTACCCATTATTCATTAATCTGAAGATACTCCGTCAATTGGCGCCTTTTATTGGGTGATCGCGCTCTTACAGTAGGTAAGGAAAATTGTGGGGAGGCCATGCACGCTTCCAAAATGTACAAATATTATATTAGATTAGATTAACCTAACCTAACCTAACCTAACCTAACCTAATATAATATAATATAATATAGTTTTTGTGAGTAACACTTAAGCCATTTATTGGGTGAATCGCACTCACCGCATCTTTCAAAACAAGAAGAAGAGGACCCAGGTCGAAGGATTCATTGGGTACAATGCTTTGTTTACGTTCGGGACATTATTTTCGTTTTATTTTTCGGTGTAGGCCTAATCGGGTTTTTTCAAGTGTCGATAACGAAATTCCTCCATGCGGACTATAATGAGAAAAATATGGCGAGTCTATTGGTCCCTATTTTCCCTAATAAATGATTTCTAATAAGGCGGCGAAAGAGGTCTTGAATGTTATCCTCAAGGGGATTGTGGTAAACTATCAATGGAAGTTAAATATTACTAAGCTATAATGAATCAAATAAAATCAATCTAAATGAATACTCTATATCTAAATTGAATTCAATCTGAAACAAGCTAATTTATATCCAAAGGTCTCACATAATAAATGTATATAATTATAGGGTAAGGTTATAAGGGTTAATATTAGCCAGGAATTAACTCACCAATAGTTCCACGTGGCAATGAGGCAAGGGAGAACGTTTTACCCAATATGGTGGTGGACAATGGGGAACGAGACTTCGGTCCCGAGACACGAGTCAAGTTAAAGAAAGAATAAATGATTACATGGGAATGGACATGAATATTATGCTTATCTATCAGTCAGTCATGATGTCGATGAGAGCGTCGTGATGGTGTAGCTGTGTATTGCTGTATGTGTATTGTGATTAGAGGCACAAAAGCACGATCAACTGAGGGCGGAAAATTAGATGTTAACTGGTTGGTGTTCGTGAAGGCTCTGGCGTACCTCAAAAGCACACCTTGCTGCCTTGGCAAACCGCCAGGAGCCCAAATTATCGTACCGCATTTAGGTTGCTCTATACGATAAATTATATTAATATATACGATAAATTCATATATACTACATAAGACCATGGCAATATTGCTTAACCCGGGAGCTGCGGGGAGACTCTTAAGAGTTCCCCCAGCGCACTGCGGGAAGACTCTTAAGAGTCAGAGAAAATAAAAATCAACTTTTGACATCGAAAAAAAAATATTTTTTTATATTTTTTTTTTTTTTATTTTTTTTTTTTTTTTGGCCCTGGGCCATGCAAAATCTCAGTCCTCTACCTCCCCTCCTTCCCCACTTTCCTCCTCTCCTTCAGTTATCACCTATTTTCCCTGTTCCCTTATTCTGAGGTATATTTTCGTGCTAACATTAGAAATCCGATTGGAGGGTGTGGTCATCACTGATAGCAAGCGAGTGCAAGAGAGAGAGAGAGAGTATCGATCGACTGTGTCTCAGTGGCCTTGGGGGAAATTGGCGGGAAAGCAGATTGCCTCACCCATACATTATACAACTCGCGGGCTATATCTCCGATTTTGACCATCCAAACGCTGTTTTCACTCGTTTTATTGTTGTTTCAGGTTAATACCTTTATAATCAACCCATAATAGGCGCATATGGATAAATATTAATGCTATTAATGCAACAATGAATATTTAAGTGACGGAAACACCTAAAGTACGTCAGCACAGGGGGACGTTTCCAATTACCCCCATTATAACTTAACTTATTTACAATCTTATAATATACGATCTACTCGTCCTACATCGTGCTGTAGGAGAGATCGTGACGTCACAGAGACATACAAGATCACAAAAGAGTCATATTCTATCGTATTTATACGATACACTCCCCCCACAAAAAAGACCTGAACCCCACCTTAAACCTAAAGTTGCCCAGAGGCTATCTTCTGACGCCACAAGTCGACAGCGCCAGCAGCAGCGCGTCTGGGACGCGTCCCGGTCCGAGAATGATCACCATCAGTATGAGGTGAGTCGTTCCTTCGAGAATCCTCGGACCCAGCAATAACAGGTGGAGCCTCAGATTGCAATGCGGAATCTAGCTCCAAAGCGTACAAACGTGCGATAGGACGAACAGTAGTTCCAGTGGCTGTCTTTAATAGCGCCACCCGCTCTACAGAGTCTGCCCCCTTGTATACCTCCAATACGCGGCCTAATTTCCAGTATAAACGAGGACTATCTTCTTTAATTAAAACAACGTCACCAACTGTAGGGGCCGTTGGTCTACCAGAGGGAGTAACACTCCTTTCCCTCAATGCTAGCAGATATTCACTAATCCACCGTTTCCTAAAATCCTCGATTATCCTGGACATATACTGGAATCTCTTAGACACCGCTACCGCAGAGTACAACGAGGGATCCTCTAACTCTACTATGGACTGAAAATCAGATGGAAACGCAGTCAATGGCGGGCGATCATTCACGACTGCCTCTATCTCTGTGAGGACTGTCGTCAACTCACTCTTCTTTAATAGAGCACGTCCTACAACCGCTCTTAGTCCTGACTTTACTATGGTTCCCACATTCCACCAAACCAAGGTGCCTTAACTGGAATGAACCTCCAAAAAGTGATGATAGTAGGATCAGGGAGCATTGTCGCTAAGAATGAGTTGAGGGAATGAACGACGGGCACAAAACCGTCTGAACGCCAGCGTCTTCAATGCCCCTGTGTAATCTAATCCTACCGCTTGGGTTTTTCCTTTGTATTTACATAATGATAAGCAACGTCTGGCAAAAGGGCTCTAATGTGTAACGTAACGTCACCGAACGCCGCCACTTTACGAGGTATAGGTTTAGTACATAGGATGGCATATTCATTCAACAACAATGTCCCTTGGTCATTCAGGTCCTTGGGCAAACTGTCATCCCATCCTATTTTACGTCTCCAAACTTCCTGCATTAGAATCCTAGCTCTTATAAGGATCAAAAAATTGCGCAACTTTGCTCAACAGACTTCTTTTTGTGTGCGCTCCTGTCTGCTGAGCAAGACCTTGTTTGAAAAGTTAGTATGTCATGTTTAGGTTGCCAGATCATCCCCAAATTTCTGGACTTTTCCTGGTTAAGAGATGCCGTACCATCCACCTGTATTAAACTCTGAAGATCTTCACTATTAGTAACCCACTCGCGGAGAAATAGATGTGCATCCGCAAACAATCTGCGTGCTTGCCAGTATGCATACAACAAATCATCTTGACTATCGCTAGTACCCTGCAAATTGTCAATGTATAATCCGCGAGATAGTTTACTTGTGTCCTCATGAGTGTCAGCTAGATGTTTTCTGATTGTGGCATTTAACAAAAACTGCGAGCAAGTGGCCCCAAAGAGTACAACCCGAAAACGGTATATTATGATGGGACTTTCAGAGTCGCTAATGTCGCTGAACCAAAGAAAGCGGGTAACATCTCTATCTTCCTCCTTTAGCTTGACCATCAAGAATGCTTTCTCGATGTCACTGGTATAGGCGTACTTTCCCAGCCTAAACCGCAATAGATGTTGGGACAGGTCCGACACCATGGACGGACCTGTCAACAGGCAGTCATTCAGACTGGGTTGTTGACCTTGGTGGGCAGAACAGTCATACACCACCCGTATTGGTGTGGTGACGCTGTCTTTCTTTACCCCATGATGGGCCAGATAGTGTTACTCGGTTCCTTGACATCGACTCTCTCTATAAAACCACTATCTTCATAACTCCGAAATACATTGTCATACGCCTGGCGCGTGCTCGGTTCGTTAGACAATTTACGCTGTAATGCGCAGGTCGAACTCGGCAGCCATCTTAGGGTCACTAGGTTGGGAATCCTCCCTTCCCAACTCCTCTGCCGCGGTTACATTGACTCTATATATCGAGACCGTGTCGACCAGGACCTTTGACTGTGTAGTATGCACCTTTCCGCTCATGCAGTATCCAAATTTAGTGGGGATTAAAATTACACCACACATCTTTTTAAATCCAGGGTATACTACTTCATAATAATGATCCACACCAAGTAGAACATGCACCTCACTCTGATTTCCCATGGGATCTGACAAGTTAACCCCTTTGCTACGTAATGCGTGTTCCACCTTCTTCACACCACAGATACATATTCTGGTAGGGTGTCTACTACGATACAAGTCATAAAGTACCGGTTTTTACGATAGAAATATGAAATCTCCGCTATCTCGTAGTCTTGTTTATCAGTAACCCCTGTGAAGCCCTGTAATCGAAGAGTCTCAGCCCCTACGATTCGGTGCTTCAGTCCCACTAGTACGGACCTCTTTATAAAGGAACGTTGAGACCCTTGATCTAGAAGTACCCGACAAACTTTGTTAATGTCATTACCTTCCATGGGAATCTGTATTGGGGCAATATAGTGGTGTCTTGCGTGCTACCTAGTGCCACAGTTGTAGTACCCTCATTTTTGACGTCTTTGACTTTATCTGCAGTAGGACACAACTTATCAAAGTGATGTCCTTTGCAGTGCCGACAGGGCCTTAAGTATGTAGCACATTGTCCCTGCCATGTTCCCACTTAGACAACCTACACATAGCTTCAATCTTCTCGCCTGTGCTAGTTTTGTCTCATTTGTCGGGTATTTTACACAGAAACTCCATTTATGTTTGTTGCTACATAGCTTACATAGAATCTGAGCAGGTTTCTTATACACACCCTCTTTCTTTACTTTAGTCCCCACTGTCATGCTTACTGTTCCCCTCTTCTCCACATTCTCACTCCCTCCCGACACATACATTCTCCCTTTGTTCAACTGTAGATTATTGATCTCCTTACTGAACTGAGTTTTGAATTCCCCCAGCTCAAATGATCTTACCTTATCAAGTATTGCCATAGGAAGCTTCTGACGCAAGATAATGACTATCATTTCCTGCGTGGTAAGCCCTAGGGTATCTAGCGATCGAGTATGGCACTCCATATTTGCCCTGAAGTTTGTCAACTCAAATTATACTGTGGTTCTGCGAGCCCCAGCAAGGCAACGACATGGGCCATCTTCAACTGCTCTCTATCCCCGTATGTGGACTCTAATAAGTGTACCGCTTCAAGATAACTACCACCTACTACTGCAAAACCCTCTATTAAATGTAAGGCCTCTCCTTCCATTTGTCCCTTCAGATAGTGAAACTTGCGGACATTATCCAAAGAGGATTCATGAACCGTAGATCGAAATACGTCCCAGAAAGCTAACCACTCGGTCAACTTGCCCCCAAATGTAGGAAGATTGAGCTTTGGGAGGTGTACAGTATGTTTTGGGTCAGCCCTTCTATGGGCCTCATTATCGCCTCCCTTCTTACTCGCGATTGCACGCTGTAATAGGTACTTCGCTCTAAAGACAGGTTCGTCATAGAGGGCGTGATTATCACACTCTGTAACAATCTCTTCCTCCTCTGTCATGGCAGCCACAATCACCTCACTCAGAGCCGTAATACGATCGTGGGTAACCTGGACGTTTTCTAATCTAGCCTCCAATTCCTCTAGTTCAGCAGTAGTGATGAAAGTGTTGACGTCCACTATTAGCCTATTCATTACTCCCCGAAGTCCCGCCCTTTGATTTTTAGGGCTTTGTTCAGCACCCCACTAGACGGTGTCTCTTTACCGTTTTTATCCATTTTGCTTGCGAGCCTATAGGCTATGTATCTAAATATCACGTTAAAAAACAACGGCCAAATAACAGGCTACTTAAGAGACGCCAACCGGCGGACTTCTATGTTATGGAGAAATAGTACACTATATAGCAGTACCTACTAATGGATCATATTGAACAAGAAAAAATGTTAGGTCAGGTCATATGTCACAGGAAGTCTGAAACTGAAAAGAACATTACTGGGGAAAGATGATGGGTGGGATGCAGAACTTGGGCAGGTGCAACGATGTGACCCTGCATTCCGGCTCTAACCATCGCTTGGCTAGCCTTGCCAGTTTATCATAGAGTTGTTCCTGCATCCTGTTATATGTCTACTGGTAGCTAGTTCCCGGGTCTGGGCACCATTGTGGTAAACTATCAATGGAAGTTAAATATTACTAAGCTATAATGAATCAAATAAAATCAATCTAAATGAATACTCTATATCTAAATTGAATTCAATCTGAAACAAGCTAATTTATATCCAAAGGTCTCACATAATAAATGTATATAATTATAGGGTAAGGTTATAAGGGTTAATATTAGCCAGGAATTAACTCACCAATAGTTCCACGTGGCAATGAGGCAAGGGAGAACGTTTTACCCAATATGGTGGTGGACAATGGGGAACGAGACTTCGGTCCCGAGACACGAGTCAAGTTAAAGAAAGAATAAATGATTACATGGGAATGGACATGAATATTATGCTTATCTATCAGTCAGTCATGATGTCGATGAGAGCGTCGTGATGGTGTAGCTGTGTGTATTGCTGTATGTGTATTGTGATTAGAGGCACAAAAGCACGATCAACTGAGGGCGGAAAATTAGATGTTAACTGGTTGGTGTTCGTGAAGGCTCTGGCGTACCTCAAAAGCACACCTTGCTGCCTTGGCAAACCGCCAGGAGCCCAAATTATCGTACCGCATTTAGGTTGCTCTATACGATAAATTATATTAATATATACGATAAATTCATATATACTACATAAGACCATGGCAATATTGCTTAATAGCATAGTAGGCCTTTTATAACTTAACTTATTTACAATCTTATAATATACGATCTACTCGTCCTACATCGTGCTGTAGGAGAGATCGTGACGTCACAGAGACATACAAGATCACAAAAGAGTCATATTCTATCGTATTTATACGATAGGGATACTAATAATCTAATAGTGTTGATAACGACACAAATAGGCATCTTATAGCATTGCTTTGTAATACACAATAAGAATGCAAGAAAAAAATGTCTTATATCTCGAAGGGGTTTGCGAAGAGGTGGGGTAGTCTTGTCTTGGCCCGAGCTGGTAAACAAACAAATAGTTGCGCAGGTTCAATTACGTATTTTCATAAAATATATATAGGTTTGTATCACAAAGCTCAAATACATACATCATATTTGGATATACTTCGAATGAGGAATCTCTGAGTTTAATAAGATAAGCTGTATGTGTATGATTACATCCAATAGTGAAGTATATATGAAATATTCAAAGACACGAAAGCGATAAATATGTAAGTCAGTGTTGCCAATAGAGCTACTTTAGCGCTACATCTTAAAACGCTACATACTTCAATTTAGCTACCATTTTCCCATAACTCCCAGGGATACTCTATAAATATCTAGAACCATTATACATTGTAAAACATGCAAAACAAACCCCCCCAAAAAAAAAATCAGAGTTGTGGCATCATTCTAGAGATGGTTTGCATTTATTCAATATCGAGACGATATTCTAGCGGCTTTTGAGAAAGGAATCTAGCGATACAGTCACTCCCTCTCTCGCTAACTACACACGCAAAGGGACTCCAACCCAAATTTGTTTTATAGACTATTACCGCATTTTCCTTTACCATCATTATCTCCGATAGACTGGAAATGGTGTTTTCCTTTACCATCATTATCTCCGATAGACTGGAAATGGTGTCGTATTTCACACCCAAATGCCATAAAAGGGTGTCCAATATCAAGCCAACTCAACCCTGCTCTTCCACAGGGTCTAAACTCAACCCGATTCAGACTTTCGGAACTTGATAACAGTTTTAAGACTTTGTGTATATATCCATATACAAATAATCGATTTGGATGTGATAATTATAAATGTACCTAGCTATATCCTCAGAATATCCGAAAGAAGCGTCATAATCCTATAGAAGGCCGATAACCTACCGGAGTTATTATATATAATACCTCAAAGTAAGCGATTGTATTATAGGAATAGTCATCACAATTTTTTACAAATTGAACTAGATCAAAATAATATCGAAATGATGGATCATTAATTATTGATCTTGATATGTAGGCCTAAAGCATGTTGTTTATAAACATTGGCCGCAGCCGCGGTGCCACTCCATTCGAGCCTAATCACGATTATATTTCGGTGTATTCTTACTTAAATGTATATAATTCGGGTTGATTAGGTTACACAATACAATATTACTAAGTAACAGTACACGCATATATATAAATATCATAACATTTATGAAATATAGGTTCGACCGCGCTAAGCACCACGGCTGCGTGAGGGCCAGTAGGAACGTAGATATATCGAGGGGTGGGTGGGTGGGTGGGGTATCTAGCCTCGTGACCTTGACCAAGAGTCAAGTTCAGAAAATCAGTGTTCGTCACGGTAAGTAATCCGTCACTCCTCCTCAGAATTATTGAAATGTCTATGTGTGCGAATATTTCTTGCTCTACTATTAAACAAATAAATATGTTTTATAATTTCACCTAATATGTAATGTCACAACACATCTTAAATTGTATATATTCAAATTTATTACCGATATGTTCTGTTGTCGACTATTCCAGTCCCTGACATACCTAATGATATTTGGTATATTACGCTATTTCGCTTTTATTTTGTCTTCATTTGCTTTGTAATAATTATTCTGCAATGCATATTTACTTTCATTCTTAAAAATAGTCAGGAAAGGTTGTCCATATAATGTATATATTTAAAAGTCTGGATCGCCCATTGTCATTTTGTGCCACCACACTTTAATGAGAGTGGGTTATCAGACTTTGGGGTGACACAAAATGCAGCTAAAGTGTGGTGGCACAAAATGACAAGGGGCGATCCAGACTTTTAAATATATACATTATATGGACAACCTTTCCTGACTATTTTTAAGAATGAAAGTAAACATGCATTGCAGAACAATTATTACAATGCAAATAAAGAGACAAAATACAAGCGAAATAGCGTAATATACCAAATATCATTAGGTATGTCAGGGACTGGAATAATCGACAACAGAACATATCGGCAATAAATTTGAATATATACAATTTAAGATGTGTTGTGACATTACATATTAGGTGAAATTATAAAACATATTTATTTGTTTAATAGTAAAGCAAGAAATATTCGCATACATAGACATTTCAATAATTCTGAGGAGGAGTGACAGATTAATTACCGTGACGAACACTGATTTTCTGAACTTGACTCTTGGTCCAGGTCACGAGGCTAGATGCCCCACCCACCCCTCGATATATCTACGTTCCTACTGGCCCTCACTCAGCCGTGGTGCTTAGCGCGGTCGAACCTATATTTCATAAATGTTATGATATTTATATATATGCGTGTACTGTTACTTAGTAATATTGTATTGTGTAACCTAATCAACCCGAATTATATACATTTAAGTAAGAATACACCGAAATATAATCGTGATTAGGCTCGAATGGAGTGGCACCGCGGCTGCGGCCAATGTTTATAAACAACACGCTTTAGGCCTACATATCAAGATCAATAATTAATGATCCATCATTTCGATATTATTTTGATCTAGTTAAATTTGTAAAATAATTGTGATGACTATTCCTATAATACAATCGCTTACTTTGAGGTATTATATATAATAACTCCGGTAGGTTATCGGCCTTCTATAGGATTATGACGCTTCTTTCGGATATTCTGAGGATATAGCTAGGTACATTTATAATTATCACATCCAAATCGATTATTTGTATATGGATATATACACAAAGTCTTAAAACTGTTATCAAGTTCCGAAAGTCTGAATCGGGTTGAGTTTAGACCCTGTGGAAGAGCAGGGTTGAGTTGGCTTGATATTGGACACCCTTTTATGGCATTTGGGTGTGAAATACGACACCATTTCCAGTCTATCGGAGATAGTGATGGTAAAGGAAAATGCGGTATAATGCTGCATTTTCCTTTACCATCATTATCTCCGATAGACTGGAAATTTCACACCCAAATGCCCTGAGGGGTGTCCAATGTCAAGCCAACTCAACCCTGCTCTTCCACAGGGTCTAAACTCAACCCGATTCAGACTTTCGGAACTTGATAACAGTTTTAAGACTTTGTGTATATATCCATATACAAATAATCGATTTGGATGTGATAATTATAAATGTACCTAGCTATATCCTCAGAATCTCCAAAAGAAGCGTCATAATCCTATAGAAGGCCGATAACCTACCGGAGTTATTATATATAATACCTCAAAGTAAGCGATTATATTATAGGAATAGTCATCACAATTATTTTACAAATTTAACTAGATCAAAATAATATCGAAATGATGGATCATTAATTATTGATCTTGATATGTAGGCCTAAAGCGTGTTGTTTATAAACATTGGCCGCAGCCGCGGTGCCACTCCATTCGAGCCTAATCACGATTATATTTCGGTGTATTCTTACTTAAATGTATATAATTCGGGTTGATTAGGTTACACAATACAATATTACTAAGTAACAGTACACGCATATATATAAATATCATAACATTTGTGAAATATATGTTCGACCGCGCTAAGCACCACGGCTGAGTGAGGGCCAGTAGGAACGTAGATATATCGAGGGGTGGGTGGGTGGGTGGGGTATCTAGCCTCGTGACCTTGACCAAGAGTCAAATTCAGAAAATCAGTGTTCGTCACGGTAATTAATCCGTCACTCCTCCTCAGAATTATTGAAATGTCTATGTGTGCGAATATTTCTTGCTCTACTATTAAACAAATAAATATGTTTTATAATTTCACCTAATATGTAATGTCACAACACATCTTAAATTGTATATATTCAAATTTATTGCCGATATGTTCTGTTGTCGATTATTCCAGTCCCTGACATACCTAATGATATTTGGTATATTACGCTATTTCGCTTTTATTTTGTCTTTATTTGCTTTGTAATAATTATTCTGCAATGCATATTTACTTTCATTCTTAAAAATAGTCAGGAAAGGTTGTCCATATAATGTATATATTTAAAAGTCTGGATCGCCCCTTGTCATTTTGTGCCACCACACTTTAATGAGAGTGGGTTATCAGACTTTGGGGTGACACAAAATGCAGCTTAAGTAAACAACTGGTTAAAGTCAAGCCGATTCGGGCTTTAAGTATATATCTGTAATCAAGTCATCATATTTCATTGGCGAGTGTTAACAAATTCTATCAATCTAAATGTAGTCTTAAATTAGCCCAAACATACGCCAAAATAAAGATATTCACGCTTTTGTGTATTTCCTCTTTAACAAGTAAGTGTTTATACTTATAAGAGTGTGCAAACTATAAATATGTTCTAATGTATAACTAAGAACCCCATATATACGAAGCGTTTGTTGACGTCTTAAAACAAAACAAAAGAACAACAGCTTGCGTACGCTTATACGATATCGGGAAAGTAATCCTTCTTTATTAAACCCTCTAAGTAGCATATTATCATTTATTATGTAAATGTTTGTTAAACTAATGGAACTGAAATTGTGTACTTCGACTTCCAAACCAATCTGATGATCTCTGAACTTTGAAATAATTGTAATAATTTCGAAATCTGACCTTGTTCATTATAACGGAATGAAGGTTCTTGGTACGATGTTGCCAATGTAGCTGCTACCGCTAAATCCAGCGAATCACTTACATCACTTCCATCTAGCGACATCAAGATGTGATGAATTCTAGCGATATTCAAGTTAGTTTCCCTATTTTAAGGAATTGGAGAGATATTTCGATTGTTAAACATTATTCTAGATACTTCAACATATGTTTTCTAGTGACATACAAGTTTTTAGTGTCTGGTGACTATCTAGCGATTTGTCAATGCTATTCTAGCATACATTTGTGATTTAGTTTATCTTGCATTTTTGTCTAAATTTGCCCTATTTCTCCAGAAGACTTCCTACATGGTATAGTGTATTGTTCTAGTGATAATTAAATATTATATAGGGCTATTTTAAGTTGGCTGATGAATATGAAGCAGTAATATGCTGGACGATGAGAACACTGTATGTAAACATGTCTCAGATATCACTGATAATTTTTGGCATTTTCTGCCAAAAGCCCAATGGCTTATCAGTGGTGGTAACACAAAATGCACTGAAAATTTGAGCTACACTTGTCCAAACTAGTTATATTAAGTTATGGCAGTGAGTTATGTGTAGGATGGAGTAGGATTGAAAGCCTAAATCATAATTTTTATGGGCAGATAAGGTTTATGTCAGCATAAAGTTCGTAATAGCAGGGTCAAGGCAAGGAAAGGAGCATTAGGAAAGGATTATCCTCTTCAATAGGCTTAGGTGTATTTCCCCGATACACAACGCCACCAAGCGGCTCATAGGTATAAACAAAATATGCCTCTTCTTCTTCTTCTTTTGAACCCGCCCGCAGACCGTGCAGATCCACAGGGCTGACCTTTAAATCGGTACTGGCTCAGCATTAACTGAATGGGGAGGAGGCGTTTTATTCTTCAGAATTCCTTATTGTTCGTACATTCACACACTATATACATGCAAGTGGTCTTCAGCAGAGTATCATCTTAGTTTGTATAAACAATATCAAGAGGGAAACAAATGGCTTGATCAACATGTTATCACCTATTGGCCTCTAGAGGCGCCACCGTCGCTGTAGAACAGATTTATTACATTGAGTGGGCTCTCCTCTTTTACACCTTGGTGAAGGCTGTCACACGGGCAATTGTCAAACTCTGAAGGTCCATATCATTGTTATTAAACAAAGCATTTGGCAAAGGGAGGAATTGTTAAAAACCTTAGCCAATACTCTGCTATTCACCAAAAATAAATTTGAATTATCATTATTATTTGGTAGGGTAGGTATGCATAGGTAGGTTGGCTAAATAATTGCTGGAATTCGTAGGGACTCAAACTGTTTTGAGAGAGTTAAATAACAAAAAAATAATAGATCTGAATATTAAATCGACTATGTTATTAAGCAAAACTGAGGATGCGTGGAAGCCTTATAGACTGTAGACGGTAAACTTTGTGTGGGTAGCGAATACGGTTTTAAAGGAATTTAAGAATAGACAGTTTTCAATGCTGCGGCCAAACTATTCCACCCATTTATATTCTTTTGGTATCAAAACGTTCGGAATCGCGAGCCTCACCCAACTACGCAAGCATGGCTTTGATCATCGGCGTAGTTTTCAAGATGTGGAATTTTAAGTGGAGTTCGAGTTTTTTTCAAGATTGCAGGAAAAAAACCCATGTGCAAAAGCAAAACCTAATCTATAACATTTGCGAAGCATTAGTAGTGGAGTCCATATGCCAAAGCCCAATCGTTTCCTATGAGTGGGAGAGACGGTATTTAGGCGTCAAGTTTTTCGGGAAATCGGCTGCCACAGACCTGTTTGGCCGCCATGCCGGATGTTTAGTATATCAAAAGTTGCCCAATACAAAAACGCACCTCTTGTGAAAGTTTGATCCCGATCCAAAAAGTGGTTCTGGAGTTATTGCGTCAAAACCGGCGTGTAAGAAGAATTTGGACGAATAACCGGGTTTAATGATTACAATAGGGGTTCCCCGTAGGGGTCGAACCCCTAATAATAATAATAATAATAATAATAGTAATGGTGATAATTATAATGATAAATAAACGTGTTACTATATTTTCTGTACTTTAGGCTGTCTCTGTTTACCACTAATAATCCATATTGGGCTTACAGCAAACTGCATGCAATACAACCCTGTGGATCAGTCCTCCAAACTGGCACCGTCTTTCGCACCAGAGATGGACACTAATTTTATCAAGAGACATTTCTGTTTTGCTCAGAGTAAGTGGCATTGTTTTTGGTTATTCGGTTATTACAGTAAAGTTGAACAGCTTGAATAATATTAATTATGTCATTTAACGATTTACATAAAATAAAAAAATTGATAACTTTAATATAATGCCAGTGATTATACATACAGTATACTGTTCATTATCTAAAATAAACATTCGGTCAATGGATATTTACTTTCATGCTACAGTTAAATGCATTCAAAAGCTGATGATAACATTGTCAATTTCTTGTATATACCAAAATATTGCACTAAATGGAATGAATCATTGCTTAGGAAACCTCGAGGCCCGTTTCAAGGGTCTGATTATATTTTTAGCGTAGACGCCATGCAGGAAGCGTTGAAATGTATGGGCCTTGACTCCAGACTTCCTTTTCTCTGAATTCTAAAGATTTTCTACTTACCTATTCGGAATTAAAATACATGATTCACATTAAAGAATAGTTGTACTGAGGAATGCAAGGACTAAATATCGTTTACATACGAATGCAGCAAAAGGTATGAATTGCAATATAATTTGATTTTTTAATAACATACCACAAATCTCATATTTATCACTGTTACCGTTTTCGTACAACGACCTGTGGTTATATTTGTAATGCCTCGTATCCCAATTTAGTATAGTACACACTTACATCAAGATTCGCCTCGCCAGTGTATTGAATCGATGAGTTATGTTATGTAGGAAAACAATTGCGCTATTGCAGTTCAGTTATCATCTTACTTAATAAAAGTATAATTAAGAGCGTCAATATTTAGATTCGACCAATAGTACGACTGAAGCTTGTCATTCTTGCAGAGTTTCAAATGCAACATATTTAGATTACCGAAATTTACCTGCTTTTCACTTTGTATTTGATTGATTGATGGAATAAGGATTATTGAAGCAAACAATTTGATGACGGGAGAGAGTGTCACTTCACAATGCTACATTTTAATATATAGGGCATAATGCAATTAATAATATAAGAGGTCTCCTCCAAACTAAATTGCATTTTTTGTCAAGTAATATTGTTTGTCCTAAATTATTTGCATAATAAAAGTTTGTGGACATACATACAGTACAATTCAAAGACTATAATGACAGAAAAATGCGATTCAGTTTTATATATAGTTATATTATACTCGTCAGTGACATCACACTAGATAAGCTTAACTAACCTATGCACCCGTTACTGCTCCATCTCCACCTCCCTCTTACTTACTTATGCCCAACATCATATTATCTTCTAAGGATGTAATTTTGGCCCTCTCTGGGCTTAATACTAAGAAGGCATAAGGACCGGATGGTGTTCTCCCTGTTGTACTAAAAAAAATGTTATTCCGTGCTGACTCCCTGCCTAGGCAAACTCTTTTGTCATTGTCTTTCCTCTAACTTTCCTTCTTTTCTGGAAGTTTGCTCTCATTCAACCTGTCCCAAAGAAGGGTAACCGCTCTCAATCCACCATCTATCGTCCAATTGCTCTCATTTCTTGTTTTTGTGTGTTGCATATCAAAAGTTTTTGAAACTATTCTTAATTCAACATTTCTTAAGCAATGATCTCCCCATAATCTACTTTCATATCGCTAGTATGGTTTCCTTAACCCATAAATGGTGACCATCCTCAATATAGGTTTTTCTGGTGCACTGCCACCGTCCTCAATAGATCCAGAGCATAAAACAAAAAATCTAAAACACCCCAGTGGCACTCAAAACAAAGCAATTTGTGATTAGGTGAGATAATTCCTCTCCATTACTTGCTACCACTCCTATATATGTGTCCCCTTCCCCCTCCCCCCCCCTCCTCAATTATCAGCTATTTTTCCTCTTATTCCCCCTTTTATCGGGTAATTTTTGGCGCAAATTTCCCTCACCCAGTATCTGTAACACGAGAGAGGCAGCTAGAGATCCTTGCAACATGCAACAGAGAGACTTCTAGTGCAAGGCCTCAGTGTCGTTCTACACCTCAGAGAGGGAGGATATACGTCCCCCCAGCTCTCGCCTCATGATACGACCTTGCGGCAATAATACGTCTTTTTCACCCCCAAATGCTATTCCCACTTCTTTTATTGCTCTTAAAATTTCATATGTTCATAACATAAGCAAAATAGGTGCATATGGATAAGTAATAATTGTATATATGATAATATGACGATTTTCATCAAAACAGAACCAAATACCTTCGCTTGGCGCTTGGCTGGAGGGTTGAACTACCATAGCTTCACAGTTTAAGGGCTGCTCTACTGGTGATCTTGCTTATCTTACTTAATATGGGCCATCCTCCTTTTGGGACTTCGGTGACACGTTTTCTATTGTGCTAGACATATCGAAAGCCTTCAAAATAGTCTGGCAAAAATCTTTAATTTCCAAACTACCCTCCTTCGGTTTCTATCCCTCTCTCTGTGGCTTTGTTTCTAATTTCCTTGCTGACCACTCCATAGCTCTAGCTGTGGATGGTCATCGCTCAATTCCTAAACATGTCAACTCCGGTGTTCCTGAGGGTACTGTCCTGTCTCAAGTTATCTTTCGAATATTCATTAATGATCTTCTCAACTGTACCTCTAGTCCTATCCACTTATATGCTGATGACTATATCTTACGCTGTTCAACTAATTTATTACATCGACCCAGCGTGAGATCACTCCAAAACTCACGTGACAGGACCATGGCATGCCTATCTTCTGATCTATTATTTCTGACTGGGGCAGAGAACATCTTTTTACTTTTAATTCCTCCAAGACCCAATTTCTCCCTCTATCTACCCATCGCAATCCTCCGCAAGACTATCAATTACTCTTTAACAATACACATATCAACCTTTTATCTTCTCTCAATATGGTAGGTGTATAATTTGTATCCAACCTTTCTTGGAAAGATCATATTTCCACTCTTCCTAAAACAGCTTCCCTAAAGTTAGGTTAGCTCAACCGGCTCTGTGGGTTCTTGAAATTGAAATTAAAATTCAAATATTTGAATTAGCCTTTAATATACAATAAAATTTTGCTTCCAAATTATTTGTTAAAATAATATTAATAATACTACAAAAACAAGGCTGAGCCTTTTGAAAGATATCTCTCTTAAAGTCACCTGGCTCGATCTATCAAAATGTAATTGTATTTAATTTACTCAGTCACGGTTATGTGCTCTGGGAACTACGTGTTGTAAAGAATTTTAACTTCGAAAAGGGATATATGTGGTCAAAATAAAATAAAATGCAATATTATAAAATAGTGGTGATTAACATTGAGTATGCACTCACTTCCCAGAGCTCATAGCTGAGTGTTTTTTTATCATAATTACCTATTTAATACCATTTATAAAATTGAATGTACTGTATATAATATACATTGTACAACTATTGACTTGATGTTCAAAGGCTACACTTGTAATTATATCCGTAATTCGACACAAAGACACATATGCTTCCCTAACAGTATATGCCTAATTAGTAAAGACATAGACTTTGTTTGCATGGAGTACACACTTACACCATTCATTTAGCTCCATATATGAGAACATGGTGAAGAGCTTCTTGTTCTGTATCGGGCACAGAGCCCCCATGTATCGAGTATTGTTCACATGTGTGGGGAGGTTCCACTCATACGTACTACATTTCTCGAAAGAGTAGAGTCAAAATCCTTTCGCCTCATCAACTCACTTCCTCTTACTAGTTCCCTACAATCTTTCTACACGCCTCAATGTTGCATCTCTTTCACTCTTCTATCGCTATTATAACAATCAGTGTTCTTCAGAGCTCTCTGAGTGCATGCCCTATCCCCTGCAGCGAGTGTGAGGCACCCGACATTCAACACTCCTATTCTGTCCAGCTTTCCAACCCAAGAATTAACAGTTTCAGTCTTTCTTCTACTCAACATGTGACCTCTGGAACTCTCTCCATCAATCAATCTTCCCTTCATCTTATGACATTGACTGCATTGAGTTTCATGTGTCCAGGCATTTTGACCCCAACGTCCTTTGAAATTGGCTCTGTCACTCTTTTGGCTTTGGGACAGATATTCGTTACAGGCAGCCTGCCCTTTGTCTTCTTCATACACATAGACAAAAATCAAGTAAAAGTCAATTTAGTGTGGTACAGCATCTTCACACATTTCCCATTCCCTAGAGACTTAAGCTCGTACTCACCAGTTTGCAAATCAGTGATTAACCTTCCAAGTGTACCGACCACTAAGTATTGTTTTTTAACAACCGCTCTACTGTCTTTCTGTGTCTGTTTGTGCTTACCTTCCCATAGATACATCGGTGTACATGGGAAGATCCCCACAGGTGCCCAGAAAGTTGAAACCACTAATCCCCTAATGAGAGTAGAAGCCAACCCTTTTTATAAGTGAACATTACTGGTGCCTACGCCAGTATATTTATATTTGTGGATAGATAAGAATATGTGATTGAATTGATAGCAGAGGTTTGTATATATATATATATTCTTACATATGGAGCCCTGTATGTTTATTTAAGAGTTCGAATTAAGAGTTGAAGGAGTGCCAAACTACCCAGGCGGCGAAGTAGACCAGCGAGCAAACCAGCGAGAGGGAAACCAGCTCGTCCGCATACCAGCAAACAAGCCTTCACACCTGCGTGCGTCATAGGGGACCCTGCAAACTACTTCGATGACCCGACGCTATGACGTATGATCGACGCCAGGAGACTCCATTGGACCACGCACCTCTTACGCAACTCGAGGAGCTGTGATTGGGGCGCGCACCATCACCCGCCTCCTGATTCGTTCCTACACCATCATTGTTTAGTATATAAGACCCGAGTAGTGGGCATTCAAATCAGACTCATTTGGAGTTGGGAAGGTGAACTTGCAGCTGGAGGAAGACGGGGTGAAGTGTTATAATGGGATTGTGACTGTCAGTCAGATTATATAAGTGTGTTAAGTGTGTTCGGTGTAAACACTTACGTTATGTTGGTTAGTGAGATATGTGATTGGGAATTAATATATATATATATATATATATCAGAGGTGGGCACTTCCGTAAACCACTAATTCCGCTGGAGCGGAAGTCCTATATACATAGCGATTTTGATAATACATAGCGATTTTGATAATTTAATTTGACTTTATATTGTCCTTGTCCCAATTTTGGTTTGTTTAGTTTGCAAGTTTTACATTTTAATTTAATAAGCGGGTTTATATAAGGGATAAATTTGGAAAATATCCGCTGGTTAGACAAGTGTAACTACTTCCGCAATCGCTAGAAGCCTTTCAGTGGTACTCAACCTCTCAGCCCACCCATGCGGGTACTATTTATAGACGACAAGCTCCAACAGGAATCCCGCGTGATGCTATAGGTGACGCGGCATTGTGAAGTGACAGTTACCACCAGTGGAAGGGGACTTGGTAGTGGTGGGCATATCGATACTTATCGATATTTCAGATACCAACTCTGTAATTAAAAGTATCGATTCTGAAGGCTTGGTATCGATTGTTATGAGTACTAGAGAAACCTACGCAAAATAATCGTGAAATTAATATAATTAATGCCAAGTAATTCAAATAATTAAGATAAGTCTATTATTTTGCTATTATAGACCCATTTTGTTTAGTCATCAAAAGTTGATGACTAAATAATATGGGCCTATAGGTCTAATAGAAATAGACTAATAGACTATTATTTGTTAATTTGCTTATTATTTATAATTGTGTTATGGTGCTCTCGTTTTTTGTAAAGAGAGGAGAAAAATATTTTCAGTTTTTAAAGAAAAATACTTGGTATCGTATCGAAATGAAAGTACCCATATCGCCCATCACTAAACTTGGTCTCGCCAAGTGCGAAGCTAGAGCCTAGTCAGTAAGCAACAAGCCAATACAGTCGACACATACATTCCAGCCCTTCAATTCAAATTGAATAGTTTAATAAAAATTGCAATATAATCGTTCCAAACAGGACCCTATCCCTGATAAATAATTGCCGATTACCGAAATATACCTTTAAGGCCCACCTAGTCACTAATCACTATTAGTAATATAGCACTAATTAATACTGGTCCACATAATAAGAAAACAAGAAGAAATAACTGCTTAAACCACTAATTAATTAATTTGATAACATGAGGGGGATGTCACAGTGAGGACTCACAAATTACTTTATTGATAACGATAATATTATTCTCATGATGACCCAAGGGTAAAAAAATAAGTAAAAGTCATGCCCTTAAGTCCATAATATATATAATTTGTACTAATTTATCCCGGTAAAAATTATAAAAACAAATAGGTTAAATATAACGATATAATGAGTGAGGCCTGACTTGAGGTGAAGTATGTATAGGATATAACACTTGTGAGGGGTTAAGCATGTAATAAATAATAAGTAAATAAACTAATTTACTACAACACCAAATGATTTACCCTCGTTTTTGCAATGTTTTGATTAAAACTCCCAATCATGATGGCGTTTGCGCTTAACGTTCAGCGGGACCCGTATTCATTAGTTAATTAACGGTCTAGGAGCGGATGCGTAGGGTAACGATCAAGAGATGCGGCATTGTGATTACGAAAGTGAATAATTATTAGCAATGCCCACCACTGATATATATATATATATATATATATATTTATTTTTTATTTTTTTTTCTATGTGATTGAGGGAGGCAAAAGGCATAACTGCCTATAGCGAGTGCCTCCCCCATAGTTGAAAGAGTGACAGGGCCAAAATCAAGGGACGTTCGAGCCAAAATGCCTGGACACACGGAGTTTGAAGCAATTTAAGTCATAGGAAGAGGGAAAGACTGATTCTGGGAGAGAGTTCCAGAGCTCAGATGTTGAGTAGAAGAAAGTTTGAGAGTAACGTTTCACTCTTGGGTTGGAGAGTTGCACAGAGTAGGGGTGGGATTGAGTTGCAAGACGGGTACCACGTGCCCTACGTAAAGGGGGTGGTATGCACTGGGATAGCTCTGAGGAACACTGATTATTATAGTAGCGATAGAATAGCGAGAGAGATGCAACATTGCGGCGGAGAGAGAGAGATTGCAGAGAGTTGGTGAGTGGACGGGAGTTAATGATACGAAAGGCCTTCCTTTCAACTTTGTCTAGGAGAGCGGTGTGAGAGGAACCTCCCCATACATGTGAACAATACTCAATACAAGGCCGCACTATGCCCCTGTACAGAGCAAGAAGCTGTGCAGGGGAAAAGAACCCCCTAAGGCGGTTGAGCACACCCAGCTTCTGGGAGGCTGCCTTAGCAAGACTGGTAATATGGTCCTTCCAAATGAGAGCAGAAGAAAAAGAGACACCAAGAATATTGAGAGAAGATGAAGGGTTGATTTTTGTATTGTTGAAGAATAAGGGATAGTCCGCTGGGAGATCCTGACGGGTAGATAGATGGAGAAATTGGGTTTTGGAAGCATTAAAGTTAACAAGGTTTTCTCTGCCCCAATTGGAAATAGTATTTAGATCAGAATTTAAGAGTTCTATGGCTTCATTACGTTTGTCGTTGAGGGATTGTGGCTGGGGCGTTCTGAAAAACTAATGGAGTAGTGTAAGGTTGAGTCGTCTGCGTATGAATGGATGGGAATTAAGGTACAGTTAAGGAGATCATTTATAAAAATTAGAAAGAGAATAGGAGATAGGACAGAGCCCTGAGGAACACCGGAGTTTATAGGGTGAGGAAGTGAACAATGGCCGTCCACAACCGCAGCTATGGAACGGCCGGAAAGGAAATTAGAGACAAAGGCACAGATGGAGGGATAGAAACCGAAGGAGGGTAGTTTAGAAATTATATATATATATATATACCGACCACATATATATATATACAGTATATATATATATAATAATAAAATATATATATATATATACAGTATATATATATAATAATAATATATATATATATATATATCTATATATATATATATATATATATATATATATATATATATATATATATATATATATATATATATATATATATATATATATATATATATGCTCACGCCCAATCCCCACTTTTCCTATTTTAATTTTGTATTTTCTATTTAATTATATTTTATTTTATTTTTTATTTTTATTTTTCTTGGGGGTGGTCGCCTCAAGACAGAGCAAGAACAGGGAAAAAAAACAAAACAAAACATAAAACAACGAACAAACACAGACAAAACACAAATTCACAAACATCTGGGTCACCCAGGAGAAGACCCAGAGACCAGGGTCACAAAGGTCGCTCCAGCACTTTCCCGACCACCCGGAGAGGTTCCGATCTCGGCAGGCAGACATGCAGCGGAGCCGAAGCCACAAACCCACCCACCACACTTCCAGGCGCACCCTTCATATTAATCGTCTCCCCGGGCCAGGTGCCTGATGGACTATTATCTAGTCCAACTTGTGCCCGACCCCCTCCCCCAAATGACCAGGTGTTCACTCAGCTATTCACAAGCATTCTCCATTCATTCCTGTTTATTACCACTTTCTTTACCTGATCTATAGTCATTCCTCTATCATCCAAAGCTTGTCTTACACAGTCTCTCCATCTCAATGGGGGTCTTCCTGCCCTTCTATCTCCCCTTGTATCTGACTCACATATTCTCTTTGTAAGCCTTTCATCTCCCATTCGTTCAACATGACCATACAAGCTCAGCACCCTTCTGTCCACTCTGGCTGACAAATGTTCCTGCTGCCCCGCTCTCCTACGTATCTCTTAATTCCTCAATCTGTCTCTACGAGTACTTGATACATTGCACTTTTTACTTTCATTCCGAGATTTCACGTCTTCCACATACTTCCCATTTCTCCGAAAGCCTTCCATCCTTCACACACTCTCTGTTTTACCTCCATTTCTATACCTCCACTCCTGCTTATCGTTCCTCCTAGATATTTAAAACACTCTACTTGTTCACCCTACGATCACCCCTATTACACTCTATTATTTTACTTTTATTGACATTCACCTTCAGTTTCCTTCTCCCACAAACCACTCCAAACTCTTTGACTACCCGCTGCAATTTCTCCTCAGAATCCGCCACCAACGCTGTGTCATCAGCAACCAGCAACTGATTCAACTCCCAATCTCTACCATTATTTCCTACTAAACCCAATCTTCTTCCCTTAGCTCTCATTTTCACCTCCCTCACCACACCATCCATAAATATATTAAACAGCCAAGGTGACAATACACAACCCTGTCGCAAACCTACCTTTACCTCAAACCATTCACTCAACTCACCATTTCCTACTCTAACACATGCTCTGCTCCCTTCATAAAAACACTTAACTGGCTTCCAACAAATTTCCTCCAATTTCATAAATCCTTAATACCTTCCACATTGCTTCACGATCCACACGATCATACGCTTTTTCCAAATCCATAAAAACCCAAAATATCTCCTTATCTATCTATCTATCTATTGTCTGATGCCGTGATCCCCGAAGGGGTGGCCACGAACGAACCGCCCCCTGCACCTCTGTCCCCAGACAGTCGACGCCCCTCCCCCCAACCAGCACCGCCTCGTTCATGTACTTCCTCACTCCATCCTTCCACCTCATATTCGGTCTACCTCTCCCTCTCTGTCCCTCCACCTCGCTCTCGTACACCCTCTTAGTCATTCTCTCGCTTTCCATACGTTCTATATGGCCGAACCATCTCAAGTTGTTCCTTTTCACACTTTCCAGCACATCTACCTCCACACCACACCTCCTTCTTACTTCCTAATTAGTCTGTCTATCCCTCCATGTAACTCCGCACGCACTCCTTAAGTAATTCATTTCCACTGCTCTCACTCTTGGTCTGAGTCTCTCAACCAACGTCCATGCTTCGTTTCCGTAAGTCAGTGTCGGGATTACCACACTGTCATGCAAGGACTTCTTCACTTCCATACTGACCACCCTATTTCTTGTTACTTGCTTTTAGCGTTCCTACAACCCTCTTCCCCTGTTGTACCCTCTCCCGAACTTCTTCATCCATAGTCCCATCTTTACTCAACACACTGCCCAGATACTGAAAAGAGTTGACGATCTCCATAGCCTGACCGTTCAGCTTCACCTCACACTCTGTGACTTCACCCCTTTCGAAGACCATAACCTTGCTTTTCCCCGTATTTACCTTCAAATTCCGTTTTTCGCACACTGTTCCAAACTCATTTACCAGACCCTGCAACTCCCATTCATTATCACTCATCAGAACTGTATCATCCGCAAACAGCAGTATAGGTAGCTTCCACTCAATTCCCTCCCTTTTCAGCGATACACCAACATCCACTGCTCATGATAGTATTTCTTTCATGACTCCATCCATATATACAGTAAACAACCACGGGGACATCACACACCCCTGTTTCAAACCAACATTCAGGTCAAAGAACTCGCTCTGCTCACTCTCCACACGTACTGCCGCCTTATGCTCCTTATGCTTCTCTAAATACTTCTCGCATAACTGTCTTACTGCAAACATCTGATCCACGCACCCTCTTCCCATCCTAAAACCGCACTGTTCTTCTCCTATTGCCACATCCGTACACTTTACTATCCTCTCTATCAACACCCTGCCATATACCTTTCCAATCTCTGATAATAAACTAATACCTCTATAACTTGAACACTCCTGCCGATCTCCCTTCCCCTTGTACAACGGCGCAATACATGCACTCTTCCAGTCTATTGGTACCCTTGACACCACAAAGCACACATTGAAAAGTCTCACCAACCAATCTATTATCACATCTCCACCCTTCTTTATATACTCCTGTTACGACTGAGGTTTAAATATATCAGGGCTCTTATTCATTGGACTAGTAATGGCATAAATGCTACAACGGAAAGCGCTAGATCCAACCTCTGATGTATATTCCCAGTGAACAAAGAACACAAATACTCTCCAGAGTTCTATATGCAATAATAGGTTATTAAACTCTCAATAAATGTGCGTCTACTCTAGGCTTAATGTTATGTGAAAACAGCCTATTACTACCTATAACCGAAGGTGCTTGGTTATGGTATGCAAAGTAAGGTGGTAAGAGAAGTTACAGCTTACGTTACTTTAATAAATAAATGTCAGGCACTCCTGCATGAAAGAAAGTGCACTAAAGTCCTTCAACACCAACAAGGAATCTTCTTTAAATGTTAGATGCTATCAAGATGCTCGAATCGGAAATGGAACCCAAAAAGGCAGGCAGCGGAACAATGCTCGTGCAGGCTATGCACACAAAAAGGAAGGAGATATAATGCAGTCGGAGCCAAGAATATCCTAAACGCCACAACAATAATAATAATCGCCACGACAATGCAGTATTCCTATCAACAAAAAGAGCCTAAGTCGTTTGTGTCTCAATACATCAAACTAGGCTGCAAAATGCTTGAGTAATCATAAACGGGTATGCATAATAAGAGTAATTGGGTTAATAGACTTTATGTCTACTATGACTGATAAAGTCTAGCTAGAGTCAATGATACGAGATACTGGTGTGCATGGCATGCCGCATAGCCTAGTGCAAATCTCAAGTTTGTGCGTCAAATATTACGTTATAATGAAGGGTAGCTCTCTTGAGAAACCTTAATACCGAAGTATTAAGCGTTCTCCTGGCGTACCTCAAAGACAAACAACGAGCTTAGAACAGTGCAGAATGGTATAGGCAAAAAGCCCTCATTCGTGCATGCTCTACTCTCAATGGCACACAGCCTAGAATTTACCCAATCAACTCCAGTTCTCAGGTATGTCATGCAGCTTTTAACTAAAGCCAGCACCCATCGGAAACAATACCTTATAGTATCAGACTCCTAGTCTAGCATTATCTAATCCAGCAGAACACTAATAATTATAGGAAGCGGTACTGAACAATATGAATGCCAACCAATGCTTCGTGATCAACTTATCTTAACAACTAACATACATGGGTTATATAAGACCTTAACGCACAATACAACTGGCCAGCATGAAGCTGATTATGCAGAGTTAACCAGAGGGGGTATAATATTAATAAAAGGTGGTGAAAGATATGGAAAATGAGAGAGGTAGGCAGAGGAAAAGGTTCTCAGGTGCCGAGAGGGGGACAGATATCAAAGGGATAAGAGGGATGCGTTCTAGAAACCAGATCTGAGGGAGAGAGTGGCGAGAGAGCTGTATATATACTAGCACTAGCTCGCACCGCGTAGACAAAGCGGTAACAATTCCTTCAGCCAATGACAAAGAAGCCAGCCAAACATGACGTCACCAAGCATGGTAAAAAACTCCTCCAACCAATCCCAGGCCAGCCAGCCGTGACGTCATCAAGCATGGCAAAAAACACTGCGCGCCTCCTCTCACTCTGTTCTACTCTCTCTCTCTCTCAAATCCTATCATTACTACTTAATGATAAAACATATACTTTGCAATTAAATATATAAAGCCTTGACATGGGCGAAAACAAAGAGCCTTTCTGGACTGCCCATGACACAAGCTTTCTTATGAAATAAAGCACACAATAATACATCAACTGTAGCCACATCCACTGCCCTGGCGATCCTAGCGAATCACTGTAGGACAAGCCATGCGGTTCTAATGGAGTGGTTAACGTCACACTCCACAGCCATACCGTCCAAACCTTCTGCTTTTCCTGCTCTCATTTGTTTTACTGCTTCTTTCACCTCATTTTCCTCAATCCTTTCATTCATTCCCTGCCACCTGGGTGGCCTGGGTAGCCTATCTCCATCAACCACTGCTTCAGTCGCTGCTTCTCTTCCATCTCTTGCATTTAGCAAAGATTCAAAATACTCGGCATATCTTTTCCCCACTTCAACTGGTTCCACTAGTAATTCTCCATTTGCAGCTTTCACTGACTCTTCCCTTTTTCGTCCTTCTTTCCTTACTCTATTTACCTCCTTCCAGAACATCTTCTTTTCGTCCTTCAAAATTCTCACTCAACCTTTGACCCCACCTTTCGTTTGCATCTTTTTTCGCTTTTCTATTTTTCCGTTTTGTCTCTCTCCTTTTCTCCTTGTACCTCTCCCATACCTCAACACGACCATGCAGTAAAGCCCTCTCAAAACATTGTCCCTTCTCCTCAACTGCCTTTCTCACCGTATCATTCCACCACTCACTTCCCTTCCTGATACCTCTGCCTCCTACTTTCCTTTTACCGCATACTATGTATATACTGTATATATATATATATATATATATATATATATATATATATACAGTATATATGAGTATGCCCTGCATTTTTTTGTTCATCCGCACAAAATATTGCCAGCAAGATCGATGACAAATCCTCATGGTCAGTTCAGTGTTCAGTTCCGCCCTCACCGCCACGTCCAGCTCCTCTCTCGCCCTCGAAGAAGCAGAAGCTAGGATCCATGCCTTCCCCATGACAAAGGACATAAACGAAGACACACAAAGATACAGTAACTATACTGAGTAGCTTGCCCGGAGATAACTCAAGAGGCCAGAGACAAGCAATTTTGGCGAGCAATGATCGCACATACATCCGCATATATTTTGTAGGTAGATCCCAAACTACTCTGGATCAAGACATTAAACTGCTCAAGACTTACATCAAATGCTCCAACACCCTCACCGAGGATATCGCCTGCATTAGAAGGGTATCCCTGGCCCCCATTGGTTACCCTGAGCCCTCAAACCGGACCGAAGAGCAACACCAAGCCCTGGAAAACCCCATCAGGAGCCCCAGGGCCTTACAGAAATTGCAGCATGAGGCTACACAAATAAGCAGGAACCGCAAGCCTGACGATGCCAATCTGATGGCTATGATTAGAAAATCTGTCTGGAAGGCCACTCCACAAGGACCAAGACCCTCCAATGCCCCCAGCACCGAAACAAAGTCAACTCTATCCACAAAGAGGTGCATTAATTGAAAATGGAAGAGGATACTTGAGCTGGGAAATTTGAGTTCACTCCCAGATATCTACACATCTGGGAGTCATTTAAGATACCCCCCCCCCCAACCATCGTCTCCACCCACATTCTTGGGATGCCCCTCTAGCTCCGACTTGACACTTGAGCCAGTAGAAGCTGCATCTCCCAACACTTCTACCTGCAACACCAGGAACAACTTAGCCCCCTCAAGTCCGCACCCGTGGCCCTCCTAGGCGCCAGAGGTGACTCCATACTGCTGCATGGGATCACCCAGACCTTACCACTGTGGCTAAATATCTGGCACCGTTCAGACAGCATTTATTATGCTGAGTGTGCATCCCCTCCTCTTTGACGGATACCTCAGATGGGACACCCTTGTCGCCAATGATGGTCAACTCAGCATTAAGGAACACCGCCTGATTTTCCTGACCTCACGCCCAATCCCGCCCAACCATTACCATCCTTACCCCCCCCCATCTGCTTCACTGCCATACCAGAACCCCACCAAACCCTCGATTGGCCGCAAAATTGACCATCAACTCCCTATAACACCCAAACCCTGCCTTTCTCCCATTCCTTATTTACCCACCACCATGTTCTCCCCAACCCCGCCGCCCGGTGGGCACCAGCAGTCCTGAATGATGCCAACCCTATACATTTCATCGCGAATATTACCTCTGAACACATATGCTAGCCAAAGGGAAAGCCGCTAAGTAACTGCCAACTGGTACAGTTACACCCTTTCCACGAAAAAACCCCTCTGCTGAGCAATATGATCAGGGCACATGATATGAGCCCACCCTCCCTTCTCTGCTCCCAGTCCTTGAATCCCATCTGAGAACCCAGCTCCTTGAAGTCCTCCGAGAGCTTGCAGACGTCTTCGCGCAAGACGATGCCGAGACTGGAAGAACACACCAAATTAAGTATGAAACTCATACACACCCCTCATTAGACCACCCCCACGCTGGAAGAACCTCCTCCACTGCCATGAAGAAGGATGCCCTCCCCCTCCCCTACATTCACAACCCCATTGAGTCCCTCATGGGTCAAGTTGGTTCTCTACCCTCGACCTACAATCAGAATATTGGCAGGTGCCCCTATGCAAGGAAACAAAACTCAAGACTGCCTTCGCCATTAGCCAGAGCAGATTATACTATACCCTGTTCCAAGTAGGTATGCCATAAATCGTGAACCCTAACCTCATGAACTCAATATGGGCTAGAGTAAATAGGCTGCACATTTTCACACCTATTCCTTGGCGGACCCTTTCTAAATGGTAGAAATATTAGCTCGATTACTGTAGTTGTTTGTGAGTTATAGAGGTTAATGATAATTTTTTTTTGGCCTACATATGTGGAACAGGGTATAATTTAATGATGTCCCCCCTTTTGGCTTGATTTATTGTCCCACCCCCTTCTCTCGCCTCATGGACACTGCCCTAGCCGGATTAAACTGGGAAATTTGCTTGGCATGCCTTGGAAATGGAATCTTTTTCTCTCCCACCTGGGAAGGCCATCTACAAAGGATGAGACTGGTCCTACAGTGCATGATGGCCGCTATCCTTCTCATAAAATCCGCCAAACGCATTCTATCCTAAAGGAAGGTACCTCGCTTGCGCATCATCCCTGAAACCCCACCACCACCATCACGAAAGAAGTCCGATCCTTTCTAGGAATGGCCAATTATTACCGCTGTTTCATGAAAGGATTATATTCCATATCCACCTCCATCACACCCCCAATGTGGTGCTCCAGTACAAGAGACCATATACCGACTAAAGGACATCCTAGCTAAGCTCCCTGTCATCGCCTTTCCAGATTTTTTAAGCCTTTCTGTGTTTCTACCAACGCCAGCCAGGCAAGCCTGGGGGCCATCCTAGCCTAGGAGATGGGTCGGTCGAAAATACTATCTGCTGTGTCAACCAGACCCTTACAGGATCCAAGAAAAGCTACCCCTGCCTGAGCATCATTATCGGCTTGAAGACCTCCCGCCACTATATTGCTGGGACCAAAGTGGAGATCATCACGGGTCAGCAATACCTCAAGAGTCTAAGGCACACACAATTGTCAGAATCAATGTTGGTCTGCTGGCAAGAATTATTAAAGGAATATATCTATATGGTGCAACACTACCAAGGCAAGCAATTTCCTAAGTGTAGTCTTATTTATATAATTGAAATTGCTTAAGTTTACCACATCTGAATCTTGTTTTTTGTTTGATGGTACTTTATATTATCAGGTAGATGGTTTAAGCATGGGATCTTGCTTAGCTTTCCTATGCACTAAAGAGGTGAGTTGGCTTATGAACTGTCCCTTAGCTTGCAAACCTTTGTATTACCGTAGATACGTTGACGATCTGTTTTTGATTTTCGGTAATGATGATGCTAATGCCAAATTTTTACAATATATGAACAGTCAACACAAGAATATACATTTTACTTGTGAATTAGAAGAAAATAGTTCATTAGCATTTGTAGATGTAATTGTTAATAAAACGGAACAAGGACTCGCAACGGGTGTGTATGGAAAGCTAAACTTCACAAATCAAGGACTCAATTGGTTTTGTTTCACTCCAGATATATACAAGCTAAATTCCATTAAATAGAGCTTATGATATATGTTCCCCGTATCATATTTTACATGAGGAAATAGGCAAGCTTAGAGATTATCTTGTTAACAATAATTATGTCAGGGATTTATTTGACAAGGTGTTGAAGAGGTTTCTTTACAGTAAACTATGTGCTCCTGATCAGACTAAATCCAATGTTCCTAAATTAATAAAATGCATTAACATTTCTTTTTACGGTAAAGTAAGTTATCAGTACAGAAAATACATATATAAATTGTTGAGTACCAGTTTCCCCGCTGTTAATTTTAGAATTATATTCACGAATGAGTTTACCATAAGACATTTCTTCTCATTTAAAGATCGAGTGCCTGACCAATTGTGCTCGAACATCGTATATAAATTTGAATTGCCCTCGTTGTCAGACCACGTATATAGGATGTTCTGGACGTACCTTTAAAGTGCGAATGTTCGAGCACATTGGTAAAAGTCATCGATCAGGTCAATTTTTGCAAAAACAAAAAAAAACAAATTTTCGGCCATTCGTAATCATGCTAGAGAACATACCATAGAATACCATCGTACACTCCTGAGGATTTTCAAATAGTTGCCAAGTTTCGGAGCCACTATGAAGCACTTATTGGTGAAAAATTACTAATAAAAAAAATCAATCCTGAACTTAATGTTTCGCACAATTCATATTGTTTTAGTTGATATCATTCTCTGCAATTCGTGTCCGAAGCTTGGGGATTGGTTGTATGAACGGTTGTGTTTGGTTGAGTTGGGTTAGTTTAGTTGTCCCATAGCTTTCATGGGGTGTGGATCTTTCGATGTGCTTACGTTTTTGAGGTACTGTACATGGGTGTCCTTTGTAATTTTTCGATTGTATGCTAATTGATTATCAAAGAATTTTAGCTTTTTGATGTTCATTGCTTACAAGATGGAGTTTGAGGCCAGTGGGTTATGGTTAATGTTATATGGTATGTATTTGGGAGCTATTTCACTAGGTAATTAGATCCATTTTGTATCTGTTGATATCGGTTAAGTGCACACACAACATATATACAGACTGTACACATGCCTTAATCATATTGCAACATACACACATGTACTTTCAGGGCAATACTATCATTGTTTAACACATTACGAGCGGGTGGGTCGGTAACTTCAATTACCCGACATGCGGGTGGTTTTACCCTGAATGGGGTTGTTTCCGTGCTCTTTTTCATGCATAAACAAGACCCAGACCGTAATACAAGTATCTATCCCTGAAAGGGCGTAAACAGAGCTTTCCAATGACACCCGAACCATCCTTCTACGACCACTGGTTCTCTTGCAACGATCGTGCAACTCAAGTGCAAAAACCCTAAAATAAGGTAATTTCCTTACATAATTCCCTGTGTAGCGAATGAGAGAGGGTGGAGGAGGGTGTAATAAATTTCAGTTGACCCACGGCGGTGGTGGCGAGTGGTCAGGCGGAAATCTATGCTCCTCGCACCGCTCAGCTCTCTCTCAGAGCACATTATGTGCTCAAAATTGCACTCGACATCTGTCGAGGCCCGCATATGGGCACGTTTTCTTTAACTCGACATATGTCGAGCGCCGATGGTTAAGGGTTAATACCCCATGGTAATATACCGTACTCTTTAATGACGGCAGCGTTGCACCAAAAATATCCGGCACCGCTGTACATGTTTTCATCAGTAACATCCGGTCGGCACTCAGCATAGCAGTGCCACCCCAGCTCTCTGTATCTCTTTGGCTAATAAGAACCTATAAACTTATCTCTGGACTTTTATTCTACATCCTTGTGCAAGAAAGGATTATCAAGGTTGTTGTAGCTTCACATGACAACCATACATGGCGCAGTCAGTGTATTAGAGCCAGGAGATACGAGCCAAGACCGGATTATCAGCCAGCCATCTTGCAAGACCTCGCCTCTCCAGCCCTAGATATATCATTGTGCAGTGCTTTAAAGTGCAGTGAAGTGCTTAAGTGTGTATTGCAGTGCCTTTATTATAAGTCCCATGTCATTTGTGCCCATTTCCGACTTGCTGTGAAAGTTATAGCTGCTGAAACACAGCTGGACAAGAGCGAGGAGTAGCATACCCTCCCCCTCTAACGTCTCCAGCAACACTGAGTTCTCACCCCTCAAGTTGCCTCAACTTGCCCTCCAGCTGGCGGCACATGCGCACACAGAGGTACACGCACATTGCTGCCAAGCCAACACGGTGTTGCCAAGCCTACCGCGCTCATGCACTCACTCTTTCTAGCACAGATCATTTCTTGCACTTTTAACTAAACTGTTCCAGTTGTACTGCACATTTTCATTGTTCCTGCAAGACTACAGTGTGTCAGCTATCAACCAATTATGGAGGGAGCTGAGCAGATTCATGGGGAGCCCAGAGACACCCCATACGACCATGCTGGGGAGGGAGATTATGGTGGAGCTACTGGTGGAGATAGTGGTGGAGATAATGATGGAGATACTGTTGGAGTTGCTGGTACGGGGTACCAGTCAGTTCATTCCACTCCAACCTCTCCTCTCACCACCCCTCATTTCACTCCACTCCCCAACCTCCCCCCACTTTAACTCCCCTACACTAGAGGGGGATGCCACCCCTGTCACCACACCCTGCAAGTCTACAACCTACCACAAGTGCAGACCTCCTTCAGCTCATACAGTATATGGAGCAATGCAGACAACGGGACGACTATATCAGAAGACAGGAGGAGGACCGCAGAAGACAGGAGGAGGAACACCGACGACAGGAGGAGGAAAACAGATGACACATGGAGGAGGACCACAGGAGACAGGTGGACGATGCCAATTTCTCCGCCCTTGTCCAGGCTCTGGCCCAAATTACCCCACCTGCCGCCGCTCCTACACCTATCTCACCGGGGACAACACCCCATTCCAAAACATCCTCCACCCCTACAGCTCCACCACCACCACAGAAGGCTATAACCCAGAACCCGCCGCCCCTTCGTGCTGATGCTACCTTCCAGGTTTTCAGAGAATGGAGGCGTCGGTGGGACGATTACTCTATTATGGTAGACTTATCTAAACTACCGAGGGAGAAACAACTGATCCAGATGCGGATGTGCTTAACCCTGGAGACACACTGGGTTTTGGAGCACACCTTAAGCATACCCCCCGACACCGACAAGACCGTTGACACAGTCCTCGATGCACTTCAGGAGCACATCAAGAATTCTCGCAATGAAGCTCTCCGTCGCAGGGACCTGTTCAGTTGCAAGCAAAAACAGGGCGAGTCATTCAACAACTTCTATGTCCGCCTCTGCCACATCGCCGAAAAAATTGACGTCTACCCAGGGAACTCTTCAGCCTGCAAGGAGACCCAACTCAAGATGGTCATTCTAATGGGCATACACGACGAAGCACTTGTACAGAAGCTGCTTTCCCTCGATGCCACCCCTTCATTACAGGACACCATCAACACTTGCCGTTCATACGAGGCCACTCAAAGCGCTACGTCAGCCATACGTGCCGCACCGTTCCAGGTTAACGCCATGTCAGCGTACAAGCAGAACAAGCAAGTTCTCCACTTCGCAACAGTCCTTGGCATCGCCTGCCTCCTGCCAGCGTTGTGCTCGCCGGCACGACAAGAACAAGTGCCCGGCTGAAGACTACACCTGCACTAACTGCGGCCGTCGTGGTCATAAGCCTAGGACTCCTGCTTGCCCTGCTACTACCGCCCAGTGTCGTCGCTGCAACCATATGGGCCACTACGACAAATGCTGCAGATCTTCGAAGAAGCCCGCCAGTCAGGACAACTCAACACAGGACAACGACGCTTCCTCCCACAACAAGTCTACAGCAAAGAAGACCACAAGTTGCCGATGTGTGGGATCACCTGTTCAGGCACCCACACAGATATCCGTGAGTCTCACCTACAGCGGCACCACTAGAAAACTCCACATGCTCCCAGACACAGGTGCAGACATCACAGTGATCGGCTGACGACACCTCGACATACTTCAGATTCCTATCAGCAGCCTACAACCTCCGCCTCCGACAACGACACTCAACGCGGATGGCTCTGCAATGGCTCCTGCTTTGGGGACGTTTCATCAACAACTCACCATCAGCCACCGTTCCTGTTCTGCCACAATCCAAGTCCGCGAGGGTGTCCAGAACGCCGCTTCTGTCCAAACGCCACTATCAAGAATTGGCCATCATCTCAGCGAAATTCCCCAAGCCAATTCTACAGGTCAAACACATCAACAGGTGTAAGGAGCTACCCTTCACAGCCACCACATCACCTGCACAGGCTGACCCTGGCAAAGTCGGAGCGATCAAGGACTTCCCGACATCAGCCAACATCACCGACCTTCGCTCCTTCATGGGTTTGGTGAACCAGCTGGCGGAGTTCAACCACGACATCGCCACTGCCGCTCAGCCCCTGCGCCCCGTGATGAGCCCGAAGATGTCGTTCATGTGGACCGCTGACCATGATGAGGCTTTCCGCCGGGTCAAGGCTGCCCTGCTCAGTCCACCCATCCTGGCCCCATTTGACCCTTCCCTACCAGTGATTCTACAAACTGATGCGTCCCGCCTCAACGGTATTGGATACGCCCTCCTACAGGATCATGGCAACAACCGTCTCTGCTTAGTTCAGTGTGGCTCGAGGTTCCTAAGCGACCCCGAGTCCCGCTCTGCCACCATTGAGCTGAAGATGCTAGCCGTGGTCTGGGCCATGTCCAAGTGCAAGTTCTACCTCATCGGACTGCAACACTTCACCCTCATGACGGACCATCGCCCCCTCATCCTCATCTTCAACAACTACACCCTTGATGCGGTTGAAAATCCTCGCCTCCAACGTCTGAAGGAGAAAGTCACACCTTACCTCTTCACAGCTGTCTGGCGCGCTGGCAGGTTGCTCTGCATCCCTGATACGTTGTCACGAGCCCCTGTCAGCCACCCGACGCCAGAGGATGAGTTGGCATGTGCCGACGCCATGGTTCACCTCAGGTCCCTCGTGACTGTCAATGCCGCCGCCACAGACGTCAACTCTTCTTCACAGGACATGGACAGGATTCTCCAGGAACTCCGAGACGCAGCCAGAGCGGACCCTGCGTACATCCGCCTGCGTGAGTGCGTTACTTCGGGTTTCCCCACCAACCGCTACGACCTGCACAACTCTCTACTCCCATTCTGGAAACTCCGAGACTACCTGTCAGCAGATGGTGAACTCGTCCTGTACGGAGCGAGGGTTGCGGTTCCTGAAGCCCTCAGCCGCCGCACCTTGGCTCGCCTGCATGATAGTCACAGAGGCGTGGAGGCCACTAAGCGTAGGGCGCGACAGGCTGTCTTTTGGCCTGGCATCAACTCGGACATCGCCAACACAGTTCAAGCTTGTGAGCCGTGTCAGGTCTTACAGCCTAGTCAGCAGTAGGAACCCATGATCAACGACGACAACCCAACTAGGCCTTTCGAGTCTGTTTCAGCCGACTTCGTCACTGTGGCGGGGAAATCCTTCCTCGTCGTAACAGACCGACTCTCAGGCTGGCCCGTTGTCGTACCCTGCAAAGGAGATACTACCGCTTCAAACACCATCAGGATCTTCTGCCGCTACTTCAGGGAAGTTGGTGTACCCATCCGCCTACGTACAGATGGAGGCCCACAGTTTACTAGCCGTAAGTTCCGGGACTTCATGGAGCGTTGGGGAGTCAATCACTTGGTCTCTTTCCCACACTACCCACAATCCAACGGTCATGCCGAGTCTGCCGTCAAGTCCGTCAAACACCTCATACTGAAGACGGCTCCCTCAGGCAACATCGACTGTGAAGACTTTGACCGTGGACTGTTGGAGCTCCGCAACACCCCGAACTTCACAGGCCGCTCCCCGGCACAAATCCTGTATGGCCACCCACTACGGTCTTGTGTCCCTGCTCATCCCCAGTCCTTTGCAGCAGAGTGGCAAGCCAAGGCCGAGGACTGTGACCGCCATGCAGCCGCCCACACTGCGCTGGTGAAGAGAAACTATGACCAGCACGCACGCCCCCTTCCCAGGTTGAGAGTCGGCACCACAGTGCGGATCCAAGACCCGACTTCTCACCGCTGGGACAAGGTTGGGGTCGTCATGGGCTGCGGCAGGTCCAGGGATTATGAGGTTCGTCTCCCCAGTGGTAAGATATATTGGCGGAACCGTCGCTTCCTCCGCCCAGTGAATTCCCCTGGTGTTGAACCCCTCCCCCATAACTCTGAGATCCCTGTGTCTTGCACGGACCCAGAAAGAGAGTCCTTCACTTCCCCCATGGCCCCACGTAGGTCTGAAAGGTCTCGTAGAAAAAGAGTAAGCTCGACAACGTCTTGCGAGCTTGAAGGGGGAGGGAGGTGTTGATATCGGTTAAGTGCACACACAACATATATACAGAGTGTACACATGCCTTAATCATATTGCAACATACACACATGTACTTTCAGGGCAATACTATCATTGTTTATTATCCCATGGTAATATACCGTACTCTTTAATGACGGCAGCGTTGTACCAAATATATCCGGCACCGCTGTACATGTTTTCATCAGTAACATCCAGTCGGCACTCAGCATAGCAGTGCCACCCCAGCTCTCTGTATCTCTTTGGCTAATAAGAACCTATAAACTTATCACTGGACTTTTATTCTATATCCTGGTGCAAGAAAGGATTATCAAGGTTGTTGTAGCTTCACATGACAACCATACAGTTTCCTATAGTATAATACTTATTTTGTATATTTTTAGGATCAGTCTGTATAACCTGAGGATGGCACCTTGTTGATGCCGATTTTTTTGTAATAAACATGGCGTATGGCGCAGCTCTATCCCTATTCTTCCTCTCTCTCTCTCTATATATATATATATACACAGAAGAAGACAATTACACAATGACGCACACATCAAAATCTACAGGATAGGCAAATGGCCAAAATAGATAGAGAAATTGTGGACATTGAACAAAGGCTAAGAATATCATATGAACTACAACATATGGAAGAGGAGAGGAAAGCTATTGCAGGTATTAAGGAAAATTCCAAGTACTTCTTTTCATATGCCAAACAAAAGGGTAAATCAGAATCAAACATCGGCCCACTAAGCAAAGGGGATCTGATGGTTTTTGTTTCATCAGGTTCACTGAAGGCCATTTCATACTGCCGGCATAAGAGTTCGCTCATTTCCTTTTCGTCCCCTGTGAATGACCCATTCACATGGGAACCTCCCCAGATGCTGGATATTGATTTTGGTCCAAAAGACATAGAAGAGGCCATTTCCAACATGCCATCCCACTCGGCACCAGGCCCAGACTCATGGAACTCGATCCTAATGAAGAAATGTAAGGAAACCCTCTCAAATCCCCTGGGTATAATGTGAAGAAGGAGTCTTGACACTGGTGAAATACCAGATAGCTTGAACAACACAATCATGCCCCACTGCATAAAGGAGGGAGTAAAGCACTACCAAAAAATTAACGCCCGGTAGCTCTAACCTCCCACATCATTATAGTTTTCGAACGAGTCCTGCGAAGCAAAATCACAGCATTCAAGGAGGCAAATGAACTACACAACACAGGTTAACATGGGTTCAGAGTGGGAAGATCATGTCTCTCACAACTTTTGGAACATTATGACAACATTCTCAAAGTGCAAGAAGAAAAGAAAAACGTGGATGTCATTTACACCGATTTTGCTAAGGCATTTGATAAATGTGACCATGGTATAATAGCCCACAAACTAAAAGCAAAAGGTATAACTGGGAAAATCGGACGGTGGATATATAACTTCCTCGTAAACCGGAAACAATCAGTAGCAGTAAACCAAGTCACATCGGAGCTTTCGAATGTCAAAAGCTCAATTCCCCAAGGAACAGTGCTAGCGCCCCTTCTTTTCCTCATTCTAGTTTACGACATAGATGCCAACACAAGACATAGTACGGTGTCTTCTTTTGCTGATGACACAAAACTAAGCAAGATAGTAAACACACAAGAGGACGTGGGCCGGCTGTAAGAAGACATAAATGTAGTGTTCCAGTGGGCCAGGGAAAACAACATGCAATCCAATGAAGAAAAATTCCAATTAATAAGATACGGAGATAATAATGTTGTTAAAGAGAATACGAACTACGTAACAGAATCTAACCACATAATAGAAAGGAAAGACAGTGTGAAAGACCTTGGGGTGTTAATGTCTGAAAATATTGGTTTCAAAGAACATAACCAGGTCAAAGTTGCGGCTGCGAAACATCTAACGGGTTGGATTCTGCGTACATTTAAACACGCGGTGAATTACGTATGATCACGCTCTTCAAATCTCTAGTACTACTGCGGCTTGAATTCTGTAGCGTGTTAACTTCCCCATACAAAGCATGTGAAATAAATGACTTAGAGAGTGTACAAAGGAATTTCACTTCGCATATAAGTTCGGTAAAACAGCTACGCAATTGGGAGCGTTTAAAAACACTGAAACTGTACTCGTTGGAGCGTAGAAGAGAACGTTGCCTAATAATATACACATGGAAAATCGCAGAGGGTTTAGTACCAAACATGCATACCCTGATAGCCATGAAATTCAGTTATAGGATAGGCTGGGAGTGCAATATCCCCTGGATGAATAACAGGGGTGCTATGGGCTCTCTGCGAGAGGGCTGGTTGTCACATAGAGGCCCACGTCTCTTCAACAAACTCCCGCGGCGAGTAGGAGACATGAGGGGCATCTCGTTAGACAACTTCAAGAGAGCCCTCGATGTCGAACTGCAAAAAGTGCCAGACGAGCCCATCTTTGCAGGGAGCGTGCTGCCCCTTCGAACGGTCTGCTGCACCAAATCACCACCCAGAATGAGGGGCAGCGCGCTCCTCGGTGCCACTAGCAGTGGCGAACTCAACAAAAGTAATATAAGTAAGTAAGTATATATATATATATATATATATATATATATATATATAAACATATATATATATATATATATATATATATATATATATATATATATATATATATATATATATATATATATATATATATATATATATATATATATATTAATTTATATGTATATGTATATACTGTACAGTATATACAGTATATGAGGCCCTTCCTAATTTGAACAAAATCACCTGGGTGTCTTCACTGTATTTAATGATTAATACAAAGAAGTATAAGGATGAGGGAAGAAGAAAGAGAATCAGAATGGATATGGGAGGTGAAAGATGCTATAGACGCTTACGAACCAAAATGTCAAATATCAGCTTCTAATGTGTTTACAGAAGGCCGCACAAGGAACTCAGTGTAGCCAAGAGTCGAGGACTCAGGGTCGCTTATATACTGGTTTGAGTATAGTTGGCCCAAGACCCCACTCAGGAGATACTTTCCTACCTACAAAACCTACACCATTTCCCACACGATGGCTCCCTCCCCATGTTCCGTAGGTGTCATCCCCCTGACTGGCTGCCCTACAACCGAGACATCTCCGCCCATGCCCCTTCAATTAGGTAACATTGGACTAAGTGGCAATTCTCCATACCACTGACTGTTCTCCTAACCCTCCCTCTAGTTCCCCCCCTCTTTCTCCCTCTAATTCCCCCCCTTCCTCCATCTACTTCCTCCCTCTCCTATTTCCTCCACTACCTAATTCTTCTTTAAATACCTTCCCACTCCTTCTATTCCCTCTTCCATCCATGTACCACAACCCCTCCTTAACTCTATGACTGCGGGCTGTTATATAACAAATATTGTCATCACTGCGGCACTTGCCATAAGACAATTGCTGAATTTCTGCCTTGAACAAGGCCTGGGAGGCAGGCGAGCAAGTATAAACAGCGCGGAACGGTCCCATCCATAGCCCCCCATGTCTGGGCGATCACTAGTGGCAGTGGGAGACATCTCCAACTCCTTTACAGACTCGGGGATAGCAAAAACCACTCAAACTCGCTATTTTTTACCGATTTAGTGTCACCTGTGCAATATTGTTGCATGGCAACCAGTGGTCGTACAGACATGATTCAGATGTCATTGGAAAGGTCTATTCCTCTGTGTTCATGGATATATCATTGAAATACGTTCTAGCTTTTGTTTATACATGAAAATGTGCAGAGAATGATGGATACTTTTAGTCCAAAACCCCTGTATTTCACTGTGGTGACCAAGCAATTGTCATATGACAAGTGCCGCAGTGATTGCGTTAACACACTGTGTGAGTGACTCAAGACAAACTGTAAGTTAGACTTGAAGCAGCAGTCGGAGCGGGAGTGTGTCTCTCTTCACGGGAACTGGGCCAGCATCTCCCTCTCCAAAATATTAGTTTGTACATTGGAATGTACATTTTATGATTGTTCATTCTTCACATATGCCTTGTCTTTGAAGACTATATACATGGGGTCAAAATTTAATTATTTAATTATAACATAACTCTCCGTGGCCCCAAAGACACTGTTATGCGACGTTATAATTTAACGTGCATTACGTCAATCACAACTTTCTCACTAGGAGATAACGAATTCAGTTTTATAATTTCACAACAATGATAATTCAATGGACACAAAATACGCAGTCAAGTTTCACAAATTTTATTCCTTAATAACTAGGGTACAGTAAATTTATAAAGTAATCATAATTATGATCGGTCCTCATATATATATAGATAAGGCTTACGATCCAACATAAGTAAATTATACAAGTAATAGATGTTCACAAGAAAAATAATGATCTAAGGTAACTAATAGAACATATAAATAACTACAATGTTTCTACCAGAACCAAAAATAAGTATACACAGAGATGTTAAGTCTCAAACACAATATACAGCATCTTGATGGAAAACAGGGAAATGCAAGATAAGTTTCCACCTAGTGTAAATAATAGTTATTGCGATGGCATACACGCGGCACTGAAAGTATGTAAAATAAGACACTGTTTGATAATTGAATAACTATACGATAATTCAACTTAGACAGGAGATTAACCTCAAAGAACTCAAAGAGTAAAAATTATGAATATAAATTCAAGAAGGGGTTAAACAGATAAATTAGTCATGTATGCATGACTGAGAATTCTCGTCGGGTGAGAAGTTACTGCGACGTGAACAACATAGAGTTTAAGGTAACTCGAATAATACACAAAATTAATTCTACTTCATGAAGCGTTATAATAACAATAGTCAAATTAACCTAAGAAGTGCATAGGTATGGTATTTGAAACGTCCCGCCAGGGAAAGGTAATTTGGTTCATTCCTGACTAAAATCATAATTTTACCATTAATATCGTTATTACTTATTCATATGCTCCTATTTAAGTTTAATATGAAGATAATAACATGTAACAACAATTAAACAAGTGGAATAGTGTTTGTCTTGTCAAAATCACAAATTATTGCCGACCGGTCATTCATGAAGTGTGGAGCAGAAGCAAGGCACACCCTCCCCTCGCGAGGCCTAAAGCCAGACTGACTCACTCCCTCACACTCTCTGTTACACCATACACTCGCTAGTCACATGACCAGGCCTTAGAACTGGTTTGGAGATATTGTCATGATAAATACACCAATAAATATGGGAATAAGACGACAAATAGGTGATAATTGAAGGGGGGGGTGGGGGGAGGAGGGGATTTTGACACATGTGGAGGAGTGATAGAATGGTATGGAGGGAATTATCTCATTTAAACACAATTTTTGTTTTAAGTGCTACTGGAGCCTTTTAAAAGTTTTTGTTTAGGCCTTGGCTCTCTGAGGATGCTCGCCGTTGCCCAGTACGGACTCATATGAGAACGCTCGCCATCCATGGGTTAAGCGACTGAATAGTAAAACACTCTGTGAACAACTTATCTATGAATTACGTACCCAAACGATAATGTTACATAAAAACAAATCTGAATAAATGTTCACTGTTTTTTTTGTGTAAATATATATGTATTTATTCCCGAACAAACATACATATATCTCTCCTATTAGAATATAGGAACCTATATTCGAAGAAGTATATATATATTTATCCCACAGATAGAGGTGTGTTATGTTCTCTCTAAATCGAGCGACGGGTAACTAGGAGAAGGAAAGAATAGAAAATCTTTAGCATTACGTTAGTGTGAACCCTAACATATCTAATTTACCCTGGTTGCAATAATTGTTACATTTACAAAACAAAGAGCACTTAAAGGGTTGGAAGAAAGATAGGAGCCTGGTAGAGGATCTGGCGAGCACGTGGTCACAGAGATAGTTGTCCTTCATTTTATCACAGGGGCTCGACACTAGGTTCACGCACTACAGGTAAGTCTCGCTCTTTCCTTTTTTCTTTCTTCGGGGTCACTGGTCTACACTGGTTTGCACTGGTTTTATGACTGTTTAACGGAATGAATGGCTAATTCCGTACGGAAGACTCGATCTGAATCAGGTAACCTAGCTATGGACGTCCTTCCTAAAGAAAAGGTACACGTCTAGATTATAATCCTGATTTTACCTACCTTACCCTTGGCACGGGCAGGCAGTAATCCTTTTTGGGATGGGGTTAAGGAGTTGTTTTCTCGGGGTAGTAGGGGCATGGGACTAAGTTTGTTTTTATTTATCCTGAGGTTATTACTAGCACTAAAAATATGGGCAGGAGCATTCTGGGACTGGGAGGACATTCTACATTTATTCTTATTTGTTTTTATATTAGGTACGGCTTGTTGTGGTGCGGAAAAAGGAATTGCTGGTTGGGGCAGATGTAGGGAATTAGCAGGTGATTTGGGGGGAAGGTGTGTATGGGAATTTGGCTTGTTTGCTAGACTGGCTAAGGTTGATTTGATCATGATTATAAGCTTCGATGTGAGGATATTGAGGGGGCTGGTGAGGAATTTGCATGAACAAATCCTCACTGTAGTCTAACACTGGGTTGGGTAGGTCTTGGTCGAAGGTTGGGGGCGCGTTTTCAAAAGCGCTTGTCACTGTATTGTTGAGGCTGGGTCTGGGTGGTGGAAAGTTTGTTTGGCCGTGATTTACATCTTATGCTAGCAATGCAGCATGATGCGAGTGCGTTGCTAGCTGAAGACGGGAGCAGGTGCTTAGCTGGCTTTGGCTATTGGTGGCCAAGCCCCGTCATCTCACTATCGCCTTCCAGAAAAAAGTCCTGACCTCGGGCTTGCAACAAGTACTTTTTGGACGTGTTGCTGCGGACGTATGGTGTGAGGTTTGGGATAAATAGTACCAAACTCTGGCTATTACATGATTTGGGGCTTATACATCTTGGAACACGGTGAGGTGGAGGGGTGTGTTGGAGTTTTGGATGAGGTCAATTAGCTGGGCAGGTGTGTGGATTGGTATATCTTTCTCATTGACTTTGAGAGAGAGACTGTTCATCTTCATCTTGGTAGGTGTTGTTGGAGCTGTGTCGGAGTATGGAATAAGTGTGTGAGGAGGGTCAGGGTCACTTGTGGTATCTGGGGGTGGTGGGAGGAGCTTAGAAGTGTCAAGGTCAGGGGGTTTAGGTGGTGTATAAGAAGTGTGGGGGGAGTCAGGTGTTATCTTGGGGTAATTTTCTGGTATGTTTGTTTGGTGGCGGGGTGGCGTATTTGAGGTTGTGGTGGGGGAAGTTTTCTCAGGCACAGGGGTGTGGCCGGCAGGTGTAGGCTGGACAGGCGGAGGATCAGCAGGTGTGTTGATAGTAGGTGGAGGCTCAGCAGGGGTAGTGATGACAGGTGAAGGGCCCGCAGGTGCATGGATAACAGGCGGTGGCTTAGCAGGGTTGGTGGTGGTGGTGGCTGGGGTAGCAGGTGTCTGGCTCGTGGTGGCAGGTGTAGCCGGTGGTCGGCTGGTGGTGGCAGGTTTGGCCGGGGCAGGTTTGGTGGTCTTCTTCCTCGGTTTTGGCTCGGGGATGGAAGGGGACCTTCTTTTGGTCTGGACTACATGGCGGCCAGACTTTGTACGCTTTGGCTGTGAAATAGGAGGAGGAGATGGGGTTAGCAGGGAAGAAGAGCGAAAACAGGGTTCTTGAAGTTTGGAGGTTGAAGGTTTTGGGAGGGGGGAGGGTTTTGCTTTAGGAAGTTTTAACGGAGAAGGAATAGTCAGTTTGATTTTGGAGGGGAGAGGAGAAGGGACGTTATGATTGGTAGAGGTGAGTTTTTTTTAGGAGATTTTGGTAGAAGAGAGGGTAAGTTTGAAGGTGTAGGGTTAGGTGGAGAGTCAGCTGTAATAGCAATGAGGGAAAGGGAAGGAGAGGTTGGTTGGGTGGTTGGTGATGGAGAAAAAATGGGAAGTTCAGTATTGGTGGAGAGTGTGGTGGTTGAAGAGGTTTGAGCCATCGTTTGGAGATTTTTGGCTGAAGGTGGGGTTTTATGGAGGGGTGTGTGGATGATAGGTGGAGTTTGAGTGGTAGTGGATGGAGGTTGAGTAGTTGGGATAGTGCTAAGTCCGGGAGGAACTGAAAAGGCTCTAGTAGGTGGAGGCAGAGTGGTAGGGTGTTTATTAAAGTTTGTAGTAGGGGTTGGAATAAGTGGAGGGATAGGTGGAAAGTGTTCAAGGTTAGGAATAGGTGTAGTGGGTAGAGCAGGGGATGATGGGGGGAACTGGGGGGGGGGGGGAGCAAGGTCGGTCTGCTTTGGTTGGTAAAAGGCTAGGATTATTGTCAACAGGGAATGCGTTATCATCATTAGGGCTAGCTAACATAGATACATTTTCATCTAGTGGTTGGAACCGGAGTACATAACGGTTACGGTATGTGGTTGAGTGAGACTCAGAGTTGAGACTCTGAGTTGAGTGAGAGTCTCTGTGGTAATTAACTGTGACCTGGTAGCAATTTGGTACTGTTAAAATCTCGAAAGGGCCTTTGTATTTTGGCTTGAGCTTGGAGGGCACAGGAAGTTGTGCTACCATGACAAGATCGCCTACATGGTGTGTGTTGATTTTTGGTGTCTAGTCGGGTTGAAGATCCTGTAGATACTGCAGTTGCCTCAGTCTGTTTATTAGATGGACGAGAGACTGATTCAAGTTGGACGAGGGCTCGTAAGGAACAAACAGATAACGTAAGGGTAGTAGCAGGGGTGGCTCTCCGAAAACTCAATCATGGGGGGTGATTCCGTCTTGGCGACGGCAGGTGTTAATTCCCCATTGCACGATTCGAGCCTGGCTGGGCCAGTCGGTTGTGTTCATTTGTTGCAACCGGGTTCTGACTTGGTTAGCAATGGTGCGGTGGCTTCTCTCACAAATAGAATTTCCTTGGGGCCAATAGGGGGAAGAATGGCTGATCTTAAATCCGAACATTTAGGATATTTGTGTCCAGACATTTCCGGTGAACTCAGGGACATTGTCGGAGTGAATAGCTTGAGGTAATCCAAAATATGGAAGCACATGTTGTAGCATGCATCGGCTACTGCGAATGCGGAGTGCTCTTGAGCGTGGCAAGCTATGCCATACTGGGAATATGTATCGACAAAGGTAATTATATACTTAAAACCTTTTACACCTTCCATTGGTCCCATGACATCGACGGCGAGTAGTTGCCATGGTTTGGATGCGATGAGTTTTCCTGAGAATCCTGGAGTTCTTGTCTTGTCTCTTCCAAGAGCACAGGATCGGCATGCTTCGGTTACTTTCTTTGCAGTTAAGTAGGTTGAAAGAGTCCAGTAAACTTCTTGGAATGTGGTGACAAGTTTTCTTTGTCCTAAATGGATGCCATTATGGGAATGTAGGGAGTGCATTGTAGATAGAGCAGTGTTGGGGCTGATGACAATTTTCCCTTCTGGGGTGTAGAGGTTGTCTTTTTTTCTCTGTAATTGGGAAAAAATATGCCTTGGCATCCAATCTGGTTTTCTGTTGAAGTTGGAATTGTTGCAGCAGGTGTTGTTGATCTTGATCGGTGGAGTCTTGAAGGTGTAGGGCACGTATTGGAGCAGGGGTTGGTTTGGGCGCGGTGGCGGTAGGGGTGTTTGGCTGGAGTGGCAATCTGGCATTGGTGTGTAACTTCCCGGGTTGATAGGCTATTTCAAAGTTATATTCTGCTAGGGATTCTCGCCATTTTACTGTTAAAGCATTTTTTGTGTCTGACTTCCCGAGACATTACAGGGCATGGTGATCTGTGATTATGGTGACTTTGACAACGGCTAAGTATGCCTTAAAATGTTGAAGTGCCCGGAGATTCCTAAGCACTCTCGCTTAGTTACGGGGTAGTGAATCTCTGTGGGGTTGAGGGTTCTACTAGCACAAGCAATGATGTGTTCATTTGTGTCTCTGGTTTGGGCTAATACGGCTCCAATTCCGAACAGTGACACGTCTAAAGGCGGAAAGGTTGGGTATAATCTGGAAACAAAACAACTGGTGAGGCTACGAGAAGGTCTTTGAGGGTATGGAAGGCTTGTAGACGTTGAGTCGTCCAAAGGAAAGGCTCTTCATTTCTGGTGAGGTCATGGAGAGGTTTGGCTATGGTGGCAAAATTCTTTACAAATCGACGATAATAAGATGCTAATCCTAGAAAGGCTCGAACTCCTTTTACGTTGTTAGGTGTTATGGCACTTATTGCTTGGAGTTTGGCTGTGTCTGGTGAAATGCCTTCTTCGGAAACTTTGTGGCCGAGGAATTGTACTTCCTTTTGTGCCATGGTACATTTGGAGGGCTTGAGTTTTAGGTTAGCATCCTGGATCCATTGGAATATTTGGTGTAAGCGTTGTAGGTGTTCTGCCCAAGTTTTTCCGAAAACGATGATGTCATCAAGGTAAGCCAAACATGTTTCCCAAGTTAATCCCTGCAACACGGATTCCATGAGCCGGTTGAAGGTTGCGGGTCCGTTACATAATCCGAATGGCAGTACGGTGAATTCGTACAGTCTACCCTGACTGGTGGAGAAGGCCGTTTTCTGTTGATGCTCAGGGACTACGGGTACTTGCCAATATCCGGCTTGGAGGTCTAAGGTGGTGAACCATCTGGCGCCTAGTAATGAGTCTGAAGAGTCGTCAATGCGAGGTAAGGGTGTTGCATCTCTGATAGTTACGTCGTTGAGTTGCCGATAATCAATGCAGAATCTGGTAGATCCATCTTTTTTTCTAACCAGAACTACTGGGGAAGACCAAGGGCTGGTAGATGGTCGAATGATTCCTGTGTCTAACATTTCTTGTACTTGATTATCCTCCTCTTGGCGTTGAATAGGGTTTTTTCTTCGAACTGATTAACGAATGGGTGGTCCTACGGTATGAATTGGGCTGTGAAGCAGTTGGGTTTTTCCTACGTCGCGGCTGGATGTGGCGAAGATGTCTTGAAACGAAGTCATCAAGTCTTGTAGGTCTTGTCTTTGGTGGTTGGTTAGTTGGGAAGGAATCTCAGGGAATTTAGGAGGGAGGGAGGATTCTTTATCTTCAGGTAGAGATAATTCTTCATCATGATTTTCTAGCCTTCCTATAGCTAATCCTTTTGGCAAAGTAAGGGGGTGGTCAGATATGTTAGCAATGTTGATGCAATTTAATTTATCAGGCATGATGGCTGGAGCGGTAAGGCAGTCTCTATCAAAGGGGCTTTGGAGGTTCGGGGTGATGATCACTTCACCTGACAAGGTGGGTAGATAGAAATCCACTGTTAATAATTGGGGGGGGGTAGCGTAACAGATTTGGATATGATAGCCTGAGTGGTTTTGATAGTGCGAACGGGATGCGTTACGTTAGGTTCGCGGCGAACAGAAGTAGTTACGTTAGGTTCGCTGATCGTTTTTTTTTCTTTTTTTCTATTAAGGGGCAAAGTTGATCACGCGTTGAACACAGTCGATGATGGCACGCAAAGAGGTTAGCAAATCAAAGTCTAGATATCCATCGTAATTTAATTCTTTGGATGGGAAGATCATGAAGGGATGGTGATGACCGTGGTCAGGAATGTTGGTAGCTACGTAAAGGGGAGCAGTTTGCCCGCTATTTGGGATTATACCATCGTTTGCATCAATTAACCCCTACAGATCCAGCAACGGTTATAGCCGTCAGTAGATAAATAATTCCCCAGTCCCAGCGACAGATGTAGCCGTCAGTAATGTACTTTCTTTGTAACTGCCTGTACAAGGCTGTACCAGTTACCACGACCTTTTGAGCACTGCTCCCGTTATGGCAACACTTTTCATCTTATATGAGACCCACTGAAGGGTGACAGAGCCAGTCTTGCCTCATCTTTGGAGGTGGATATGTGGTCTCTCCTGCCATTTTTGCCACATTGCTCGGGACTGCTGGGGACTTGTATTACTGTATCCTACGGTACAGTGCGGGTTAAGACGATGGATGAGAGTTGTAGAGGCCAAAAAGTGGCCTTGTTCTTATAAAAGAATAAAGAGAATAGACACGAACGGGAGGCCCTCCGTGTCGATGTCGATCAAAAGTTTAGCTTTAACACCTTGAATCGTAAGGTGATTATAAATGGGAGGTTTATCTAAGATTGTCCCATCACGAGCCCCCGCCAGTTTGGCGGCAGGGGGGCGGGGGCGGATTAGAAATCCAGGTTATCTTAAATATCTGAAGTATCCTCAATGTCCACTATTTCTTCTGGTAGTCCTTCTTTGGGGGCGTCCTCGATCCCTGCGGTCCCGTCTTCATTGATGGTGGCAACTCGTCGTGGTTTAATCCAAGGGATCTGGCCACAGAATTGAGGTAGCTTGGGATGCCGTTTTACCAATTCAGTGAATGATTTCCTTAAAGGCAAGATAGGGCATTTTGGGCTGCAAGGTTTCCAATCTGAGGGTCGGATTCTTGTTCAATCTTCCATCTTTTCTGCTGGACGGGGATATGACGTGGTTGAAGAAGGTGTTGAAGAAGTTTAAGGTTGGGTGGTGGCACGGCTACTTGCGGCAATCTTGTCTTTCTCTTGGCTCTTTTACAAATGCCAAGATACGGCAGATAATAGGTAAGTCCTCGTCATAGCCCTTGGGCTTGGTGATAGCGAAATGATCTCGCACTGACACAGGCAATACTCTACAGTAGGTAAGGCATTGCACACACTCTCTTTTCTACTGACTGCAGTCACAGTGTCTTCTGGAAATGCTGTGACCACCAGCTGATTTAATTGGCTGATGGTGTGGTCTAGACACTGTTGAACTGCTGATTGGCAATTATTTTACCCTTGGTATACTTTTCAAATTGACCCCAGGTCAATTGTGGGGTAACACGCACCTGAAACGAGGGACATATGCTGGCCCAACTTCATCACAACTGTGTTGATTTTAGAAGTATCATAGTCCTTGAACACAACATCAAGGACTGGCTTAACGACTTCAAGATAAGTAACAATGTCGTGACCTTGCTTGAAAGGAATAATTTTGAGCGATATTCCCGCCATGATGTTCGTGTTATTGGTTATATTGAGTGATTTTATAAACCAAAGTTGATATTCCAAGTTGAGACACCGCTGCCACCAGTGTTATACGACATTATAATTTAACGTGCTTTATGGTGATTACGTTTTTCACCTTAGGAAATGACGTCAATCACAACTCTCTCACTGGGAAATAACGAACTTCAGATTTATAATTTCACAACAATGATAATCAATGGACTCAAAATACACAGTCAAGTTTCACAAGTTTTATTCCTTAACCCACTGAGCCCCAGCGACGCAGCATTTGCGTCAGCAATGTATGTAACGCTAAACCCCAGCGACGCAACAGTTGCGTCAGTGTTACTCCGGTCCCAATTACTTCGGTCCTATTGCACCTAGAGGGCTCAGATTTGTAAGGGAACTGTGTAAGTATCCCACGCAACCATGCCGATGGTTGAAAATTCTCAAAGTCCAACCGTGTGCGCGTGAGCGCACAAAAACCGGAATTTTGGGTGTTATTGCCTTCAATTTTTTACTCTTGTAACATCCGTTTTCGGGGGCTCCGTAGGACCAATTTTTGACCTTTTTGATCTTTTTTTGTGGTTTTTCCTTCATTCCTAACCCATTCGCTATTGTTTCTGGAAAAAAAAAACATTTTTCAAAACCGGCTGGCCCCTGGTAGTACATTTATTATAACTAGCTGGGTGGGACTCAGCGGGTTAATAGCTACTGTAGGGTACAGTTCATTTATAATGTAATCATAATTATGATCGGTCCTCATATATATAGATAAGGCTTACGATCCAACATAAGTAAATGATACAAGTAATAGATGTTCACTTGAAAAATAATGATCTAAGGTAACTAATAGAACATATAAATAACTACAATGTTTCTACCAGAACCACAAATAAGTATACACAGATATGTTAAGTCTCAAACACAATAAACAGCGTCTTCATTAGAAAACGGGGAAATGCAAGATAAGTTTCCACCTAGTGTAAATATTAGTTACTGCGATGGCATACACGCGGCACTGAAAGTATGTAAAATAAGACGCTGTTTGATATTTGTATAACTATACGTTAATTCAACTTAGACAGGAGATTAAACTCAAAGAACTCAAAGAGTAATAATTATGAATATAAATTTATGAAGGGGTTAAACAAATAAATTAGTCATGTATGCATGACTGATAATTCTCGTCGGGTGAGAAGTTACTGCGACATGAACAACATAGAGTTTAATGTAACTTGAATAATACAAAAAATTAATTCTACTTCATGAAACGTGATAATAACAATAGTAAAATTATGAAACTGAATAGTAAAACACTCTGTGAACAACTTATCTATGAATTACGTACCCAAATGATGATGTTACATAAAAACAAGATCTGAATAAGTGTTCACTGGTTTTACGTGTAAATGTATATGTATTTATTCCCAAACAAGCATACGTATAATCTCTCCATATAGAATATAGGAGCCTATCTTCGAAGAAGTATATATATATATATTTATCCCACAGATAGAGGTGCGTTATGTTCGCTCGAAATTGAACGACGGGTAACTAGGAGAAGTAAAGAATAGAAAATCTTTAGTATTACGTTAGTGTGAACCTCAACATATCTAATTAACCCTAGTTGCAAACATCGTTACATTTACAAAAAAAAGGAGCACTTAAAGGGTTGGAAGAAAGATAGGAGCCAGGTAGAGGATCTGGCGAGCATGTGGTCACAGCGATAGTTGTCCTTCCTTTTCTCACAGGGGCTCGACACTAGGTTCACGCACTACAGGTAAGTATCGCTCTTTCCTTTCTTCTTTTTTTGGGGGTCACTGGTCTACACTGGTTTGCACTGGTTTTATGACGGTTTAACGGAATGAATGGCTAATTTCATACGGAAGTCTCAATCCGAATCAGGTAACCTAGCTATGCACGTCCTTCCTAAAGGAGAGGTACACGCCTAGATTATATCCCTGATTTTGCCTACCTTACCCTTGGCATGGGCAGGTAGTAATCCTTTTTGGGATGGGGTTAAGGAGATGTTCTCTCCGGGTAGTAGGGGCATGGGACTAAGTTTGTTTTTTATTTATCCTGAGGTTATTACTCGCACTAAAAATATAGGAAGGACACTTCTGGGACTGGGAGGACATTCTACATTTATTCTTATTTTTTTTTATCTTAGGTACGGCTTGTTGTGGTGCGGAAAAAGGAATTACTGGTTTGGGCAGATGTAGGGAATTTGCAGGCTATATGGTGATGATTTGGGGGGAAGGTGTGTATGGGAATTCGGCTTGTTTGGCTAAGGTTGATTTGATCATGATTATAAGCTTCAATGTGGGGATATTGAGGGGGCTGGTGAGGAATTTGCATGAACAACTCCTCACTGTAGTCTAACACTGGGTTGGGTAGGTCTTGGGCGAATTTTGGGGGCGCGTTTTCTAAAGCGCTTGTCACTGTGTATTGTTGAGGCTGGGTCTGGGTGGTGGAGAGTTTGTTTGGCCGTGATTTACCTCTTATGCTAGCAATGCGGCATGATGCGAGTGCGTTGTTAGCTGAAAACGGGAGCAGGTGCTTAGCTGGCTTTGGCTTTTGATGGCCAAGCCCCTTCATCTCATACATGTATGTCTGTCATACCCTTCATATGTTTCAAGGAATGACGGAGACCTAAATACATGTATCGGAATATGTACAAAAGGATGACACAGCTACTCAGCAACCATAAGAGAGTGAAAATATATCTATTAAGAAGAATAAGACAGGTTAACACATTTCCCAGAGTGTCTGAAAGACATATTTAGGAATCTATTATGAGATAACAAATTCATTTTTATTAGAAGTAGCCTAAGCAACAGGGTGAAGTTTACTTAACCATATAATCTTGACTTACTGACTGAATTTATAGTTCAAGTGGCAAGCCACTTTCCCACTTTTAAACTCAGGTACTCATCAATGCAATTATTAATTTACTCATCAATTGAACAAATTGTTTAGCCAAATATGTGGTTAATAATAAATACTTGTCAATAATTTGATGCAGAGATGTATTTTTGTCTATTTTTCTTTTTGTGTTTGTATTAATTATCAGGAACTCAGTTGATAAGGATTTCAATTTCCCATTGATCGACTACTGTTTGAGCATATGCATTAATGTATATCGTTACAGGATATGTGCCAGCTCGAGTGTCCCTAGGAATATTGATCTTCTTGGGGTTAAGTGTGCTGTTGAGTGTGAGAATCAACCTGTCAGTGGCCATGATAGCTATGGTACGATACAACCCCGGCACCAATATCTCCACCAACACTCAGTCTCACTGCTACCACCTGGACCATCGTAAGATTATATAATATAAATCTATCATCAACAATACCACCCATATCATTCTACATTGTGAAAATGACATTTTATCATAAACACTATCACCCATGTCACTGTCAGATCAAAACATACCTATCATCAACATACCACCTGTATCATTGCAGTAGTCGAAAAAATAACCCTCTCTTTCATCAACACTAATATACGATATGTAATGTTTTGTAATATTCGAAAATGTCATTTTGTAGTCAATTGTACCATCCATATTACTGTAAATTTGTAGAATGTCACACTATCATCGACATTCATTCTGTATTCTGTAAAACATGAAAATATAACTTTATCATTAACAATACCACCTGTAGGCTACCATATTCGTATTCATATTCGAGAATACCACTCTTAACATCAACATTCCACCTGTATGCTGTCAAAATTGAAAATCCCACTCTATCTTCAATACTACCATCGCTGTAAATGTTGAAATACCATTTAATCATCAACACCATCACCCATATAACTGTAAGAATTGAAAATTACACTCTTTTCATCAACACTATAACCATCAGATATTAGAATACCACTTTGAAATCAACTTTCCACCACTTCTTCTTCTTCTTCCTTCGGCTGTTCCTCTTGGTGTTCGTCACAGCGGATCACTCGCCTCCATCTCACCCTTTCCTCTGCATCTTCCTCCGTCACACCAACCACCAACTTTCAACGGTCCACCTCTATCCCTGTATTATTCGAAAATACCACTCTATCATCAACTTGCTCCCTGTGTCACTGTGAGATTTGAAAATAGTAATAATAACAGCTGGTTTATATGATTATCATAGGCGCCACTTGCCCACAACAGCAGATTCTGTAACTAATCAAAGATCCTATATTTTATCTTATTCATGTTTAGTGAATTCTTCAATATGATAAGCAACACTCCTTCAACTTCACTACCACCCAGATCACCATTCGATTTGAAAACATTACTCTTTTCATCTTCAGATAGTAAACCAAAATAATAGTTTAGCTGATATCCTGGCCAACATGAACAATGTATCACCGACTATATAACTTCATTCATGCACTCACAATAAAACTTTACTTAAAAAGTAATTATGGCGAAAGTTAACCCATCGAGGATTATGACTCATAATGATATTTTGTTTTGGCTATCATTAGACGATTATATTTTGATTAGGAAGAGTATTTGGAAGTCAGAGTTTTAATTGCTCTTTTTACCCTTTTAATTCCCACAGATCCTTCCTAAGCTATCGTCTAATCGTCTAATGATAGCCAGAAAAAAACTAATAAAACGCGCCATGATCCCCAAGGGGTTAGAGAGAATCTAAGATATAATATAAATATTTGTTTACAATTTCTTATAGAACCACTACAAGCTAGCCTTGTTAATTCATGGTAATTAAATATTTGCAATAACAGTGATATATTCCCTACCTACTATGGTCGTCGGGGTCACATTAATTGACATGCATATTAAATTTATATTCTATTGTAGAGGTTGAACCATATGATGGAATTTAAATATCCTATTGAAAAGTATGTTAAATCTGAAGAGAGGAACCGAAAACAAAATTAATACAAGTAATACACTGAATTATGGGAGCTATGGTGCTCAATGTTTTGCAGTACACTGATAGCTTCAGACAAAAAATATATATATACATTTATCTTCAGTAACATACAGATGATTTTTTTTTATCTATACAGTATATCTAAATAGATATACATGAAGGGATTGAGAATGACAGTAAGGACTAGGAGACAGGAAAAGAGGTGCACAGTAGGAGAGAAGGGTAATACTAGAGATATTACTACTACTACTCATACTCAATAAAAGAAGGAAGAATGAAAGTTCCATGACTTTCCCATGTTCACCCGAAAAGAGTCAAATGCATAAATTCTACGTACTTTATGGTTTGTGCATTGAGCTTCAAGTGTGTAGAATCTACGCATCTGGCTTTGCACACAAATTCATTCAGTTTGGCGCTAAATCTGGGCCGTGGGGATGCTGCGATGGCTGTTGCCACATGTATAGATGCGATAGCCAGCATGTTTACACCAGACAATGTGTCAATGAGCCTACATGACAACACTGTGAGGGAATATAGATGACAAGTTGAGTAGAAAGAAAAAATTAATATGATGGAATATGGTAGATGGGAAAGGGCGAGTATCGTGGAATACGAGACTTAGGGTATATTTCGACCAATTTCTATGATATGGAAAAACGAGGTTGCCATAGCAACCACTTGCTTGCTCCCTGGTTTGCAGGTATATTTAAATAATTGCAATCTTATACAACAATTGTATTTATGAATATGATACTAGTATACCACTATTTATGAATATGATACTAGTATACCACTATTTCTTGGATATATATTCGTGATTATATTCTTATGTATATATAGGAGATTAGTAGATCGTATCTGAATTTTACGTTATGATATGTCGGTAGCATTTCCGGCACCAATTGGGTGTGACAGGGATCTGCCTTATAGGCCGATCGGCTTTCTGCAGATTCCCATTTCCTTATGTTTTTATGTTTCCACACTGTTCACCGCAAGGGTGGTAGTTCTCTCTCACAAAGCCAACGTGTCAACACACACTCATAGCCGACCAAGATATTCTCTTTCATTCCATTCTACTATGACCCATCCAGGACTAACAGCTAAGGCCTGTTTTATAACTACAGTATGTCATAATAATTTCAGCCATCATTCCTTTAGTTGAGGTGCGTTACATCAATCACCTTTGTTCTGTCTTCCTTTCTTGCTTGAGGTGAGTTACACAGACGCCTTGCTTTAAATCCTTTGTCTTTCCACCTCGTCCGGCACGGGGTTAATTAGGATACTTATAGGGTTTATGTGAAGTGCTTCTCCCGTTTGTATTATTGTTTAGTGAGTTTTATATTTTACTCAAACATAAATTCATAACAATTGGTGCCCAGACCCAGGAATTGGAACTTACTTTAGACATCAATCAGGCAGGGCAGTACTCTGGGGAGGCCTCATAGGCAATGGATAAGTTGTTGCTGGAACCCCCTTTTATTTGTCTGGCACTGTTTTGTCTCACAGAGAGAAGGCTAATCCAGCTACCTTTCACAAATACCTCCTCTTCCTATATTTCGCTATGCTAGACAAGTACACCACACTTCTTTCCAATACCAAAAAATACAAAAAATAAAAATAAGATGACCACCAACTGCCCTTCATTTGGCTCTGTCACAAGTTTCAACTTTGGGGGAGACACTTGTTGTGGGCAGTTTTGCCTTTTGTCTCCCTAATGCACATAGAAAAAAGAAGAAATAGACAAACATAGCCTAGTGCCGATGAATAGAGGGATACCGCCAGAATGTTTACTTCCGTAATGAACTTGACTCGTGGGCGGTAAGGTCCAATATGTGAGGGTGGGTTCATTCAGTCGGATGGGTATACGAGTCCATAATTCACGAAGCAGAATTTGGAATGGTCGTCTGGTGTAATTTCCATCAAATCCCGCAATCATGTCTTCGGCTGTCACTGTTATGACACATTATAATAAAACTTAGGAAATAGCGTCAATCAACAACTTAGCTTCCTCTCCGCTGGGAAACAACAAACCTTAGCTTGACAACTTCACTCGATAATAATCAATGGACACAAACTACACAGTAATGGTTCACAAGTTTTATTCCTTAATAGCTAGGGTACATACCAGTACTCAAGATGATATTGGAAGATAAGATATCAATAACACATAAACAATGGTATGGTTACTGATGGAACATATAAGTTATAATAATGTTTCTAAGTGAACATATAAATAATAACAATGTTACTAAATGAACATGTGAGTAATAATACTGTTACTGAATGATCATCTAGATAATAATGTTACTGAATGAACATATAATAATAATACACAGAGATGTTAAGTCTCAATCACAATAAGTAGTGTCCTGAACGAAATAATGAAAAGCTCTAAATATGGCTTCACTCAGAGTAAATGATAGTTACTGCGCTAGCATACACACGCTCTACTGAAGGTATGTTAAATAAGACACTGCTTGACTTCTAAACGAACAATAAGTTATATTAACTTGAACAGGAGATTAATTTCTAATAACTTGAGGAGTAATAATTATGAATATAATTCATGAATAGGTTATATTTGAATTTCAGAATGAACAAAAAGTTAATGCAACTTGAATAAACAGAGAGTTAAGCCGGTATCTCACGAGCATTTTTTCCTTAAACATTTATCCTCAACACTGGTCTGGCAGCTAATGAGGCCAACATTTAAAATACTTCGGTTGCTTAAATTCATCCATCATCAGTCTAGTTTCCGATACCAGTGCAGAATATTCCAGAAAATTGCCAGAAATTTTTTGATCATCGAATGTTGACTATGAAAGCTCTCGTGTGATACCGGCTTTAGGACAACTCAAATAATACACAAATTAAATAGATTTCATATAGCGTGATAATAATAATAGTCATAAATTGGTGACTGATTGAGAAATACCCTGTGAATAAAATTATCTATGATTTATGTACCCAGATGACGAATTAGCTTAAAAACTAGGTCTGAATAAGTGTTTACTGGGTCTGACGTGTAAATGCATGTATTTATTCCCGGATGGATATATGTATATTTCTCATAAACAATACAGGAGACTGCATTCGAAGAAGTATATATATTCATTAATCCCACGATAGATATGTAAATGTTCTCCATTAGCAGAGCAATGGATAAAGAATAATAGGGAAGAATGGACAATCTTCGATAATTACGTTATTTATTAATCTCAACATACCAAGTTAACCCTAGTTGCAATCATCGTTATCATTTCAAAACAAAAGAACACTTAAAGGTTTTAGGAAGAACAGAAGCACTGGTAGAGAGTCTGGTTAGCACGTTGTCACTTGAATAGTTGTCCCACAGTTGATCACAGGGACTTGGAGAGCTCACACACTCTTGGTAGGTCCAGGCCCAAATAACTCGAGGTGTCTAGCTCACTCTTCTTTCTTCTTTCACGTCGCTCTTGGTCATACTCTGCACTAAGTTGGTTGGTCAGGTTCACTTTAGCTTTACAATTGTATTTGTAAAATGATATCAATCTAATGTCTAGATCACTATCAAAGTTACTGACTTGGCCTGAGATATTGGTCCTTCCTGTTATGTTGGAATTAAACCTCCGAATGACCGGATTGTATAAGCTTGGCACCGAAGCAGGAAGTTCCTCACTAGAGGTTGTGTCGTTTTGATCCCTTTCTGGCCTAGGGGTCCCAATGTTGCTTGCTTTACTTCTGGGCCGTGCAGATAGTAACCCTTTTCTGGTCGGTGTCAAGGGGCTTTGCTCTCGGGGTAGTAGGGGTGTGTGTGAAACCTATATTTTGATTTTAGGGATGGAGAGAGTGGCACTAAAATTCTTTAGATGGTGGTTTGGGTATGAGGAGAAGGTTTGTGAATTTTTGGTATCTTGGTTACCTCTGATTATGGCCTGTTGGCGATTTAGAAGGGGATTGTGAGTTTGGGAGATCTGATGAGAATTAGGGGTTTCTTCAATATTAATATTGAGGAAGTGATTGGCTACTAAAAGGGCTTGTTTGATAGCATGGCTAGTCTGGTTGGCAAAATTAGTTTGATACTTGACTTGGGGTTATTGGTGTTTTTGATTTGAAATTTGCATAGTCAAGGTTTCGTCACTACTTAACCCCTCCAATCCCAGCACCGTATATATATGTCAGTAGATATAAGTAACTCCCCAGTCCCAGCGACATATACCTGTATATCCGTCAGTAATGTACTTTCCTTGTAACTGCCTGTACAACCCTGTACCAGTGACCACGACCTTTTGAGCACTGCTCCCGTGTTGGCAACACTTCTCAGCTTATATGAGACCCACTGAATGGTGACAAGAGCAAGTGTTGCCTCCTCTTGGGAGGTGGATAGGTGGTCTCTCCTGCCATTTTTGCCACATTGCTTGGGATTGCTGGTGACTTTTATGACTGTATCCTAACGGTACAGTACGGGTTAACACTAGTGGTTTTGGGGGGTTATAGGAGTTAGCCCTGGAATCCTTGGGTTCCAGGTTTTCTATGAGAGCTGGTCCTGAGGGCACGTTTTCTGGCTTGGTCAAGTCCCATTCTCTATTTTGTTGTTGATGCGGGTCCTGAATCCTGGAGGGTCCGGGTTGTAGTTCTTGACTCTTTATGCTGGCAATGCGGCAGGTGTTGTCGGAGTTGTTGTATGAAGACGGGGTAAGGTTGTTGGATGGGCTTGGCATTTCTTGGCCAGACCCTGTCATCTCACCATCGCCTTCCATAAAAAAGTCTCGGCCTCTGGCTTGGAGCATGTATGTCTTGCTGGTTTGGCTGCGGATGTATGGTGTTAGGTTCTGGAGGTAGTAGTACCACACTCTTGCCTTGATGTTGATGGGTCCACTTACATCTCGGAACATGGTCAGGGGTAGGGGAATGTCCGAGCACTGTAAGAGGTTGAGTAGCTGTCCTGGCGTGGTGATTTTTCGGTCCTCATTGTTAACTTTGAGGGACAGACTGTTGACCCTCATTTTGGGAGGTATTACTGGAGCTGGTTTAGTGGTGGGAATGAATATGTTGGGAGAGTCTGGGTCTCTGGAGAAGTCTGATGTTTGGGGGAGGGACTTAGAAATATTTACTTTAGGGGGGGGGTGGGGGGGGGGCCAGATGGGGTAGGTAGTGTGTGGGAGGAGTTTAGGGTTAATGCGAGGTCAATAGTTTGGGTGTTTGATTTTGGTGAGATTTGGTGAGATGAGTCAGGTATACTAGGAGATGAGGGGAAGGTAGGGGGTGCTGGAACAGGGGCAGGATCGGTAGGTGTAGGCTGGACAGGTGCATGGTCGACAGGTACAGGGTCGGCAGGTGCAGGGTTGGCAGAGGCAAGGTTGACAGGTGCAGGGTTGGCTTGGAGTGGTTGGGCAGGCTGGGTTAGGGTTGGAGATGGCAGGGGACCATCTCATTGTTGGTATTATACGTTTGCCAGACTTGGTGTACTTTGGCTGTGAGATAGGAGGTTGAGAGGGCGTTAATGGTGGGGAAGTGCGAAAACGGGGTTGTTGTAGTTTGGAGGGGGGAGGGGTTGGAGGGGGGAGGGGTTGGAGGCTTAGGGATGGTGGGGAGTTAATCCATGGACGGCGAGCGTCCTCATACGAGTCCGTACTGGGGCGACGGCGAGCGTCCTCATATGAGCCAAGGCCTAAAAAACAACTTTTAAGAGTCCCCAGTAGCACTTAAAAAAAAAAAAAATGTGTTTAAGTGAGATAATTCTCCTCCATACCTTCTATCACTCCTGTACATGTGTCAAAATCCCCTCCTTCCTGCCTTTCGCTCCCCCTCCCCCCCCCTTCAATTAACACCTATTTTTCATCTTATTCCCATATTTATTGGTGTATTTATCATTCCAATATCTGCAAACCGGTTCTAATGCGTGGTCATGTGACTAGCGAGTGTGTGGTGTATCATAGAGTGTGAGGGAGTGAGTCAGTCTGGCTTCAAGCCTCGCGAGGGGATGGAGTGCCTCGCTTCTGCTCCACATTTCATGATTGACAGGTCGGCAATAATTCACGTTTTTTACCATCCAAACACTATTCCCACGTGTTTTATTGTTGTTACATGTTAGTATCTTCATATTAAACGTAAAATAGGCGCATATGAATAGGTAATAACAATATTTATCAGATAATGACAACTTTAGGCAGGAATGAACCAAATTACCTTCGCCTGGCGGAACATTTCAAATACCATACCTACGCACTCCTTAGGTTAAGGAGGAATGGGAAAAAGGGAAGGAAGATTTGGAGGAGATACTAGGTTTGGTGGATGGATGGGTAGGTTTTGTACAGGAACAATAGTATGGGTTGGAGTGGATAGGTGGGTAGGAAGGGTTGGGGTGAAAAGGAGGATTTCGAAATTGGCTGAGGAAGAGGGTTTGGAACAGAATTGAGGTGGGGTTAGGATAGGTCTGGTGGGAGGTGGAGTTTGCTAAAGGGGGTTTGGTTGGATAGGTAAACGTGGAGGAGGTGTGGATAGAGGTTGGGTGGTAGGAATAGTAGCGAACCCAGGTGGGGCTGAGAAGGCTCGAGTGGGTTGAGGTAAGGTGGTAGGATAGTTGGAAAAGTGAGGGGTAGGGGTTGGGATAGGTGGAGGGCATTTTGGTTTGGGGATAGGGAGTGGGGGTATCAGGGTTAAGGTAGGGATAGGAGGGGGGAGTAAGGTCTCTGTTTTGGAGTGGTAAAAGGTTTGGATTATTGTCAAAAGGGCATGCATCATCATTATCATGGCTAGCTAACATAGATAAATTCTCATCTAGAGGTTGGAACCGGCGATTTCGATGTGCGTGATTCACCGTGGTAATTAACCAAGACTTGGTAGCAATTTGGTTCTGTCAAAATATCAAAAGGTCCTTTGTATCTTGGTCTGAGCTTGGAGGGCACAAGAAGTTGTGCCACCATGACAAGATCGCTGATGTGGCAGGTGTTGATTTTTGGTGTCTCGTCGGGTTGTATATCTTGTAGGTACTGCAGTTGTCTCAGTCTTTTCTTGAGGTGGACTAGAGACTGGTTTAAGTTGGGTGAGGGCTCGGATGGTACAGATAGATGTTGTAACGGAAGTAATAGGGGTGGTTCTCCGAAGATCCTTTCATGAGGGGTTATCCCGTATTGGCGAGGACAGGTATTAATGGCCCATTGCACAATGCGAACCTGGCTGGGCCAATTGGTGGTGTTCATTTGTTGAAACCTGATTCTAACTTGATTGGCAATGGTGCAGTGACTTCTTTCACAGATGGAATTTCCTTGAGGCCAATAGGGAGAGGAATGGCTGATTTTAAACCCGAACATCTGAGATATCTGAGTTCAGACATGGCCTGTGAACTCGGGGGCGTTGTCGAAGTGGATGGCTCAGGGTAACCCGAAGTAAGGAAATACATGTTGTATCATAGCCTCGGCTACTGCAAACGCAGTGTGTTCTTTTGCAGGGCAAGCTATTACATATTTGGGAAATGTGTCTACGAAGGTGATTATGTATTCAAATTCTTTGACTCCTTCCATGGGTCCAATAACATCGACTGCTATAAGTTGCCATGGCTTGGAGGCAATGAGTTTTCCTGGGGTCCTGGTTTTATCTTTCCCCAATGCGCAGGCTCGGCACACTTCTGTTATCTTCTTTGCGGCCAGGTAGGTCGAAGTGGTCGAGTATATTTCCTGGAAGGTGGTGACAAGTTTTCTCTGACCTAAACGGATGTCATTATGGGAGTGGAGAGATTGCATAGTAGCTACGGCTGTGGTAGGGCTGATTACAATTTTCCCTTCGGTGGTGTAGAGGTTGTCTCCTTTCTGTTGTATTTGGGAGAAGATATGCCTTGGGATCCAATCTGGTTTTTCTTGAAGCTGAAATTGTTGTAGCAGGTGTTGTTGGTCCTGGTCGGTGGAGTCCTGGAGATGAATGGCACGGACTATTGCAGTAGGTGAGGTGGATTGAAGTGGCAGTCTGAAGAAAACGTCGGAGATGGTATGGAGTTTGCCGGGCCTGTAAGCTATATCAAAATTGTACTCCTCCAGGGATTCTCGCCATCTGACTGTTAAGGCGTTTTTGGTGTCAGATTTCCTGAACCACTGGAGGGTGTGGTGGTCGGTGATGATGGTGACTTTGACCCCAGCTAGGTACGCTTTAAAATGTTGTAGCGCCCAGATAATTACTAAGCATTCTCGCTTAGTGACAGATTTTTTTTTTCCTGTAGGGTTGAGGGTTCTGCTTGCACAGGCAATTATATGTTGTCTTCCGTCCCTGGTTTGAGCTAACACTGCCCCAATTCCGAACAATGATACATCTGTCTAGAGGTGGAAGGGTTGTGTATGATCAGGGAAACAGACAACTGGTGCAGCTACTAGTAGATCCTTGAGAGTGTTGAAGGCCTGTAGACGTTGAGTAGTCCAAAGAAATGGCTCTTCTTTCTGGTGAGGTCGTGGAGCGGTTTGGCGATGGTGGCAACATTTTTCACGAAGCATCGGTAGTAGGACGCTAATCCTAGGAAAGCTCAAACTCCTTTAACGTTGTTTGGTGGTGTGATGGCACTTATTGCTTTGAGTTTGGCTGGGTCTGGGGAAATGCCTTCTTCGGAGACAATGTGACCGAGGAATTGGACTTCCTTTTCGGCCATGGTGCATTTCGAGGGCTTGAGTTTCAGGTTGGCATCACGTATTCGTTGAAATACCTGGTGTTACGACTGAGGTTTAAATATATCAGGGTTCTTATTCATTGGACTAGTAATGGCATAAATGCTACAACGGAAAGCGCTAGATCCAACCTCTGATGTATATTCCCAGTGAACAAAGAACACAAATACTCTCCAGAGTTCTATATGCAATAATAGGTTATTAAACTCTCAATAAATGTGCGTCTACTCTAGGCTTAATGTTATGTGAAAACAGCCTATTACTACCTATAACCGAAGGTGCTTGGTTATGGTATGCAAAGTAAGGTGGTAAGAGAAGTTACAGCTTACGTTACTTTAATCAATAATTGTCAGGCACTCCTGCATGAAAGAAAGTGCACTAAAGTCCTTCAATATCAACAAGGAATCTTCTTTAAATGTTAGATGCTATCAAGATGCTCGAATCGGAAATGGAACCCAAAAAAGGCAGGCAGCAGAACAATGCTCGTGCAGGCTATGCACACAAAAGGCAGGAGATATAATGCAGTCGGAGCCAAGAATATCCTAAACGCCACAACAATAATAATAATCGCCACGACCATGCAGTATTTCTATCAACAAAAAGAGCCTAAGTCGTTTGTGTCTCAATACATCAAACTAGGCTGCGAAATGCTTGTGTAATCATAAACGGGTATGCATAAAAAGAGTGATTGGTTTAATATACTAAATGTCTACTATGACTGATAAAGTCTAGCTAGAGTCAATGATACGAGATACTGGTGTGCATAGCATGCCGCATAGCCTAGTGCAAATCTCAAGTCTGTGCGTCAAATATTACGTTATAGGGAAGGGTAGCTCTCTTGAGAAACCTTAATACCGAAGTATTAAGCGTTCTCCTGGCGTACCTCAACGACAAACTACCGAGCCTTAGAACAGTGCAGAATGGTATAGGCAAAAACCCTCATTCGTGCATGCTCTACTCTCAATGGCACACAGGCTAGAATTTACCCAATCAACTCCAGTTCTCAGGTATGTCGTGCAGCTTTTAACTAAAGCCAGCACTCATCGGAAACAATACCTTATAGTATCAACAGTCTGTCCCTCAAAGTTAATAATGAGGACCGAAAAATCACCACGCCAGGACAGCTACTCAACCTCTTACAGTGCTCGGACATTCCCCTACCCCTGACCATGTTCCGAGATGTAAGTGGACCCATCAACATCAAGGCAAGAGTGTGGTACTACTACCTCCAGAACCTAACACCATACATCCGAAGCCAAACCAGCAAGACATACATGCTCCAAGACAGAGGCCGAGACTTTTTTATGGAAGGCGATGGTGAGATGACAGGGTCTGGCCAAGAAATGCCAAGCCCATCCAACAACCTTACCCCGTCTTCATATAACAACTCCGACAACACCTGCCGCATTGCCAGCATAAAGAGTCAAGAACTACAACCCGGACCCTCCAGGATTCAGGACCAGCATCAACAACAAAATAGAGAATGGGACTTGACCAAGCCAGAAAACGCGCCCTCAGGACCAGCTCTCATAGAAAACCTGGAACCCAAGGATTCCAGGGCTAACTCCTATAACCCCCCAAAACCATTAGTGTTAACCAGTACTGTACCGTAGGATACAGTCATAAAAGTCACCAGCAATCCCAAGCAATGTGGCAAAAATGGCAGGAGAGACCACCTATCCACCTCCCAAGAGGAGGCAACACTTGCTCTTGTCACCCTTCAGTGGGTCTCATATAAGCTGAGAAGTGTTGCCAACACTGGAGCAGTGCTCAAAAGGTCGTGGTAACTGGTACAGGGTTGTACAGGCAGTTACAAGGAAAGTACATTACTGACGGATATACAGGTATATGTCGCTGGGACTGGGGAGTTACTTATATCTACTGACATATATATACGGTGCTGGGATTGGAGGGGTTAAGTAGTGACGAAACCTTGACTATGCAAATTTCCAATCAAAAACACCAATAACCCCTGGCCAGCATGAAGCTGATTATGCAGAGTTAACCAGAGGGGGTATAATATTAATAAAAGGCGGTGAAAGATATGGAAAATGAGAGAGATAGGCAGAGGAAAAGATTCTCAGGTGCTGATCGGGGGACAGATATCAAAGGGATAAGAGGGATGCGTTCTAGAAACCAGATCTGAGGGAGAGAGTGGCGAGGAAGCGGTATATATACTAGCACTAGCTCGAACTGCGTAGAAAAGCGGTAACAAGTCCTCTAGCCAATGCTAAAGAAGCTAGCTAAACATGACGTCATCAAGCATGGTAAAAAACTCTTCTAACCAATCCCCGAGGCCAGCCAGCTATGACGTCATCGAGTATAGCAAAACACTACGCGCCTCCCCACACTCTATTCTACTCTCTCTCTCTCTCTCTCTCAACTCCTATCATTACTATTTAATGATAAAACATATACTTTGCAATTAAACATAAAGCCTTGACATGGGTGAAAACAAAGAGCCTTTCTGGACTGCCCATGACACGAGCTTTCATATGAAATAAAGCACACAACAATACACCAACTGTAGCCACATCCACTACCCTGGCGATCCTAGCGAGTCACTGTAGGACAAGCCATGCGGTTCTAACGGAGTGGTTAACGTCACTCCCCCCCCCCCCAAGATTTTTCTCAGAGGCCCAAGGCTCACAAAAATATGATTGTTAGAACCCATGCTATATCTCTACTTCCCATCACCCAGCGGCAGTAAAATATCTGGCACAGTTCTCAACAAAACATTTTACAAAATTATAACCTTCCCCAACACAATAGGTTAAATCATATGTAGTTATGCTCCTCAAGAGCGAGCTTCTCTAGCCCAGCATTCTGAGAGGAGTGCAACTCAGAATTACTGCTATAACATACTGAAAAAATTCAACTATCAAAGAAAGAGTTTTTATTTGATTTTTATGTTTTTAATTTGTTTATTTCGGCTGCACTATAGGGGCAAGCCTAGTTTTTTCTTCTATACTAAACGCTCAACTCCTGGTTTACGACCCAATACGCTGGGCTACAACCGCAAGCCAACAAGCACCAAGCGCAAAATACTATTCAAACTAAAGCAGGAGGCTACCCGTGTGTCGATCTACCCAGGATCATACACCCTTGAAAGACAATCTGCAACCACGTTGTCACAACCGGCAATATGGCGTATGTCTAGGTTATATACCAGTAACCTTAGTGACCACCTGGTCAGCCTCATATTCTGATTGTGAAACTGGTCCAAGAACTTGAGAGGGTGATGATCTGTGTAAACTACAACGACCGGACCATAGGCTGGAACATAGACCTCGAAATTCCCCAGCGCAAGCACAACTGCCAGCAGCTCCCTCTCGACAACAGAGCAGCTCCCCTGGGCTGAATTGAATTTCTCCGAGCAGAAACTAACAGGATGCTCCAGCCCATCATCGTCCTTTTCCACAAGGACGGCACCAGCCCCCACACCACTAGCATCCGTTGCTAGTTGGAAAGGTAGGCTAAAGTCAGGGGCCCTGAGGATCGGGTGAGTGCACAACAGGTGTTTTACCACTCCAATCGCCTTCTCACACTCAGGCGCCCATTTGAATTTCTTATCCTTCCAGTTATCCTCCACCTGAGCTTGACTGTCCCATTCTCCTTCTCCACCTTGACTGCTAAACGTCATCACAGGCACAGTGAGAGGCTCAGGGGGTGCCTCACATACTCCTTCTTGAGATTAACGTGACATAACTGATTGCGCATACGTCTGTCTAGAGCGGCCACCAAGCAATCCAGGTCCGATAGCCTCTCCACCACCCTATAAGGACCAGTGTACTTCGCGGATAAGGGGTGACCTACAAGGGGCAGTAGAATCAACACCTCCTGACCCCCGCGAAACTCCCTGAGTTTAACCTTTGAGGTCGTACCTGTCCTTCATGAGGGCCTGAGAGCTAGACAAATTTCGGCCAGCCAACTCCAGACTGCGCAACATCCGTTCTCGACTGTCGAGGACATACTTGAGCATAGAACAAGGTTTTCCTGCACCCTCCCATATATCTTCAACCATATGGAGAGGCCCTCTGACACGGTGTCCAAAGACGAGCTCAATAGGGCTGAATCCCAACCCTTCCCCAGGTACCTCCCGTGCAGCAAATAAGACACATGGCAGGCCAAGATCCCAACCATTCCCACTCTCAAAGCAACAACAACGAAGCACAGATTCCAAGGCTGAGTGCCATCGCTCTAACACACCCTGGCTCTCCGGATGATACGCAGATGACACAACCGTAACAATCCCATGCTGCGGCATTGCTTGAACAAAGAGGCTAGAAGTGAAGTTGGATCCTTGGTCTGACTGAATTACCTGCGGGAAACCATACCGGGAAAAATACACTACCAAGTTTCGGACCACCGTCTTCGCTGACCCATTTCTCATAGGGTACGCGTCAGGGTACCTTGTTGCTACCTCCATGATGGTCAGGGGATAATTGTAAAAATCTCCCGACTGTGCATCACCGTCCTCCTTCAACTCGACAGCACCGGTACCACATTCAAGAACCTCCGGGTCTTCTAAGTGCAATTTACGAATGTCCGAAGGAGCAAGCTTATCTAAGTGTTTGCGAAACAACTCATGCCCCCCTCCTACATTGAATTTAGCCTCCCGTTGCTCTCTCTCTGTGTATCGTTGCTGTCTCTTCGTCTTTTTAAGCCCATCCTCTGCCTTCTTACTAACAGTTAATGGGTCTTCTCCAGACTCGAAAATTGGTCCTAATAATGAGTCCCCGAGAATGTCCGTTGATACGAAACTCTCAACCGCATCAACTTTCAACCCCTTCTCGGTACCTTTCCTCCGCTTGTCTAAAGACTGTTGACCAGAATGTGACTCCCTGGATGCAAGATCTCTGGTGACAACACACGCCATAGGTTGCACCGGACACTTCTCAACCCACTCCTGCTCCTCCCTACTCACGTCGGCCGGCTTCTCGGCAACGACTAAGGGTGGAGCCTCAGAACTAGGCCCCGCAAAGTCGTTGCGAGAAGGAGGTCGACGCCCCCAACAGGTAACTTCTCCACAATTCCTACATCCAGCTAAAGGCCTGTTTTATAACTACAGTATGTCATAATAATTTCAGCCATCATTCCTTTAGTTGAGGTGCGTTACATCAATCACCTTTGTTCTGTTTTCCTTTCTTGCTTGAGGTGAGTTACACAGACGCCTTGCTTTAAATCCTTTGTCTTTCCACCTCGTCCGGCACTGGGTTAATTAGGATACTTATAGGGTTTATGTGAAGTGCTTCTCCCGTTTGTATTATTGTTTAGTGAGTTTTATATTTTACTCAAACATAAATTCATAACAATTGGTGCCCAGACCCAGGAATTGGAACTTACTTTAGACATCAATCAGGCAGGGCAGTACTCTGGGGAGGCCTCATAGGCAATGGATAAGTTGTTGCTGGAACCCCCTTTTATTTGTCTGGCACTGTTTTGTCTCACAGAGAGAAGGCTAATCCAGCTACCTTTCACAAATACCTCCTCTTCCTATATTTCGCTATGCTAGACAAGTACACCACACTTCTTTCCAATACAAAAAAAATACAAAAAATAAAAATAAGATGACCACCAACTGCCCTTCATTTGGCTCTGTCACAAGTTTCAACTTTGGGGGAGACACTTGTTGTGGGCAGTTTTGCCTTTTGTCTCCCTAATGCACATAGAAAAAAGAAGAAATAGACAAACATAGCCTAGTGCCGATGAATAGAGGGATACCGCCAGAATGTTTACTTCCGTACTGAACTTGACTCGTGGGCGGTAAGGTCCAATATGTGAGGGTGGGTTCATTCAGTCGGATGGGTATACGAGTCCATAATTCACGAAGCAGAATTTGGAATGGTCGGCTGGTGTAATTTCCATCAAATCCCGCAATCATGTCTTCGGCTGTCACTGTTATGACACATTATAATAAAACTTAGGAAATAGCGTCAATCAACAACTTAGCTTCCTCTCCGCTGGGAAACAACAAGCCTTAGCTTGACAACTTCACTCGATAGTAATCAATGGACACAAACTACACACTAATGGTTCACAAGTTTTATTCCTTAATAGCTAGGCTACATACCAGTACTCAAGATGATATTGGAAGATAAGATATCAATAACACATAATCAATGGTATGGTTACTGATGAAACATATAAGTTATAATAATGTTTCTAAGTGAACATATAAATAATAACAATGTTACTAAATGAACATGTGAGTAATAATACTGTTACTGAATGATCATCTAGATAATAATGTTACTGAATGAACATTTAATAATAATTATTATGTTCCTTCCAACAACCAACTATACTCCTAAAATCGATCTATGAAATTTACAAACACATGTGGCAGTCCGTGGATTCGAACCCAGGATGCTCACACCGAATATCAACACCTTATGCATCGCACCACGAAGACCGTTAAAGAATGGTGGACACTGCCTACGATTTATTATGCAACTTCGAATCCTGCATATCAATCTAAGCATGTACACACATCCCAACTGCAACTCACATACAGAGATGTTAAGTCTCAATCACAATAAGTAGTGTCCTGAACGAAATAATGAAAAACTCTAAATATGGCTTCACTCAGAGTAAATGATAGTTACTGCGCTAGCATACACATGCTCTACTGAAGGTATGTTAAATAAGACACTGCTTGACTTCTAAACGAACAATAAGTTATATTAATTTGAATAGGAGATTAATTTCTAATAACTTGAGGAGTAATAATTATGAATATAATTCATGAATAGGTTATATTTGAATTTCAGAATGAACAAAAAGTTAATGCAACTTGAATAAACAGAGAGTTAAGCCGGTATCTCACGAGCATTTTTTCCTTAAACATTTATCCTCAACACTGGTCTGGCAGCTAATGAGGCCTACATTTAAAATACTTCGGTTGCCTAAATTCATCCATCATCAGTCTAGTTTCCGATACCAGTGCAGATTATTCCAGAAAATTGACAGAAATTTTTTGATCATCGAATGTTGACTATGAAAGCTCTCGTGTGATACCGGCTTTAGGACAACTCAAATAATACACAAATTAAATAGATTTCATATAGCGTGATAATAATAATAGTCATAAATTGGTGACTGATTGAGAAATACCCTGTGAATAAACTTATCTATGATTTATGTACCCAAATGACGAATTAGTTTAAAAACTAGGTCTGAATAAGTGTTTACTGGGTCTGACGTGTAAATGCATGTATTTATTCCCGGATGGATATATGTATATTTCTCATAAAAAATACAGGAGACTGCATTCGAAGAAGTATATATATTCATTAATCCCACGATAGATATGTAAAGTTGCAATCATCGTTATCATTTCAAAACAAAAGAACACTTAAAGGTTTTAGGAAGAACAGAAGCACTGGTAGAGAGTCTGGTTAGGGCCTGTTGGCGATTTAGAAGGGGATTGTGAGTTTGGGAGATCTGATGAGAATTAGGGGTTTCTTCAATATTAATATTGAGGTAGTGATTGGCTACTAAAAGGGCTTGTTTGATAGCATGGCTAGTCTGGTTGGCAAAATTAGTTTGATACTTGACTTGGGGTTATTGGTGTTTTTGATTGGAAATTTGCATAGTCAAGGTTTCGTCACTACTTAACCCCTCCAATCTCAGCACCGTATATATAAGTCAGTAGATATAAGTAACTCCCAAGTCCCAGCGACATATACCTGTATATCCGTCAGTAATGTACTTTCCTTGTAACTGCCTGTACAACCCTGTACCAGTTACCACGATCTTTTGAGCACTGCTCCAGTGTTGGCAACACTTCTCAGCTTATATGAGACCCACTGAAGGGTGACAAGAGCAAGTGTTGCCTCATCTTGGGAGGTGGATAGGTGGTCTCTCCTGCCATTTTTGCCACATTGCTTGGGATTGCTGGTGACTTTTATGACTGTATCCTACGGTACAGTACGGGTTAACACTAGTGGTTTTGGGGGGTTATAGGAGTTAGCCCTGGAATCCTTGGGTTCCAGGTTTTCTATGAGAGCTGGTCCTGAGGGCGCGTTTTCTGGCTTGGTCAAGTCCCATTCTCTATTTTGTTGTTGATGCGGGTCCTGAATCCTGGAGGGTCCGGGTTGTAGTTCTTGACTCTTTATGCTGGCAATGCGGCAGGTGTTGTCGGAGTTGTTATATGAAGACGGGGTAAGGTTGTTGGATGGGCTTGGCATTTCTTGGCCAGACCCTGTCATCTCACCATCGCCTTCCATAAAAAAGTCTCGGCCTCTGGCTTGGAGCATGTATGTCTTGCTGGTTTGGCTGCGGATGTATGGTGTTAGGTTCTGGAGGTAGTAGTACCACACTCTTGCCTTGAAGTTGATGGGTCCACTTACATCTCGGAACATGGTCAGGGGTAGGGGAATGTCCGAGCACTGTAAGAGGTTGAGTAGCTGTCCTGGCGTGGTGATTTTTCGGTCCTCATTGTTAACTTTGAGGGACAGACTGTTGACCCTCATTTTGGGAGGTATTACTGGAGCTGGTTTAGTGGTGGGAATGAATATGTTGGGAGAGTCTGGGTCTCTGGAGAAGTCTGATGTTTCGGGGAGGAACTTAGAAATATTTACTTTAGGGGGGGGGGGGGGGCAGATGGGGTAGGTAGTGTGTGGGAGGAGTTTAGGGTTAATGCGAGGTCAATAGTTTGGGTGTTTGATTTTGGTGAGATTTTGGTGAGATGAGTCAGGTATACTAGGAGATGAGGGGAAGGTAGGGGGTGCTGGAACAGGGGGAGGATCGGTAGGTGTAGGCTGGACAGGTGCAGGGTCGACAGGTGCAGGGATGACAGGTACAGGGTCGGCAGGAGCAGGGTTGGCAGAGGCAGGGTTGACAGGTGCAGGGTTGGCTTGGAGTGGTTGGGCCGGATGGGAGGTGTTTGCGGCAGGGTTAGGGTTGGAGATGGCAGGGGACCATCTCATTGTTGGTATTATACGTTTGCCAGACTTGGTGTACTTTGGCTGTGAGATAGGAGGTTGAGAGGGCGTTAATGGTTGGGAAGTGCGAAAACGGGGTTGTTGTAGTTTGGAGGGGGGAGGGGTTGGAGGCTTAGGGATGGTGGGGAGTTAATCCATGGACGGCGAGCGTCCTCATACGAGTCCGTACTGGGCGACGGCGAGCGTCCTCATATGAGCCAAGGCCTAAAAAACAACTTTTAAGAGTCCCCAGTAGCACTTAAAAAAAAAAATGGTGTTTAAGTGAGATAATTCTCCTCCATACCTCCTATCACTCCTGTACATGTGTCAAAATCCCTTCCTTCCTGCCTTTCGCTCCCCCTCCCCCCCCCCCTTCAATTAACACCTATTTTTCATCTTATTCCCATATTTATTGGTGTATTTATCATTCCAATATCTGCAAACCAGTTCTAATGCGTGGTCATGTGACTAGCGAGTGTCTGGTGTATCATAGAGTGTGAGGGAGTGAGTCAGTCTGGCTTCAAGCCTCGCGAGGGGATGGAGTGCCTCGCTTCTGCTCCACATTTCATGATTGACAGGTTGGCAATAATTCACGTTTTTTACCATCCAAACACTATTCCCACGTGTTTTATTGTTGTTACATGTTAGTATCTTCATATTAAACGTAAAATAGGCGCATATGAATAGGTAATAACAATATTTATCAGATAATGACAACTTTAGGCAGGAATGAACCAAATTACCTTCGCCTGGCGGAACATTTCAAATATGTTCAAATACGTACTCCTTAGGTTAAGGAGGAATGGGAAAAGGGGAAGGAAGATTTGGAGGAGATACTAGGTTTGGTGGATGGATGGGTAGGTTTTGTACAGGAACAATAGGATGGGTTGGAGTGGATAGGTGGGTAGGAAGGGTTGGGGTGAAAAGGAGGATTTCGAAATTGGCTGAGGAAGAGGGTTTGGAACAGAATTGAGGTGGGGTTAGGATAGGTCTGGTGGGAGGTGGAGTTTGCTAAAGGGGGTTTGGTTGGATAGGTAAACGTGGAGGAGGTGTGGATAGAGGTTGGGTGGTAGGAATAGTAGCGAACCCAGGTGGGGCTGAGAAGGCTCGAGGGGGTTGAGGTAAGGTGGTAGGATAGTTGGAAAAGTGAGGGGTAGGGGTTGGGATAGGTGGAGGGCATTTTGGTTTGGGGATAGGGAGTGGGGGTATCGGGGTTAAGGTAGGGATAGGAGGGGGGAGTAAGGTCTCTGTTTGGAGTGGTAAAAGGTTTGGATTTTTGTCAAAAGGGCATGCATCATCATTATCATGGCTAGCTAACATAGATAAATTCTCATCTAGAGGTTGGAACCGGCGATTTCGATGTGCGTGATTCACCGTGGTAATTAACCAAGACTTGGTAGCAATTAGGTTCTGTCAAAATATCAAAAGGTCCTTTGTATCTTGGTCTGAGCTTGGAGGGCACAAGAAGTTGTGCCACCATGACAAGATCGCTGATGTGGCAAGTGTTGATTTTTGGTGTCTCGTCGGGTTGTATATCTTGTAGGTACTGCAGTTGTCTCAGTCTTTTCTTGAGGTGGACTAGAGACTGGTTTAAGTTGGGTGAGGGCTCGGATGGTACAGATAGATGTTGTAACGGAAGTAATAGGGGTGGTTCTCCGAAGATCCTTTCATGTGGGGTTATCCCGTATTGGCGAGGACAGGTATTAATGGCCCATTGCACAATGCGAACCTGGTTGGGCCAATTGGTGGTGTTCATTTGTTGTAACCTGATTCTAACTTGATTGGCAATGGTGCAGTGACTTCTTTCACAGATGGAATTTCCTTGAGGCCAATAGGGAGAGGAATGGCTGATTTTAAACCCGAACATCTGAGATATCTGAGTTCAGACATGGCCTGTGAACTCGGGGGCGTTGTCGAAGTGGATGGCTCAGGGTAACCCGAAGTAAGGAAATACATGTTGTATCATAGCCTCGGCTACTGCAAACGCAGTGGGTTCTTTTGCAGGGCAAGCTATTACATATTTGGGAAATGTGTCTACGAAGGTGATTATGTATTCAAATTCTTTGACTCCTTCCATGGGTCCAATAACATCGACTGCTATAAGTTGCCATGGCTTGGAGGCAATGAGTTTTCCTGGGGTCCTGGTTTTATCTTTCCCAAATGCGCAGGCTCGGCACACTTCTGTTATCTTCTTTGCTGGCGGCCAGGTAGGTCGAAGTGGTCGAGTATATTTCCTGGAAGGTGGTGACAAGTTTTCTCTGACCTAAACGGATGTCATTATGAGAGTGGAGAGATTGCATAGTAGCTACGGCTGTGGTAGGGCTGATTACAATTTTCCCTTCGGTGGTGTAGAGGTTGTCTCCTTTCTGTTGTATTTGGGAGAAGATATGCCTTGGGATCCAATCTGGTTTTTCTTGAAGCTGAAATTGTTGTAGCAGGTGTTATTGGTCCTGGTCGGTGGAGTCCTGGAGATGAATGGCACGGACTATTGCAGTAGGTGAGGTGGATTGAAGTGGCAGTCTGGAGAAAACGTCGGAGATGGTATGGAGTTTGCCGGGCCTGTAAGCTATATCAAAATTGTACACCTCCAGGGATTCTCGCCATCTGACTGTTAAGGCGTTTTTGGTGTCAGATTTCCTGAGCCACTGGAGGGTGTGGTGGTCGGTGATGATGGTGACCTTGACCCCGGCTAGGTACGCTTTAAAATGTTGTAGCGCCCAGATAATTACTAAGCATTCTCGCTTAGTGACAGATTTTTTTTTTCCTGTGGGGTTGAGGGTTCTGCTGGCACAGGCAATTATATGTTGTCTTCCGTCCCTGGTTTGAGCTAACACTGCCCCAATTCCGAACAATGATACATCTGGCTAGAGTTGGAAGGGTTGTGTATGATCAGGGAAAGAGACAACTGGTGCAGCTACTAGTAGATCCTTGAGTGTTGAAGGCCTGTAGACGTTGAGTAGTCCAAAGAAATGGCTCTTCCTTTCTGGTGAGGTCGTGGAGCGGTTTGGCGATGGTGGCAACATTTTTCACGAAGCGTCGGTAGTAGGACGCTAATCCTAGGAAAGCTCGAACTCCTTTAACGTTGTTTGGTGGTGTGATGGCACTTATTGCTTTGAGTTTGGCTGGGTCTGGGGAAATGCCTTCTTCGGAGACAATGTGACCGAGGAATTGGACTTCCTTTTCGGCCATGGTGCATTTCGAGGGCTTGAGTTTCAGGTTGGCATCACGTATTCGTTGAAATACCTGGTGTTACGACTGAGGTTTAAATATATCAGGGTTCATATTCATTGGACTAGTAATGCAATAATAGGTTATTAAACTCTCAATAAATGTGTGTCTACTCTAGGCTTAATGTTATGTGAAAACAGCCTATTACTACCTATAACCGAAGGTGCTTGGTTATGGTATGCAAAGTAAGGTGGTAAGAGAAGTTACAGCTTACGTTACTTTAATCAATAAATGTCAGGCACTCCTGCATGAAAGAAAGTGCACTAAAGTCCTTCAACACCAACAAGGAATCTTCTTTAAATGTTAGATGCTATCAAGATGCTCGAATCGGAAATGGAACCCAAAAAGGCAGGCAGCGGAACAATACTCGTGCAGGCTATGCACACAAAAGGCAGGAGATATAATGCAGTCGGAGCCAAGAATATCCTAAACGCCACAACAATAATAATAATCGCCACGACCATGCAGTATTCCTATCAACAAAAAGAGCCTAAGTCGTTTGTGTCTCAATACATCAAACTAGGCTGCGAAATGCTTGTGTAATCATAAACGGGTATGCATAAAAAGAGTGATTGGTTTAATATACTTAATGTCTACTATGACTGATAAAGTCTAGCTAGAGTCAATGATACGAGATACTGGTGCGCATGGCATGCCGCATAGCCTAGTGCAAATCTCAAGTCTGTGCGTCAAATATTACGTTATAGGGAAGGGTAGCTCTCTTGAGAAACCTTAATACCGAAGTATTAAGCGTTCTCCTGGCGTACCTCAAAGACAAACTACCGAGCCTTAGAACAGTGCAGAATGGTATAGGCAAAAAGCCCTCATTCGTGCATGCTCTACTCTCAATGGCACACAGATTAGAATTTACCCAATCAACTCCAGTTCTCAGGTATGTCGTGCATCTTTTAACTAAAGCCAGCACTCATCGGAAACAATACCTTATAGTATCAGACTCCTAGTCTAGCATTATCTAATCCAGCAGAGCACTAATAATTATAGGAAGCGGTACTGAACAATATGAATGCCAACCAATGCTTCGTGATCAACTTATCTTAACAACTAACATACATGGGTTATATCAGACCTTAACGCACAATACAACTGGCCAGCATGAAGCTGATTATGCAGAGTTAACCAGAGGGGATATAATATTAATAAAAGGTGGTGAAAGATATGGAAAATGAGAGAGATAGGCAGAGGAAAAGATTCTCAGGTGCTGAGCGGGGGACAGATATCAAAGGGATAAGAGGGATGCGTTCTAGAAACCAGATCTGAGGGAGAAAGTGGCGAGGAAGCGGTATATATACTAGCACTAGCTCGAACCGCGTAGAAAAGCGGTAACAAGTCCTTTAGCCAATGCTAAAGAAGCTAGCTAAACATGACGTCATCAAGCATGGTAAAAAACTCCTCTAACCAATCCCCGAGGCCAGCCAGCTATGACGTCATCGAGTATAGCAAAACACTACGCGCCTCCCCACACTCTATTCTACTCTCTCTCTCTCTCTCTCTCAACTCCTATCATTACTACTCAATGATAAAACATATACTTTGCAATTAAACATATAAAGCCTTGACATGGGTGAAAACAAAGAGCCTTTCTGGACTGCCCATGACACAAGCTTTCATATGAAATAAAGCACACAACTATACACCAACTGTAGCCACATCCACTACCCTGGCGATCCTAGCGAGTCACTGTAGGACAAGCCATGCGGTTCTAACAGAGTGGTTAACGTCACACTGGCGTAAACGTTGTAGGTGTTCAGCCCAAGTTTTCCTGAAAACAATGACATCTAGGTAGGCTAGACATGTTTCCCAAGTTAATCCTTGTAGCACTGATTCCATGAGCCATGAAAAGGTAGCTGGTCTGTTACAGAGTCCAAACGGCAGTATTGTAAATTCGTAGAGTCCACCCTGACTGGTGGAGAAGGTCGTTTTCTGTTGATGGTCGGGGACTACGGGCACTTGCTAAAATCCTGCTTGGAGGTCTAAGGTAGTGAACCATCTGGCTCCTAGCAAAGAGTTTAGGGAGTCATCGATGCGGGGTAGAGGTGTGGCATCCTTGATGGTGACGTCATTCAGTTGGCGGTAATTAATACAGAATCTGGTAGAGCCGTCTGTTTTTCTTACTAGGACTACAGGGGAAGACCAAGGACTGGTAGATGGGCGAATAACTCCTGTGTCTAACATTTCTTGCACTTGGTTGTCCTCTTCTTGGCGTTGGATGCTTTTTTTTCGTCGAATTGGTTGACGAATAGGGTGGCCCACGGTGTGAATAGGATGGTGAATAAGTTGGGTTTTGCCTACGTCACGGCTGGATGTGGAGAAGATGTCTTGGAATGAAGTCATCAACTCTTGCAGGTCGTGTATTTGTTGGTTGGTTAGTTGTGGTGGAATCTCAGGGAATTTTGGTGGGAGGCTTTGTCTTCGGGTAGAGATAGTTCTTCATCATGATTCTCTAGTTCACCTATTGCTAATCCTTTTGGCAAAGTAAGGGGGTGATCGGATATATTGGCAATTTTGATTTGGTTAATTTATCAGGCATAATAGCAGGAGCGGTAAGGGAATCCCTATCAAAGGGGCTTTGAAGGTTAGGCGTAATGATTAAGTCACCTGACATTGTAGGTAAGATGGAAATTCACTGTTCATGGTGAGGGGGTAGCGTAACAGATTTGGATAAAATATCCTGAGTGGTTTTGATGGTGCGAACGGAATGCGTTACGTAGCTTCGCTGCGAACAGAGTTAGTTACTTTATGTTTGTTTTTTTTGTTTTTTTTTTAGGAGCAAAATTTATCACTTGATTAACACAATCAATGGTGGTGCGTAGGGAGGTTAGCAAATCAAAACCTAGGTATCCATCGTAGTTTGATTCATTGGATGGGAAGATCATGAAAGGATGGTGATGACCGTGATCAGAGAGGTTTGTTGTCCGCTATTAGGAATTATACCATCGTTTGCAACAATTAATACGCCGAAGGAGGGTTGAAGAGGCCCAAAAGTGGCCTTGTTCTTGACAAAGAATGAAGAAAATAGACATGAAAGGGAGGCTCCCGTGTCAATCAAAAGTCTAGCTTTACACCTTGAATCGTAAGGTCATTATAAATGGGGGGTTTTCCTGCATCTGAAATTGTCCCATCATAAGCCAGTTTGGAGACAGGTTGGCGGGGGGCGGATTAAAAATCTGGATTATCTTGATTGTTTGAAGATTCCTCTATGACCACGATCTCCTCTGGTAGTCCTGCTTCAGGGGCGTCGTCTATTCCTGCGGTTCCGTCATCAGTGATGGTGGTGTTACGAACTGGCACTCGGGTACACAAGGGCTCTCAATCAGGACTCGAATACGGCTCGCTGCCACAACGGAAACACACGATCCCAACCCCTGAGTACTGCCAGCTGAACAAAAAACACCAATACCCTCCAGAGTTCAATCTGCTATAACGGGGTATACAAGAACTCGGTACTAGTGTTCAACAACAGACTAATAAAGAGACAGGAATTATCTAGTCAGGTCAACAATCAAACAATGAAGTAAGAAACAACAACACCAAAGAATAGTGTTGGCCGAAGCCGAAGTAATCCACTCTTGACTATGAACTTAAGAAGTCCACCACCCTCTACTTCGGATCGGCACTATTACGTTACGTTACTTAATAGTCCTTAAGCATCGAGCAAGGAATCTTCTGAAAAAAGTTAGATGCTTCTCGGATGCTCGTAAGAAGTACGTATCGGATTTTGAACAGTAATTCAATAAGCAAAAACACTGGCAATTAAATACTATTAAAGGCTTAAATTGGCATAAGAATAATTAAAAGAATATGCAATAGTAAATGGCAAACATTAAAAGGAAGTACTCCGCAAATGCAATGGCAATAGCCTACTCGGATTGTGCTCGTGGGCCACTAATCACTAAAGTAGCCAAGCTTGCAAGTATAGCTGGGGTACTGTGGGCAAAAGGTAGCAGTGACTGAGCAAAAACGGCTTGTAGCCTAGCGAAGTCCTCACGACTGTTTAACACCTTACGAGCGGCCTATGCGGTTTATTTATGTGTACCGCACAGCGGGGTGTTTTTAGCCAAAATAGGGCTGTTTACGTGATCATTTTCATGCCTAAATAAGACCCAGAACGTAAAACAAGTACCTATCCCTGAAAGGGCATAAACAGAGCTTTCGAATGACACCATAACGATCCTTGTATGATGGATAGTTTTCTTGCAATAACCGTGCAACGCGAGTGCAAAAAGCAGGTAATTCGGTACTTTCAGTACATAATTGAGTATGTAGCGAGTGAGAGAGGGAGGAGGGAGCTGAGATTTGTGTCAGTAGGTTCGCCGCGGTGGTCTGGAGCAGTCATACGCTCGCTAGTCTCCTGCCACCACTTGTCTCTCTCTCTCAGCCACATTACGTGCTGAAATTGCCACTCGAGTTATGTCGAGCGCCGCCACATAGTCCAGCTTTATTTAACTCGACTTATGTTGCTCGCCGCTAATTAAGGGTTAAAGTATTACATTAAAACTAGCAAGTGCACTTTGAGAAATCCAGATCCCTTGTATCTGGTTTTCTCCCGGCTCCTTGACAAAGTAAAAACAAACTGTTAATAAAATACAGGGTGGTTAGGCTCTTTCCCTCACTCACTGTAAATTATAAACTCAACACAGTCAGCCGCGAAGACAACCTAGGCTTCACTGAACCGAAACGAGTATGCAGGTTTATCGCTTAACCACTGCATCAAACAACAACTCGTAACACAGAAAAGCCTTACCCCAGTCTAGCATTACCTAGACCAGCAGAAAACAGGAATAATAATAATAACACACAGGGAAATGCATATACATGTGCAACAAACATAAATCAATCCTATTCTAAGTCAACCCTTCCAAAATAGGCTATCTAATAGGCAAGTATCTCGTGAGAACTCAAGCGATAATACGTTGACTGACTAGCTCTGCACCAACGGGACCATGGAAGTTAACCCTTAAAAAGCGGCTCACCACATAAGTCGAGTTGAAAAAACTGGCAAAAAAAGGGTGAAAAAAGGGTGGAAATCGAGTGAAAATGGGTGGGATAGTAATGATCCATACGTCCGACATCTGTGGCCTCCCGGCCCACACTAACTCCAGTTCCCCCACCGCGCGGAAGGATGACAGTGTAACCAATAGTTCGCTAAAAGTGAGCAAGGTAGCAAAATCAGCTAAACTTCCATCTTCGAGGTAACACTGTCAGTGCTCCACGAGTGCTACGTAGCTGTATGTGGTGTCATTGTGTAGCGATTTCCACCTAGTTTTTGGCGCAATACAGTTCCTTTCATACTGATGGTTGATATAGCAGTCAGAATGGCCTGAAAAGGCCCAAAACGGCCACAGAGGACCCCCTAGACTAGGGTTAAACAGGGGAGGGAAAAGAGGAAATAAGAATGTAAGGTAGTAGAGAAAGTTCCCATCAGTCAGAAGACTATAAATAGTTAGCAAGGGAAATGAGAAGTCGCTCTGCCTAATGAGTTCTGATGAAAAAATGGCTAGACTTCCCTTTTATACCCGGCCCTCTAGTGAGCCCAACGTGAACTACTAAGGACCGCCCACTGACAACCATTACGTAATTTCTCTCTCTCCTCTGGGATACACAAAGGCTCCCCCTAGCACTGAGGGAGGGAGGAGTGCTAGTGAGTTAGGCCTACCTCCTGCCTGGCGTACCCACTGACACCTAACTGTGGCTGTTTCTCTTCCCATCATTACAAATAAGTTTTACACACAATACTTATAACTAATGATATAAAATAGAACTCGTTGACTCAGATGAAAACAAAATGCATATTCATAATACTTATAGTACAACGGCTCACACGAACTAAGTTAGGAAACTCTACATAGACTACAGCCAAAGTTCCTGCCCTGACGATCCTAGCGAGAGTGGGGCATGACTAGACGGTCTGTACAGCATGCTCACACGTGGACATGCGTCACACCTCCCCCAAGATTTTACTCGCTCAACCCTGAGCTAAAATCGGACAAACACAGAACCCCATCAAGCCCCCCACACCCAGCGACCGCATGGCACTAAAACATAGCTGAGTTTATCACCAAAACACATCTTATTATAAACAAAAAATCACATTTTATAACTCCTCCCAACAATAGCAAAAAGACACAATATCATGCTCCCAGAACGAGCTTACAGCAGCTCAGCCTTTTGATAGTTTGTGGACTACTCAAACTCTATAGGCTGTGACAAACTTATACGATTACCTATATCAAAAGAAAGAGTTTTTTTATATGATTTTTATATTTTAATGTGTTTTTCCCGGCTGCACTATAAGGGCAGCCTATTTTCCTCCACTCAAACCCACACACCTGTGATAGCCTACGACTGATCATCCACCCTTGATAAACAATCCACGATCACATTGTCACATCCAGCAATACGACGGATGTCCAGGTTATACTCCTGCAACATCAAAGACCACCTGGTCAGTCTCATATTGCGATTGTGAAATTGATTCAGGAATCTCAAAGGGTGATGATCAGTGTAGATAACCACGACTGGGCCATAGGCTGGAACATACACCTCAAAGTGCCTGAGCGACAGCACAATCGCCAGTAATTCCTTTTCTATTGTAGAATAGTTCTTTTGTGCAGCATTGAACTTCTTAGAAAAGAAACTTACTGGGTGTTCCACACCTTCATTGTCTGTCTGTAGCAAGACGGCACCAGCCCCTACACCACTAGCATCTGTTGCCAGCTGAAAAGGCCTGTTAAAGTCTGGGGCCCTGAGTATCGGGTGAGTACATAGCAAATGTTTCACCAAAGTGAAAGCCTTTTCACACTCAGGTGCCCACAAAAACTTTTTGTCTTTAGATAACAAATCTGTGAGAGGTGCCAACACCGTTGAGTAACCTTTTATGAAGCGTCTGTAGTAGCCTATCATACCCAAGAATCTCATAACCTGCTTCTTGGTTGTTGGGTGCAGAAATTTATTGATAACCTGTACATTGTTCTGAGGAGGGCACACCTGTCCCCTTCCCACTACAAACCCAAGGTACTGCACAGTGGCTTTTACGAAGTCACACTTTGCCAAATTTACTACCAGACTTGCTTCACTAAGTTTCCGGAACAAGGTCTCAAGGTGCTCACAATGGCTCTCAAAGTCGTCATCATAAATGATTACATCGTCCAAATATACGGTGCAATTTGGAATGTCCTTTACAATTTCATTCATCAGGTTCTGAAACGTTGCTGGTGCATTCTTAAATCCGTAAGGCATAACATTGCACCGGTAGGTACTCCCGTCCACAACAAAACCACATACCTCTTTAGCACGCTCGGACAAAGGTACTTGCCAGTAACCTTTTACTAAATCTACTTTAGACAAAAAACGAGCATTACCAATTTTGTCAACACTATCATCAACCCGAGGAAGAGGATATGGGTTAGTTGGAGTCAAACCGTTTAACCTACGGAAATCAATACAAAAGCGTACCTTGCCATCTGGCTTAGGCTGCAGTGTTACGGGGGAAGTCCACTTAACTGTGCCTTTCTCTATCAACCCTCTACCGAGCATATACTCCAACTCATCCCTCAGAGCTGGTAGTTTTATGGGGGGCACACGGTACGGGATTGACTTAAAGGGTATATGGTCCCCCACGTAAACATCATGCATAGCCTGAGTAGTGAGGCCTGGGTGTTCAGCAAATACAGTGGGGTATGAACCGAACAACTGACGGATAGCATCAAACTGCGGCTCAGGCAAATGAGCTATAGCCTCGTCAGCCCTTAGGCTCGAGTTCCCCGCCCACTGATCCGCTGAAACATGTTGATCCCAGCTATCCTTCTCCGAAGCTTGACTGTTCCCCTCTCCTTCTCCACCACGGCCGCAACAAGCCAACACAGGGACAGTGAGAGGCTCAGATACATACTCTTTAATAAGGTTCGCGTGACATAACTGGTTCTTTTTCCTCCTGTCTGGAGTGGCAACAAGGTAATCTAAGTCTGAAATTTGTTCTACAATTTTATAAGGTCCAGTGTACTTCGCAGAGAGGGGGTTACCAACCAAAGGCAACAAAATTAATACCTCTTGTCCTACAGTGAACTTCCGGAGCCTCACTTTGCGATCATGCCTGTCCTTCATCAAAGCTTGTGATTCTGTCAAATCTCTACCTGCCATCTCCAGACTCTTAAGCATGCGCTCACAGCTTTCAAGCACATACTTTAATAATGGACAAGGCTGCACAGTCCCCTCCCAAATTTCTTTCAGCATGTTAAGGGGGCCCCTGACACGGTGTCCAAAAATCAGCTCGTTCGGACTAAATCCCAGGCTCTCACCAGGTACCTCCCGAGCAGCAAACAGCACATAAGGCAATCCAAGATCCCAATCCATACCGTTGTCAGCACAATAACACCTGAGCATGCTTTTGAGTGTAGCATTAGGGGAGGTGTGGTGGAGTGGTCATGCCACTGGATTGGTAATCCAATGGACCCGGGTTCAAATCCCGATATGTCAATGGGAAGATATTATTGGGATTGAATTTGTGCTGTACCTAGTATCAGTGCATTACCACAAAGCCCACCGAAATGCCAAAAAAATACCCTCATTGTTCCCTGATTAAATAACACTGTATGAATATTCCCATATTAAAAATATGTTACAGGGGGACAATGCCTAGTGAGTTCACTGCTCAATAGGTGGCGTTCTGAGAGTGAGGGTCTGAGTCTGGAGGGTGAGACTGTGAAGCACTTGAGCGAAGCAACCGGCCGCTTCAGAGATGGAGCTGCTTCGAGCCATGATGGTTGCTTCACATGTCTCACTCCCCAGACTGGAACAAGACCTCACGGGCTTCACCGTGTTGAGCGGTGGAATGTACAGGCTCTCAGCCTATGCCCGAGAGGGAGTAGTTGGAATATAGAAAAAAAAAAAAAAAAAAAAAAAAAAAGCATGCCACCGCTCAAGCACCCCTTGACTCTCAGGGTGATACGCTGACGATACTACTGCTCGTATCCCATGCTGTTGCATTGTTTGCTTGAACTTGTTGGAGGTGAAATTAGATCCCTGATCAGACTGAATCTCCTCCGGGTACCCGTACCTTGAGAAGTACCACAACAAGTTACTGACTACCGTCTTAGCCATTCCATTTTTCATAGGGTATGCATCGGGGTATCTAGTGGCAACATCCATTATGGTTAACAAAAATGTATTTCAAGCCTTAGTGGGAGGGAGTGGACCAACCATGTCAACAATAATTTTACTAAAGGGTGGCCCAATCACAGGAATAGGGTGTAACGGAGCCTTAGGAATAACTTGGTTCGGTTTCCCGACACGTTGACAAATATCACATGAGTTTATCCATGACTGCACATGAGACTTCATCCCCGGCCACCAAAACAATTTCCCCAAAGCTGCCACCGTTTTCTTGGCACCCAAATGTCCTGATAATGGAGAATCATGAGCCAACCTAAGCAAACTTTCCCTGCAGCCCTCTGGCACGACCAGCTGGTCAACTGTACCTGATCCGCCCTCCCAGTTCCTTTTAGGATCTTGATATTGGTGGTATAAAATTCCATTAACGAAAACAAAATCCCCTGCCTTTGCATCCCTATCTTCTTCTAACTCCACAGCCCCATTGGTACACTGCAAAACCTCTGGATCCTCTAATTGCAACTTTCGAATGTCTGTGGGAGCCAACATGTCTAACTGTTTGGTCAACAACTCATGCCCTCCCCCAACATCCAACTTAGACATCCGGTTTTCTTGCTGCAGGTAACGGTGCTGTCTCTGAGTCTCTGCCTCCTCCACTACTTTATCAACTGTGTTAGGCACTGGAGTTACAACAGACTCGGTCAAAGGTCCTGCTATTGGGTCTTTTGGGAGAGCCACTGGTTCTAAACTCTTCAAACTTTTCCCAGCCTTCCGCTTCTCCTTAATTCCCTTCCTCCGCTGTTCTGTGGCCTGGGAAATAGGCTGTGATACCTTAAATGCTTGGGAACGAGTTACCACACATGCCATCTGTTGGTGTTGACAACTCACTACCCACTCTTGTTCCTCCCTACTCAGGTCGGCCGGCCTCTCGGCAACGACTAAGGGTGGAACGTCTAAAGTAGGCACCGCAAAGTCGTTGCCGAGAAGAAGGTCGACGCCCTCCACTGGCAATTTCTCAACGATCCCAACATCTAAGTCCTTAATCACACCATCAACTTCCAGCTCCCCACGAACCAACGGGTATGACCTGGTCGCATTAATACCCTGAACAACAACCACCCGTGCTGCATTAATTGGTCGCCCAGTGAAATTCTTCAAAAGTGTGAAGCTCCAGTATCACGCAAAACTTCCACCTTATGCTGGCAACCCGCCCAACTTACCCTACCGGTCCCTCTATGGGCGCAAAAGACATCACGGACAGGGGACGAGCCTTCCTGAGTCTTATACATAGCCTGTGACCCTGCCGCTGGCAAACTACCCTGGGTAAATCCAGACGACATTTCAGCCACACCTATGCTGCGCACCAAAGACACGGCTGCAGCTGGCGGCTTACTAGGACAAGATTTTGCATAATGCCCCTTCTTTCAACAATCAAAACATTCCACTTCCCCTATCGGTCTCTTCTGATAAGGGGCGGAGTTCTGACCCTTCTGTAATGGGACGGCTGTAGTCTTTGGTTCAGTCCTGGTATCTTGGCTTTTAAACTGAGGTTTATAGCTATAGTGATTGTCCTGAGCTCGAGGGTTTGGAGTATCGCGCCCCTTGGGAACTGCATCAACACGCTTTACAGATTCACATCCCCTGATTAGCGACAACCTGAGGTCAGCCATCTCAGCTGCCTCTTGAAGAGTTCTTGGGTTCTTTTCTTTAATAGTTAAAGTCATTTCTGCACCAGTACACTTATAAAACTGCTCGAGCAGAAACAGCTCTGTCAACTGTTCTGCCGTCTCAGCTTTCTCAGAACGTGTCCAGTTTTTAAGTGCATCTTTTAAGTCCCGGGCATGTTCAAGAAAGGTCGCATCCCTAGTCTTTGTAACACCCCGAAACTTCAATCGATATGTTTCCGGTTGCAACTCGTATGCCCGTAGGACAGCTCTCTTCAATTCTGGGTAGTCAATGCAAGACTCTAAAGGCAGTGCATCATAAGCCTTCAGACCCTTACCCGTAAGTCTTGAGGAAACTAGAGCTGCCCACTTCTCTTCAGGCCAATTATGCTCCCTACAATTCTTCTCAAAACGATTAAAAAATTCTGTGACTTCAGTTTCATTAAATACCGGCACCAATTTGTCTAAGTGGGCCAAGGACTGTTCTCTTACTTGGCCCTCACGGCCCATCCGAGTCCCTGTCGACTCTGCACGAGTCTTATCTAAATCTAATTTAGCACAATATTTCTCTGAGTCGTACCTAAGCTCAGCCTCATGCCTCCTGGTCTCATCCTCCTGCCTCCTAACCTCAATCTCATGCCTCCTCGTCTCATCCTCCTGCCTCCTGGTCTCATCCTCCTGCTTCCTAGCCTCAATCTTAGCAAGCTCAAGTCTAAATACCATATCTAGAGACAGGCAGGAAGAGGGAGCTGCCACTACTGAAGGAGGGGGGGCAAAAACTGGGGAACCACCACGTGCACCACCCGAGGGCACTCCAATCTGCCAATTCTCATCCCTCTGTGGGAGAGTGCTAACCTCCGGTAACTGAGTGGACGGCACTGTGGGAGTCGAGTGAGAGGGGATCTGGGGAGGAACCCCCCCAAACGCCCTCTCCTCCGAAACCCCATGTCGCCCACGCAACACCCAGGAAATCAGCTCCCCCTTGGACATCCCTGCTACATTGGAAATGCCCAAAACCTTGGCTATCAGGTGCAAGCCACAAACATCCACCCCAGTCAGCCTCTCCTCCGTCACGTGGTACCGCTTACTCACAAAAACTCTAGCATCCTCCTCACTGGGTACTAACGGCACACCTTCAAATGACATCTCTCGCTCATCGTCAGTGCTAATGCACGACATACTGAAGTCCACAAACAAATTCTCGAGACAAAAGTGTTAAACTTCCTATGCAAGCACTAATTACTAAATTAACTGGAGTCTCTTAAATGCTTTACTAATTGCCATGCAAAAAAAATATATTCTTCAATATGCAGCTAAAATACAAACAAACAAATGTTGTACAACTCTGCAAAAATGTATACTGTTCACAAAATCCTAAGCAAGGTCGCCATTTGTTACGAACTGGCACTCGGGTACACAAGAGCTCTCAATCAGGACTCGAATACGGCTCGCTGCCACAACGGAAACACACGATCCAAACCCCTGAGTACTGCCAGCCGAACAAAAAACACCAATACCCTCCAGAGTTCAATCTGCTATAACGGGGTATACAAGAACTCGGTACTAGTGTTCAACAACAGACTAATAAAGAGACAGGAATTATCTAGTCTGGTCAACAATCAAACAATGAAGAAAGAAACAACAACACCAAAGAATAGTGTTGGCCGAAGCCGAAGTAATCCACCCTTGACTATGAACTTAAGAATTCCACCACCCTCTACTTCGGATCGGCACTATTTCGTTACGTTAATTAATAGTCCTTAAGCATCGAGCAAGGAATCTTCTGAAAAAAGTTAGATGCTTCTCGGATGCTCGTAAGAAGTACGTATCGGATTTTGAACAGTAATTCAATAAGCAAAAACACTGGCAATTAAATACTATTAAAGGCTTAAATTGGCATAAGAATAATTAAAAGAATATGCAATAGTAAATGGCAAACATTAAAAGGAAGTACTCCGCAAATGCAACGGCAATAGCCTACTCGGATTGTGCTCGTGGGCCACTAATCACTAAAGTAGCCAAGCTTGCAACACATGAAATCAATAGTGCATAAACAATATCATACATAAGGAAAGCTTCAATACTATTCTGTATCTACTAATCGAGTAAAGTTTAGCTGGGGTACTGTGGGCGAAAGGTAGCAGTGACTGAGCAAAAACGGCTTGTAGCCTAGCGAAGTCCTCACGACCGTTTAAAGTATTACGTTAAAACTAACAAGTGCACTTTGAGAAATCCAGATCCCTTGTATCTGGTTTTCTCCCGGCTCCTTGACAAAGTAAAAACAAACTGTTAATAAAATACAGGGTGGTTAGGCTCTTTCCCTCACGCACTGTAAATTATAAACTCAACACAGTCAGCCGCGAAGACAACCTAGGCTTCACTGAACCGAAACGAGTATGCAGGTTTATCGCTTAACCACTGCATCAAACAACAACTCGTAACACAGAAAAGCCTTACCCCAGTCTAGCATTACCTAGACCAGCAGAAAACAGGAATAATAATAATAACACACAGGGAAATGCATATACAAGTGCAACAAACATAAATCAATCCTATTCTAAGTCAACCCTTCCAAAATAGGCTATCTAATAGGCAAGTATCTCGTGAGAACTCAAGCGATAATACGTTGGCTGACTAGCTCTGCACCAACGGGACCATGGAAGTTAAACAGGGCAGGGAAAAGAGGAAATAAGAATGTAAAGTAGTAGAGAAAGTTCCCATCAGTCAGAAGACTATAAATAGTTAGCAAGGGAAATGAGAAGTCGCTCTGCCTAATGAGTTCTGATGAAAAAATGGCTAGACTTCCCTTTTATACCCGGCCCTCTAGTGAGCCCAACGTGAACTACTAAGGACCGCCCACTGACAACCATTACGTAATTTCTCCCTCTCCTCTTGGATACACAAAGGCTCCCCCTAGCACTGAGGGAGGGAGGAGTGCTAGTGAGTTAGGCCTACCTCCTGCCTGGCGTACCCACTGACACCTAACTGTGGCTGTTTCTCTTCCCATCATTACAAATAAGTTTTACACACAATACTTATAACTAATGATATAAAATAGAACTCGTTGACTCAGATGAAAACAAAATGCATATTCATAATACTTATCGTACAACGGGTCACACGAACTAAGTTAGGAAACTCTACATAGACTACAGCCAAAGTTCCTGCCCTGACGATCCTAGCGAGAGTGGGGCATGACTAGGCGTTCTGTACAGCATGCTCACACGTGGACATGCGTCACAGTGGCAACTCGTCGTGGCTTAAGGGGAGCGTCTGGCTGGCCAGGCCGTTAAATGTTCAAAAAATAAAACAAATCTGAAAAATTTCCGGAGAAATGACAACACTTTCAGCAGTATTGTGAGAAAAATTAATCAGAATATCCGTATAATTACCGAGTTATGTGCATCCCCCCCCCCACAACCCTCCACACCAACACGTATTATTGGGAATACATAGCTAGTCATACTAACAACAGTATGCACCAATAACTAGTAAAAATAGCATAACAGTAAACAAGTTGCATGGTAGTATGTTAGTCTGGGATCCGAGACCTCAAAATTTGATTTTGAAGTGACACCCCTGGTATGAAATGTTTGACCCCTAGATCATGTCTGTGGGGGTGATAGCCACCCAAAAGGTGACTTTAGCAAGGTAGTTTGAATTGCGCGAATTCTGTAGGGACGTTTTTTAACATGGGGCATCAACTGTAAAAACCAAGAAATTTAGGGGTAGGGGAAATTCAATTGACCATATAATATCCCATAATACAGGGGTGAGTGCAACAAATTACCACTCATTCTTTTTGTTAAAAAGTTGGCTTTTATATGAAACATGATTCAACGTGATTGGACCATCCATGAGGTCAGCTGGGGTCAAAAGGTCACGGAAAGTGGGTTAAGCTGAAAATTTAAATAATTCAAATTTTTCCTACTTCAAGCTCAATATATCTAAATGTTTACACCTAAAATTGTTGTTGGTACCCCTTTGATGTTTTTGGGAAAGGAATGCCCCGACTGAACTTAACTTACTGGCATGTATGTCACTTTAGATTTGCATAAATTCAAAAAAATCACCAAAATCGGGCATTCACACTACTTTATTTGCACGGTACTCTTAAACATGTTTTAAAACAACAAGTCATACCACATACTGTCTGGAAAAGTGTCATTAGCTCTATTTACTCATCATCATCACTGTCATCAGTCAGAAGCTGTCCATATTTTTCTCTGTCGCCATTGCAGGCACATGCAATGATGCATGGTACTCCAGCTTTTGCACAAGGGCAATTCCTCAGGCAATTCGGTTTCTTCTTGCATTTGCAGTACTTCAACTTCGCAGCAGAAGGCTTTGATGGCTTGCTCTTCATGACAGGAATTAACCTGTCACCATCCACACTCCTGCCATACTCTTCAGGTGGAAGAAGCACTGGCTTGCTGAGTGAAGCTTGCTTGTATAAGCTGATCTGTCAAAGGCTCCTGAGAACGTGGAAGTGAAAAGCATCTTCTGTTGTAGGAAGGGAGCGCAGATCTAGTTTGCTAGATGCAAACAAGTGGGCGCGGAGCTTATCCAGGGATGAATACCCTGGCTTGCCATAGAGATCACAAAAGAAGCTCACCTGATCATCTAATTCAGTCTGCAGAGAGACTACTTCATCACAGAGCTCTTTGACGGTCAAAGAAGATGCACATATTAAAGTATCTCTACCCTTCAATGTGATGACCTGCATGTCAGACTCAAAGTGCTTCAACAATCGCTTTTTCAACCTATCAGTTCTGTAGGGTTTCTTACTGACTACACCTTGTTGTGAGAGAAGTTCCGTAAATCTATTGGTCAGCTGGCCAAGGTGGTAGACATGCTTGTTAATAAGAAGTCCAGGTGAAATTTCTGAAACAAGCATTTGGAAGACTTTGTCATATTCAGTGACACCTTTACTGTCACATGTCTGTTCCGAAGCTTTACATCGTCTGTTCATGAAATTGTTCATACACCTCAAGTGATAGCGGAAATCGTTAGCTATGAGGTCAAGACAATAATCACCATGGCCCTCAATTTTCAAAAGGACCGCCTCATCCCTCAACTCCTTTGCCTTATTATGGATTGACTTCTGCCTGTCAACTGTACTGACTAAAGTTAATGTCCTATCGCCTTTGGAATCGTGTTTCCTTTCACACAGGAAATACACTGCCTTAAAGTCTGTTAAAATCCTCCTGCCCTTCCGTTCACCTGATGTTTCTCCTTACTCGGCTTTAAACCATTTGGCGGATACTAGATTGACCAAAGTCCGTTTGAGGGTGTAATTACTGCCGAATATTTCGTGACACATTGATTCTTTTGAAAGGAATTGGTCCTGATTCTGCAGATCGTCCCACACTCTGCTGCAAACGTCATCCTTCCTTATTTCCACCGCGTTCTTGAATGTTGTGAACCCTCTCTTCGTCAGGTGTTACGACCGGCACTACGAAATAAACAAGGGCACTTAATAATGGACTAGAAGATAGGCTATATTTGCAACAACGGTACGCTAATTCCAAACCCTCGAACTATTACGCCGGTGAACAAAACACTTAAACCCTCCAGAGTTAATCTACTGGATAACGGGGTATCAATTAACTGGGTTTAGTGCACTTCTTCAAAGGCTTTCCGGTGACGGAAAAGCCTACTCACAACAGGAGTACTTTACGTTAATTAAATCCACTCAAGTAATAACAATGCTTAAATAAACTATAACAAGATTTAATAAAGGAGTATATGCTTACGTTAACTTTAGTGTGAGTCTGAACTCAACACTAAACTCTTCAATGCTCTATGAAAACACTGGAAGTCTAGTCCTACAGCAATCAGATAAAGAATCTTCTGAAAACGTCTGATGCTCTAAGATGCTCGTCGAATATAGAACAGAAATAATGCAGGGGCAGGACACCAAAGCGTGTATCTTAAATAAACCAACAAGTAGGATACATATATAAAACAAGGGAGTGCAACAACTCTGTGACAGCACTAATAATAGCCACTCAAAACAGTACTTCCTTAGCCAACGTAACAGCCAAACTGGGTTGTGCACTATGCATCAACCTAGGCTAAAATAAGGCGTGAATAATTCCTAAAGCATACGCAATTAAAGTTAATAAACGCAATGCTGTCTTTCTCACTAATAAAGTCTAGCAGTGGCATAAAAGGTACAAGGAACCTAGGCAGAGCACAAGCATGCTCGTAGCCTACTGTCTCCCCTTGAACAGATTTCCCTTATGTTACGTTAAGTGACTAGGAGGCTCTCTTGGTAAGTCCAGATCTCAAGTATCTGGTCTTACCCTGGCGCTCCACAAAGGTCAACAAAATGAGGTAGCAAGCATACAAGTAAGAGTAGGCAAAAGCCCTTCACTTGTATATTGCTACACTCGCAAAGGAAAAATATGCATAAGGGTTACAGGCTACCTAGCTTCGTCGAAGTCGTACAGGCTCTGACTTGCCACATACATAACTCAGACAACGAACAAAGATACCCTCCACTGTCTAGCATTAAATAGTAGGAAAGAACAACTCAATAATTAGAAGCACCCCAATACTATGATACCATGTGACTATGACTCTAATAATCCCTAAAGCTAGTGCAAAACATATATGTGAGAACTGGTGCTGGTAATACGACTGGCCGACTATGGAAGTCGTATGCAGAACCAGAAAGGATGGATAATGAATAAAGATGAGAAGTATTGGAAAAGAAGAAGTTCAGAGAGAGAAACAATAGTACAGGGGGTTAGATTGGGGACAGATTGCAAGGGACGTCTAGGACCAAGCACACCATGCCAAGCTCTGAAGGAGACACGCGGGTAGGAGCCCCCCAGCACCAACTAAGACGGTGGCACCCAATCACAGACGACTACGTCATGAAGAGCAGGCGTCATATGACGCGTCAGGCCAGCCTACCAATCACGAGCGTGGGAACCTCCGCCCGAGCGAGGGTCACACGTACATGCACACGCTCATATCACCACCTCGCTGCTCGCTCTCTTTCTCCTTACAATTCACACTACATATCTTATACTCTATCAATGATATAAAATACTTCCAAGTGTCACAGACAAGAATAAAGACCACCACTGATCTGTCTGTGACATCATGAATACTAAGAAAGAAAGAACATCGTTCTATGATAAGATAGCCCATTTCACTGCCCTGGCGAGCGCTAGCGAGCTACGAGTACATTCGGGCAAGCTGGCCAGTGTAACACCCCGCTCAAGATGTGGGACGTTTTGACCTCAGGTAAACGCCACATCTGACCAGACAGAATGCTCATCAACCCCACATCATCCAGCTACTCTCCCAAGTTGTGAAAACAAGGCACGATCACAAACATAAAACACTTCATTATGAAAAAAAAAAATCTACACAACACTTCCCCAACATAATAGTAACACTTTGACAATATTACGCTCAATGAGCAAGCTTCACCAAGCCTAGTCTACTATGACAAAAACTCAGAGTGTCTTAGATTCTTGCTTTAACATACTACACTTATATACTATCAGAAAGAAAGTTTTTATGTAAGGTTTTTATATTTTTAATAGTGTTTTTGGCGGCGTTGCACTACAGGGGCAAGCTTAATTTTTCTCCACTCTCAAACAAACACTGACTGAACGGGGAGGGTTCTCCTTAAAACATACCCTCCCGTGACAAACAATCATCCAGAACATTACCAGTGCCCTTAACATGCCACACATCCAACTTGTGTTCCGGCAGCAACACCACACCTGACACTGATAAACTGCCCAGTCCATCACAAGACTGGCACTTCTCTTCGCTCTCTCCGGCAACGGGGCCTGCCAATAACCTTTCACTATTTCCACCTTAGTGATAAACGAGGCAGCCCCGATGCGGTCTATGGGGTCGTCAACTCTGGGTAATGGATAGGCGTCTGTCAGGGATAATGCACCCACACTCTTGCTATCAACACAAACATGGATCTTGCCACTCAACTTAGGTTGCAAAGTCACTGGCAACGACCACTCACGATATCCTTCATCCCTCAGACCCTTCTCCAACATGAAGACTAGCTCTGCTTTCACGACAGGCTGTTGAGCAGGATTTATATGGTAGGGAGCCAATTTGAGCCTTGCACTGTCTCCAGCCTCCATGTCGGGTTCTACCCCGTACATCAGGCCTGGAGAATCAACAACCATGCGGACGTACTGCCACAGCCTAGTAAACAACTTCTCTTGGCGCTCAGAAACAAGAGGTTGCAACTTATCTCGAAGAACAAAATGCCTAGTGCCCTCCCACAACCCAGCCGGGACCATAGTTTCTACACTATAGTCTCCCTCCTTCTCCACCTTTGTCCCTAGAACAGCCAGGTCATGAGAGGGACAATCTGTACCACCTGTGCAGTCACTCCCATAGTTCATAATTGCTAAGGCTTCCCCGCCGATACCGTACATGCGCACCCCCGCATTCCTTGTGACTATACCTGCCGGCGCAGCATCACCGCCTTCAGCGCCACGGCCAGATACAGTCGGTCTATGGTAGGGCTGTCGCATTCGACTAGAGCAGCATTGGGAGGCTATGCGACGACCGGGCGCATCCACGCCACAGCCAACCTCACCAATCTGCTCAATGTCCTGATTCTGACCACCACCCTTAGCAGCCATGGGTCGACCCTGACCTGACAACCAGGCCAAAGCCTCGTCGCCCACCTTGAACCACTGAAACAACGAGGCCAACGGTTTACTAACACTCAAGTGACCTGCCAGCGGAACATCGTGCACTGCATGAGTTGTGAGGCCTGGGTGCTCGGCACAAACAGTGGGGTGTGAACCGAGCAGGTGCTGGATCGCTGCACACTGCTGCTCAGGCAGGTGCTCAAGCACTTCCACAGCCACCTGACTCGTGTTCCCCGCCCACTGCTCCGCCGAGACATGACAATCCCAACTTTTCACCACCTGTGCCTCACTGTCCCCCTCTCCTTCTCCACCTTGGCCGCTGCAGACCAACACAGGGACAGTAGGCTGCTCAGGTGGTTGCCTCACAAACTCCTTTAACAGGTTCACAGGACATGCTTCCCCGTCCTCATCGAGTTCAATAGCCCCGTTCCCACAACTCTCAAGACTAAGATCTTCTAGTTGCACCTGGGAACTACTCTGTCGCGGAGTGTCATCACGCCCTACCATGTCACTAGGAGGGACAGGTTCTGGGGCCACTCCGGAGCTCAACATTGGTTCAAGTACCGAGTCACCAAGGAGTGTCGCTGGGTCCAAACTCTCAACCCGACCAGCCTTGACTTTCTCCTTCCGACCCTTCCTCCGCTGGTCTAAAACTTGGGTACTAGGCTGTGACACCTGAGCGGACTGAGACCTGGTGACAGCACACGCCATCTGCGGCATCTGGCACCTCTCGGGCCACTCTTGCCCCTCCCTACTCATGTCGGCCGCCCTCTCGGCAACGACTAAGGGTGGAACCTCGGAAGTGAGCACCGCAAAGTCGTTACCGAGAAGGAGGTCGACCCCCTCAACTGGCAACTTCTCCACAACACCCACATCCAACTCTCATGTCACACCGTCCACCTCAAGCTCCATTCTGACCAGCAGGTAAGACCGTGTAGCATTGATGCCTTGAACCACCACAACCCGAGCCGCGTTAATAGGCTTGCCAGTGAAGTTCTTAACAAGTGTCTGGGAAGCGCCCGTATCACGCTACAACTCAAGCCTATGCTCCACACCATCCCACCTCACAGTGCCGTGCCCCCTATGACCGCAAAAAGCATCTCGGACGGGTGACGAGCCCTCCTGCTGCTTCTGCACCGACTCTGACTTCGCAACCGACATATTACCCCGGGCAAACGCGGAAGACCTCAAAGACACACCGATGTTGCTCACTAGTGACACCACTGCTGTAGGCGGAGTGCTCGGACATGAGCGCGCAATATGCCTCTTCTCATGACACTTGAAACACTCCACTTCGCTCTTGGACTTCCTCTGAGGTGAGGAAGGGCCCTGGCCTTTCTTTAACGGGAAGGGTTTCGACTTGGGATCAAAATTGGCACCAGTACTCTTAAATGGGTAATTTGTTGTGTCATTAATTCGGGGGTGGTGGAGTGGTACGCCCCTGGTTACCTGCCTCAGCTCTCTGTGCAGACCCGCACCCACGAATCAATGACACCCTAAGGTCAGCCAGCTCAGCCGCCTTCTGCAGAGTTTTTGGTTGCTTTTCTTTCAGGTTAAGAGTCAAGTCACTGCCAGTTCATTTAAAAAATTGCTCTAACAACACTAATTGCTTTACTGCATCAAAAGTAGTTGCCTTCTCCGACCTCAACCAATTTTCAAATGCATCTGACAGCTCTCTAGCGTGTTACTGGAAAATACTCTCCTTTCTTTTAGGAACAGCCCTAAACTTCAGCCTATAGGTCTCTGGCTGTAGCTCATACGCCCTCAGGAAAGCCTCCTTCAATGCCTCATAATTCACGCAGGAATCTAGGGGCAAAGCATCGTACGCCTTGAGTGCTTTCCCCGTCAATCGTGACGAAACAAGGGCTGCCCACTTCTCCTCGGGCCATTGGTGCTCCCGGCACTTTTTCTCAAAACGGAGAAAGAATTCTGTAACTCCTAACTCATCAAACACTGGAACCAACTTTAGTAGATGCGACAGGGACTGGTCATGGGGTTGACCCCCCTGGACGAAACGGTTCCCCGTCACTTCTACACAAATTTTCTCTAGGTCAACATCGGCACAATACTTTGCAGACTCTGCCTGATTCCTATACTTCCGCTCAGACTCTCGCTCCTGCTGCTGCTGCCTGAGCTCAGCCTCTCACTGCCGCTGCTTGAGCTCAGCCTAATGCTTCCGCTGCTCGAGCTCAGCCTCATGCTTCCGCTGCTCGAGTTCAGCCTGTCGCTCCTGCTGCTTAAGTTTGGCGAGCTCGAGTTGAAACAACATCTCGGGAGTCAAACCCTGAGGAGCGGGTGCTACTACCGGGGACCCACCCCGTGAGTCACTTAGAGGCATACCCAACCGCCAGCGGGCATCGGCCTGCGGAAACGTACTCGGCTCCGGACTCCGAGGGGGCGCCATGATAGTAGTTGAGTGGAATGTGGGCTGGGACGAAGGTGCCCCAGCTCCCGCTCCATCCGAACCCCCATGCACCCAACCCAGCACACAGGTAACCAGCTCACTTCTCGACAAACCGCTAGTACCGGAAAACCCTAAGACTGTGGCTACACACTGCAGTCCGTACCGGTCTAGCCCCGACACACGGTCCGCCGACACAGGCTCCTCCAAAAAAATCCGAGCATCCTCCTCATTGTTCACCACCTGAACGCCGTTAAACAACTCCACCTTCTCCACCTCCTCGCCTGTCTCTCGCACTGTGCCCTCACTATGCTCAGACCCGTCCAGTGACATGATGGAGTCAACAACAAAAATTCTCACGTCAAGACAAAAGTAGCCAAACTCTCGCGTAGCTTTATTCACCAAAAATATTTGAAGATGTTCTTGAGTGCAATACTAGGTCACCAATAAACTCCAACAAGTTCTATATATCCTCAAAATAATGTCCACTGCCAACAATACGAGAAATAAATTCAACCCCAAATGGAAATAAGATTTCTCCAAAAAAAAAAAAAAAATGCAATATTCAGTTCACTATATACTGGTCTAAGGTCGCCATTTGTTACGACCGGCACTACGAAATAAACAAGGACACTTAATAATGGACTAGAAGATAGGCTATATCTGCAACAACGGTACGCTAATTCCAAACCCTCGAACTATTACGCCGGTGAACAAAACACTTAAACCCTCCAGAGTTAATCTACTGGATAACGGGGTATCAATTAACTGGGTTTAGTGCACTTCTACAAAGGCTTTCCGGTGACGGCAAAGCCTACTCACAACAGGAGTACTTTACATTAATAAAATACTCTCAAGTAATAACAATGCTTAAATAAACTATAACAAGATTTAATAAAGGAGTATATGCTTACGTTAACTTTAGTGGGAGTCTGAACTCAACACTAAACTCTTCAATGCTCTATGAAAACACTGGAAGTCTAGTCCTACAGCAATCAGATAAAGAATCTTCTGAAAACGTCTGATGCTCTAAGATGCTCGTCGAATATAGAACAGAAATAATGCAGGGGCAGGACACCAAAGCGTGTATCTTAAATACACCAACAAGTAGGATACATATATATAAAACAAGGGAGTGCAACAACTCTGTGACAGCACTAATAATAGACACTCAAAACAATACTTCCTTAGCCAACGTAACAGCCAAACTGGGTTGTACACTATGCATCAACCTAGGCTAAAATAAGGCGTGAATAATTCCTAAAGCATACGCAATTAAAGTTAATAAACACAATGCTGTCTTTCTCACTAATAAAGTCTAGCAGTGGCATAAAAGGTACAAGGAACCTAGGCAGAGCGCAAGCATGCTCGTAGCCTACTGTCTCCCCTTGAACAGATTTCCCTTATGTTACGTTAAGTGACTAGGAGGCTCTCTTGGTAAGTCCAGATCTCAAGTATCTGGTCTTACCCTGGCGTTCCACAAAGGTCAACAAAATGAGGTAGCAAGCATACAAGTAAGAGTAGGCAAAAGCCCTTCACTTGTATACTGCTACACTCGCAAAGGAAAAATATGCACAAGGGTTACAGGATACTTAGCTTCGTCGAAGTCATACAGGCTCTGACTTGCCACATACATAACTCAGACAACGACCAAAGATACCCTCCACTGTCTAGCATTAAATAGTAGGAAAGAACAACTCAATAATTAGAAGCACCCCAATACTATGATACCATGTGACTATGACTCTAATAATCCCTAAAGCTAGTGCAAAACATATATGTGAGAACTGGTGCTGGTAATACGACTGGCCGACTATGGAAGTCGTATGCAGAACCAGAAGGGATGGATAATGAATAAAGATGAGAAGTATTGGAAAAGAAGAAGTTCAGAGAGAGAAACAGTAGTACAGGGGGTTAGATTGGGGACAGATTGCAAGGGACGTCTAGGACCAAGCACATCATGCCAAGCTCTGAAGGAGACACGCGGGTAGGAGCCCCCCCAGCACCAACTAAGACAGCGGCACCCAATCACAGACGACTACATCATGAAGAGCAGGCGTCATATGACGCGTCAGGCCAGCCGACCAATCACGAGCGTGGGAACCTCCGCCCGAGCGAGGGAGTCACACATACATACACACGCACATATTACCACCTCGCTGCTCGCTCTCTTTCTCCTTACAATTCACACTACATATCTTATACTCTATCAATGATATAAAATACTTCCAAGTGTCACAGACAAGAATAAAGACCACCACTGATCTGTCTGTGACATCATGAATACTAAGAAAGAAAGAACATCGTTCTACGATTATTATAGCCCATTTCACTGCCCTGGTGAGCGCTAGCGAGCTACGAGTACATTCTGGCAAGCTGGCCAGCGTAACATAGGTTATACAGAGGTCCCTGATCATCTGTTGTAGTTTGGCAGACGATACATTTCGAATAGTCACTTTCACTAGCAGAGAGTTGGCGTTTGTTTCCTTTGCCTGCTATCACAGCCACCGGTTCCATCTTTATACGCCAGGGGTCTGCACCTGTAGGAAATAAAAAGCCACTTTAAGACTTCATACAATCCACAAATGGAATAAAATTAATAATGTAGCTACCCTTAATATTTCTATAGTCCCAGAGAAAACGCAACCACCCTCCCTAGCACCACACAAAAGATGAAAAGCATCAACTACTACAGTAAACCATCACTATTACGATCAATATAGGCGAGGGATAGCGAGCCTACATAATATAGCTGAAGGAGCCATCCAATACCCTACAATCATAGACAAACTACCGAGCGAAGCGAGTCTAAAAGATTATCATACTAATGTGTAGGCTCACTACTGCTTGCCAATATAGATAATTTAATTCAAGGTTAATTCAAATGTGACATTCCTTTCCCCAAAACATTAGAGGGATGCTAAGAACATATTTTGGGTGTGACCATCTGGATATATCAAGCTTAAAGTAGGAAAAATGTGAATTATTTGATAAAGGAGCTAAATTTTCAGCTTAACCCACTTTCCGTGACCATTTGACCTCTGCTGACCTCATGGATGGTCCAATCACATTGAATCATGTTTCATATAAAAGCCAATATTATAACAAAAAGAATGAGTGGTAATTTGTTGCACTCACCCCTGTATTATGGGATGTATGGTCAATTGAATTTCCCCTACCCCTAAATTTCTTGGTTTTTACAGTTGACACCCCATTTTAAAAAAACGTCCCTACAGAATTCGCGCAATCCAAACTTCCTTGCTAAAGTCACTTTTCTGGTGTCTAACACCCCCACAAACATGATCTAGGGGTCAAACATTTTATAGCAGGGGTGTCACTTCAAAATCACTTTTTTACACATTTCCAGGCCTTGGATCCCAGACTATGTGGTTTGTGGCAATGTGTGTGTACAGATATCACCACACACCCAGCCCTAGGCTTCAGTAAGCTTCTAGCGCTCACAGTAGAAAGTTGTTGTTGTTGTTGTTGTCGTTCCCCAAGCTGCCTGGCCGAACAGCCCCAAGGCCCCGAGCAAGGCCAAGGCCATAACCGAGCACCCTCACTGTACCCTCCCTGGCGACCACAATAAAGCCTGGGTGACCGAAGCCACTCCATGGCGGGGAGCTGAGGAGGGCGCGGAAACGCCTGGGAAACCAAAGCCCCACCCAGGGCCCTGTGCCCCTCAGCAAGTATGAAGAGAAAGTTGAGGGCAAAGGAAAAATGTGACGCTTTGGCTTCCAATCTTGGTAGATTGGGAGGTCGATCCACGGAAGAGACGCCGTCACTTGAGATCTAGAAAATATATAAGTAAAAGGAACAGTCAGAGTAAGCTATGGGTATGGCAGAGATCGCTCAGTTCTCACTCTGATAGGCCAGCCCATCACCACATGACTAGAACCCAATCCTCTCAGCATCAGCTAGGAAAGGCCCTAGAAAGCCGCCTTTGGTGGGGGGATAGCTCCCCTATTACAACCCCTTTCGGGGTTGGGCACCCGCCAACGGTAGAAAGTAGCTTGTGCTGCTACTTCTCGCCACCTTCAAAGGCCCGTATCTCAAAACACAAGTTTTTCATATACAAATTGATACTCCTCAGCTAGTTTTGGGTTATTTTGATGAAACAAAAACTGAGACCAAGAAGACTCTTTTCTCTTCAAAGCAATGCTTTGATTCTTTTTATATCTGTGAATAAAATTTGTTGGTAAATATTTTTCTTGCAAATAGTTGGCCAAAATAAAACTAAATTATAAACAATAATCAAAAAGCAAACAACGAAAATATTAGAGCATAGAATGGAATGTAATCCTTAGTACTATTACCCATATTATTATGAAGGGGATGCGACCAATAATAACCAAGGTGTAGCGTTTTTTTTAATTTAGGGGGGGCGGGGGTAGAAGCGGGTATGAGGTCTTAAGTTCATGTATATATTGTAATTTCATCATACAATAAATATCTAAGTGATTTATGCATATTTAACCCTTATTTAGCGGGTGGTAAGGTATTTTACACCGTGCCGCCCAGCGGGCATAATCCCGAAATATTCGCTCACTTTCACTCGCCCTAGCGCCGTTACTATGGCTCCAATGCGAACGAAACGATCATTTTTGGAAAGAGCAACTCTTCGTCTCCCCATATAAGTCTATTATGGATGTTGTGAGCGAGTGTGGAGGGTGGGAAGAGGAGAGGAAGAGGAGGTACTTTTTGGTGTATTTCCCGGGCACGTTCGGATGCGTTCGCTTTGCCCTGACTTCGGCCTCCCGCGCGTCTACTATTCCTTCGGTAATCGGTCTTTTTTTTCTCTTATTTCTCCTTATTTCTGTATTCTCTGTATTCTCTCTCTCTCTCTCTCTCTCTCTCACTCCTGTCTGTCTGTCTCTCTCTCTCTCTCTCTGGCTCGCTCGCTTTCCCTTTCTCGCGCGCTCTGTCTCTCTCTCTCTCCCTTTCTCTCTTCCTCATCCGTATATGTAATTCTCATTATTATTTTCTCTAACTAATCCCTCTATTTCATTTATTTGCTTGTAATATTTCTGTATTATTATATCTTTTTCACTCTCTTTCTTCAGTTCAGTTTCTGTATTCTCTCTCTTTCTCTCTCTCTCTCTCTTCCTCATCCGTATATGTAATTCTCATTATTATTTTCTCTAATCCCTCTTTCTTTATTTGCTTGTAATATTTCTGTATTATTATATCTTTTTCACTCTTTCTTCAGTTCAGTTTCTGCATTCTCTCTCTCTCTCTCTCTCTCTCTCTCTGTTTCGCTTGCTTTGCAGGATTTTGTTTTTTGTTTTATATAAAATATTATTTCAACACATTTCCAAATCACCCTATGGGGTAGTGTTGACGATTTTTTTTTTTTTTTTGTGGTGTTCCCAGGAGGTGTAATCCACATGTGATTGAGGTAGGCAAAAGGCAGTTATGTGATTGAGGTAGGTAAAAGGCAGTTATGTGATTGAGGTAGGGAAAAGGCAGAACTGCCTATAGCGAGTGTATGAATGTGATTGAGGTAGACAAAAGGCAGAACTGCCTATAGCGAGTGTATGAATGTGATTGAGGTAGACAAAAGGCAGAACTGCCCATAGCGAGTGTATGAATGTATGTATGATTGAATGACCTGGATGTATGAGGTGGACCAAGAACCAGATGGATGGATGAGATTCGAAACTTATGGATGTAATGGGTGATGTTGCTGATGATGATGTGTTTGGGTAGTGTGCTATTCCACCATATGAATGATTGAATGACATGAATTTATGAGGTACTTTGAAATAGATGAATGAATGATTGAATGAAGATATGAATGATATGAATTCATGAGGTACTTTGAAATAGATGAATTAATGATTGAATGAAGTTATGAATGATTGGTAAGAAGGGAGGAGGTTAGAAGTGTTCCAGTGTGTGGTACTCGGTGTAGCAAGGAATAGGACAGAGTCCCACATCACACCGACTACACTTGGACGCGACTTCCCTCCTATGTCGGGGCCTCCTTGTCGTGTGACTGCAGACGTGGCACACCTTCTTTCCGGCCACCCGGCCAGCAGCAAGTTGGTTAGGGTTGGGAGGTACAGTCACAAGCCTGTGGGTCAAAAGGTAGTCCCGGCACTCAAGGCTGCTGGGCAAATCCACGATCGCTCTCGGAACTGGTGCCGCACGTGTGGTTCCGTGCTTACGGAGGATGGCCTCGATGATGTCCTTGGAGAACAGCCTTACAGAGGTCTTCTTTCCTGTGTGCGTAATCCACAGGTTGTATGCGTTGAGGACAGTGACATCAAGAAGATGGAGTACGACCTTCTTGTACCATTTACAGGTCTTCCTCAGGCAGTCAACAGCAGTGATCTGCATATCACTTTTTTCCACCAACCGCATGTTCACATTATACTCCAGGACAGCGTCAGGTTTGGAGATAACAACTACAGTCCTGTTGCCTGTGACAAGGTCCTGCAGGTATCTCATCTTCCCGCTATCTAGCAATGCGGACTTGTGGTAGGTGGAGAGGACATTGACTGGCTTTGTGTCGTGCCAACAAATAGCCAGTATGTTCTCACTGCTGCTCTTCTTCCGGAAGATGTCTCCTTTCTGCATCTTCTCGAACCGGGGCCAGTGTTTCCGGTTTGACCTAACAGTTCCACAGCTTCCCGTTCTCCTTGTAAGGAGATACCTGGCAAGGAGAGGAGAGGTGTAGAAGTTGTCAGTGAACAGGATACGGTTGGCATCTAGATACGGCTCCATCAGTGTCTTGACAACCGACCCTGAAAGACCCAAAGGGTCGTTCGGAATGTCCACATCAGTAGCGGTATGTATGATAAGATCCAGCACGTATCCTGTCTCGCAGTCACACAGTACAAAGAATTTGATCCTGAAGCGGTGACGCTTCGACAGAATGTACTGGCGGAAAGAATGTCCACGGAAGAGGACCAAGGACTCATCGATCACGACATTCTGGAAAGGTTTGAAAAACCGGCGATACCTGTAGAGGAGGGAGTTCAGGAATGGCCGTATTTTCCAGATCTTGTCGGCTCCGTGTGGCGCAGTGTTATCCACAAAGTGCAAGCACTTCAGAATTTACCTATACTGGTCCCTTGGCATGTAGGTGTTGAACACTGGCGTTGCTATGATGTCATGCATAACCCAATAATCTAACATGTTATGTTTCTTTATGTGGGCCATGAGCATGGTGAGGGCCAAAAACACGAGGAGTTCGCCAATGACAATGGGTGTCCATCTCCGCATGTGGGGCGACATCATTTCATCGGCGTGCTGGCGACCATACAGGTTTGTCTCTGTGACAATGTCCCCGAGCAATTGGTCATCAAAAAATGCCCGGAAGTAGTCGTAAGGGGTGTCATTCTCCGCGCAGGGAAAGGCAGGCTGGACGCCATTCGGTGCCTTGTGAAAGAGGGGTGGTTGACCAGGCATATCCCGAGGCAGGCAATCCTGCCACTGAAAGACAGGTGGTGGTACCGCGCTCCTGGCCCCTCCTGGGGCACCTCCTGGGGCACCTCCTGGTGCACCTCCTGGGGCACCTCCTGGTGCACCTCCTCTGGCACCTCCTCTGGCCCCTCCTCAGGCCCTTCCTCAGGCCCCTCCCCCGGGCACCTCGCTGTGGCTGTCCCTGCTGTGGCTGTGGCTGTCCCTGCTGTGGCTGTCCCTGCTGTGGCTGTCCCTGCTGTGGCTGCGCCTGCTGTGGCTGTCCCTGCTGCGGCTGTCCCTGCTGTGGCTGTCCCTGCTGTGGCTGTCCCTGCTGTGGCTGTGCCTGCTGTGGCTGTGCCTGCTGTGGCTGTCCCTGCTGTGGCTGTCCCTGCTGTGGCTGTACCTGCACGTCATCAGAGTCGCTTTCCGGCAGCGGGGATATCCTGGCTTCCGGCGAATCGGGAGAGCTTGGGCCGGCATCGCTTTTCTCCAAATTCAGCTGACGCCTGGTCACCCGACGCCTGGTCACCCTCGTCCGCGACATCTCGGGTGGCGTTGCCAACACGGGGGGATTTGCACCTGCAGCTGGTGTAGAGGTCGCTGGACCAGCTTGTGCATGGGCGGGGGTAGTTGGGATTTGGTCTACCCCCGAGATGTTGGCGAGCGAAATAACTGGAGGCTCTGACACGGCGGCTCGCTGCCTGGATGGGGGTGCTGGCTGGGGTGTCAATGACCTGGTACGTTTTGCAGGTCTGGCACTGTTACCTATGCAAAATGTGGGAATGGTATTTCGTATGAGGGATCTGCAGACTCCAACTTTATAACTGTAAGACATGATTTATTTGAAAGACAGAGAGAGAGAGAGCGACAGAGTGTCGTGATAATAGATAAATTTTACATATGTATCATATATATGATAAAGTAATATATATGCTACATATGTTCCCCACAATCATATAATGCCAAGCACAAATATTCAATCTTTCGTTGTTTGTATTACCGTAAGAAATTTACCGAACGCATTAAAATAATACGCTATAAAATGCTTGAAATCAAACTTTCAAGCAATTACAAGGTCACATGCAATTATAAAAAGGTATATTGTAGACCACAATCTTCGCCAAGCTTCGTTGTTGCTTGTATTATCGTGAGGAATGTACCGTACACCCTGGTTATCGTGAGAAATTTACCGAACGCCTGAAAATAATACGCTATAAAATGCTTGCAATCAAACTCTCAAGCAATTTCAAGGTCACATGCAATTATAAATGTATAGGTAGACCCAGAGAGAGGAGGTCAAGAACATCTGCTAGGTGTGATTTCCCCTGGGGGGGAAGATTAGTTAGGGAGTGCCCTGGCCTATATCAGACAAAGAGAGTACAAAGGAGTACAAAGGAGTACAAACAAAGAGAGTGAGAGAGACAGAGAGAGAGTGTTGTGATAATATAACAATTTTACATATGTATCATATATATGATAAAATAATATATACGGTACATATGTTCCCCCCAATCATATAATGCCAAGCACAAATATTCAATCTTTCGTTGTTTGTATTACCGTAAGAAATTTACCGAACGCCTGCAAATAATACGCTATAAAATGCTTGCAATCAAACTTTCAAGCAATTACAAGGTCACATGCAATTATAAAAAGGTATATTGTAGACCACAATCTTCGCCAAGCTTCGTTGTTGCTTGTATTATCGTGAGAAATGTACTGTACACCCTGGTTATCGTGAGATATTTACCGAACGCCTGCAAATAATACGCTATAAAATGCTTGCAATCAAACTCTCAAGCAATTTCAAGGTCACATGCAATTATAAATGTATAGGTAGACCCAGAGAGGAAGAGACAGAGAGAGAGAGAGAGAGAGTGTCGTGATAATATAACTATTTTACATATGTATCATATATATGATAAAATAATATATACGGTACATATGTTCCCCACAATCATATAATGCCAAGCACAAATATTCAATCTTTCGTTGTTTGTATTACCATAAGAAATTTACCGAACGCCTGAAAATAATACGCTATAAAATGCTTGCAATCAAACTTTCAAGCAATTACAAGGTCACATGGAATTATAAAAAAGTATATTGTAGACCACAATCTTCGCCAAGCTTCGTTGTTGCCTTTATTATCGTGAGAAATGTACCGTACACCCTGGTTATCGTGAGAAATTTACCGAACGCCTGAAAATAATACGCTATTAAATGCTTACAATCAAACTTTCAAGCAATTACAAGGTCACATGGAATTATAAAAAGGTATATTGTAGACCACAATCTTCGCCAAGCTTCGTTGTTGCCTTTATTATCGTGAGAAATGTACCGTACACCCTGGTTATCGTGAGAAATTTACCGAACGCCTGAAAATAATACGCTATTAAATGCTTGCAATCAAACTTTCAAGCAATTACAAGGTCACATGGAATTATAAAAAGGTATATTGTAGACCACAATCTTCGCCAAGCTTCGTTGTTGCCTTTATTATCGTGAGAAATGTACCGTACACCCTGGTTATCGTGAGAAATTTACCGAACGTCTGAAATAATACGATATCAAATGCTTGCAATCAAACTTTCCAGCAATTATACAATGTAAATTATACTTACCAACACCCACACCAATATGTTCTTCGTCAGGAACGTCTCCATTTTGCTCAACGGTCTGTGCAACATCAACCACAACATCCACCCCACGCAAATTATGCTTGGGGTGAAAGCCTATGATCGGCATATTTTCGTCTTCCGAGTCATCCACACTACCAAAACTCTCACCCAGACCTTCCATGGTTTCATTCAATAGCCTATTAGAAAGTTCTGAAGAGTTCAGCATGATATCTATCTAGTTCCTGGGTGGTGAGCCGGGCGTGATGAGTAGGGTGGCGCGACGCACTAGAGGTGGCGGCCACCGAATCGGACACGGGCAAATCTTGACCTTCCATTATGGCTGTTGAGGGTTACTGAGTCACGGTCATGCAGTGGGGATGTGTGGGTGGGACCTTTAGTCCGGTGGCTTAGCGAAAAAATCATGACACGCCGGATTAAAGCAACAAACTTTGCACACTGGTTGTTTGGGTCCCATGGAAGCATATTAGAGGGTGGTGCCCAGTCTGCAATGTCCAGGTCAAAATGGCCGCCAATTTCCCAAATGGCCGCCTGAATAGCAAATCTGACCACATATAAATACTACTTAATTGCATGTAAGAGTGATTTAGCACAATCTATAGGTGGTTTAAATACAAAGAGCCACACAAGATAACTTGGAAAAATATTTAGACAACTCCTTATTTGCATAAATTCAAAATGGCCGCCATTTTGTATCCCAATATAACCTCATTTTACAATTTGACCTTTTTTCACCACATTAATCGTGACATGATAGATTATTTTACTCTGGAAACGACATTCGGTCTCTAGCTCATACCATGAATAGAGAATTGCAAAATGTGTACAATTGGTTATTAGCTAACAAGTTATCATTCAATGTAAGTAAAACACATTTAATTATTTTTGCTGGTAAGAAATGTATTAACAATATGGTGAACATTACGAGAGGTAACTCCATTATTGAAAGGTGATTTAACACAATGTATATAAGGTTTTTAACACAAAGAACCAAATAAGATAACTCATAATAATGTTTGGACAGTTTCGTATTTGCATAAATTCAAAATGGCTGCCAGATTATATCCCATACTCAGCGAGTGCAACTTCCCCTGCACTCACAGTGTGCTGTGCACTCCAAGCCTGTACTACTGCATGTGCATCTCCTTGAGCATAGTGGTTCAGCCTTACTGCCACACTTGATGAGCTGTCTGCAGCATTTTGCGGCCTCTGGTATTGTTGTCCACAGAGGTTTCCATGTGTTGTCATTATTAGTCCAACCAAAAGCATCAGGACTTGGGACATTCTGTTCAGTTTTCAGGCTAATCAACCAGATGCTAGCTTGGTATATACTCCGGTTTGTGTGCTGGATCAGAGCAGCCTGAGATGGTGGGAGATTCTGCATCATTTGTACTTTGCGGGGGAAGAGTTTCTTCCTCAGGTCATTGACGCTTTCAGACGAGGTTGTGCTGTCATACAAAATGCAGGTTAATTGTTCTATGACTTTGAAGAGAGGCGATTCAACTGACATAGGCGTGAAAGGATACTGCATAGGGAAGTGGAAGGCTTCAGTAGCTGTAGGAAATGCCCTCCAGGCCTCCCAAGATGACTTCCTTGCCCTTCCAATGAACTGTGATGTAGTATCTGACCCAGTGAAGGCATGGAAGAATGGAAGTGCTCTGGATTTCCCTTCACCGAGTTCACCACAGAGGGAGTTGATGTGGTAGTACCTGAAGTGTTTTCCTTTTCCAAATGCTACCCACAGCTGAACATCAGGATGTTTCTCTAGAAGGTCAAAGAATATGCCAGCCAGAATGACCACAACATCTGTATCCACTGTGCTGACCATAACAGTCTTTGCACCCTTTTGTAAAGCATCTGCGATATGAAGGCACATTCTGGAGTCGGCCTCTTCATGATCGGTTGCTGGCATAGGTTCACTGCTGCCTTTGGACACAACTGATTGTCCAGAGGTGATGTACACTTCCTTGTCAACTGGATACTCATAGGCGGTAACTTCCTCTGTCAGCAAAGCAAACAGCTCTTCCTTGTTCTTGGACTCCTGTAGGAATGTAGCAAAGTTTCCAGGCAGCTTTGTTTGTGGGGCGACTTTCTTTCTCACGCCCTTCCCTCTCTTCTCGCGAGTAGTATCCTTCAGGCTGCCCTCCCTGTAGGTATCCCATACAATGTCCATCCGCTTGCAGCTTCGAAGCTGGTAATTGGTCCAGTGTATGAAGTTTCCAGCACTGTAGTCACCAAATGTTGTAGCGTCACCTCTAGGAAGAGCGTGCATTACCGCTGGGCCATCAAACACTTTGACGTCAAACTGTGTAGAAGCTTCTGGCTGCTCGTTGGGGTTCAGGAGATCCAGTAACTGTGATTTAGAGCTTGGCAGTCGGAGTTTACCATGCTGACTCAAAGATGGGGGCCAGGGATGATTCTCATGAGAAAAGAACTCATCCATATCGGCATCACGAACCTGGCTAGAGATGAACAGCTTGCTGAAGAGACTGTAGTCACTCATGATGTCCTCCATTTGCTGTTTCGTCTTCGATTTACATTTAGCCTGAAGTTGTTTGAAAAGAAGCAGTTGATTCCGTTTGATTGGCTTATGGATTGACACAGTCCTCTCCACAAGGACGTCCTTAACATAGGCTTTGTACTGTTCCTTCCCTAGGGCTCCCATTGTATGCAGGGTATTGGCCGCAGCTTCATCAAGACAATTGTGACTGTCGATTGTCGTGAGTTCTTGTGAAAATCCCAGAAAAGGGTTACCCATCGATGTAATTGTGTCACAGAGCTTATTGACTTTCGTCTTGACCAATTCTTGAGTTGAAGCCCCCTGTTCATGGTTTTGGGTGTCAGTAGTCTTGTGAGTGGTGTACTGGTCTTCAAACTCTGAGAGTAGTCTGGCCTGTTCAGGACCTGACACCATCCATCTCTTGAACGCTGCAGGGTTCTCTGTCATTCCAATTGCTCCACCAGTGTCCTTCACTCGTCCATTGTTTTGTTCATGTGCTTGATCCAGTGGCATGGTAGAGAATTTTCTTTGTGTCTTGGGGAAGACCCAGAACTTCTGTAGGTCATCTTTGATACCGTCGGGTAGGGATTTCATGTCCCTGATATGGACAGGAATCCAGCGAGCGTAATTTGGGTGGTCTAAGACAAAGAACCAGGGGGTCAATGTCTCAAGTACAGCAATGAAGAGTGAGAAGTTTCTCTCACGATGAGAATGAACAAAGATGAGGACCAGGATTTCTAATCGCAGAATTATGTCCCAGTACTCAAAGGTAAGATTCTTTGCACACATTTCTTTCTTCCAGTCATTTAAGGCTGCTTCATCATGACATATATTTAGTTTAAGCAATTACAGACAGAGTGGTATGATTACAAAAGCCAGGGTGAGGCAAACTTATTAATTGCTCCTCAATTATAAACCTGCGATTGGATATACTCGGGGCAGATTTGGCCTCATGGCAAAAAATATTGACCTTTGGGGAAAATTTAACCATTTATGGAGGGAAAAATGGCATTTTGGGGGGGCATTGGAACGTAACAAGAATAAAAACATGCTTGACTGATTCCAATCCCACATTTAACAACTGCTGCACTACTGCGGCCAGCTGAAAACCTTCCAGATGAACAAAAACCTATGTTATATGTGGTATTTATACAGTATTACACCATGTGACCTTTGACCTCGGCCTGACCTTGACCTAGGCACCCAAGACCGGGCACCCCCCTCTAGAATGTTTCTATGGGACCCTTATAGTAAGTGTGCAAAATATGGCGCTTTAATCCAGCGTGTCATGATCTTGCCCAATATTGGTGCTAAGCCACCGGACTACTTGTAGTACACCGCCTGACCACCAGGTTTCGCTTTCCACCTAAATTAGGGTGGGAATACGCCCACAGACTTTAGTCGGGCCCCGCCATTTAGTCCAATTTTCTCGATTCGGACTTAAGTCGGGCCCCGATCTTTAAGGGTTAAAGTGAATAGGGCATAACCATGTTTTTGTCAAATGCTCCTCTTCATCCAGGAGATCTGTCCCCAGAATTGAGGTAGCTTAGGATGACGGTTCACCAATTCAGAGAAAGATTTCTTGAGTGAGAGCAGAGGGCATTTTGGGCTTCAGGGTTTCCAATTTGAGGGTCGGACCTTGGCCCAATCTTCCATCTTTTCTGAGGAACGGGGATAGGCTGTTGCTGAAGAAGGTTGGGTGGTGACACGGCTAATGGCGACGATCTTGTCTTTTTCATGACTCTTTTGCAATGCTAAGATACCTCGGATAATTGGTAAATCCTCGTCATAACCCTTGGGCTCTGTGATGGCGAAATGATTCCGGACTGACATAGGCAATACACGAAGCAAGGCATTGAATACATTCTCTTTCCTTGCGATCGCAGTTTTCTCTGGAAATGCTGTTACCACCAGCTGGTTCAGTTGGCTGATGGTATTATCTAAAGTTCCTGAAAACTTCACGCTATGGAATTGCTGATTCAAAATTATTTTACCGAGAGAGGGGTCAATGGCTCCCTTGGTATATCTTTCAAATTGAGCCCAGATCAATTCGGGGGTGTCACGCACTTAACCTGAAATGGTGGATTATCTCCTCCTCTGCCACCATATCGGGTTAATCATGTTGAACCCTTACAAGTAGTGGCGTTGGATGCATGGGGGCGAAAGAGCAGTAGAAAGTGTACCTATTGTTGTTGACCTGTGCTACGTCACGTGCAGTTCAAAGAAAATCAAACAATAATAGGTCCAGCGACCCCTCATGGATGCTTGCCCTCCAAAACACAGATGGTCAAGTGTTGAAACAGTGGTTTAGAGTTGGTCGGGAAAATTTGAAAGGGAAGACTGCCCTGGGACAGGGACAAATGTCCGTGGCAGGATTAGGAAATGTTAGTATGGGACAGTTTTTAGTAATATAATAGAGGGGAAATACATAACAACTTTATTTATTTACAAATGCAATCAGTCGCGGGTTTAAGGCGAGGTGTTGGTCTAGGCAATGTTTAAAGGAACGGTGCTGCAGTCTATAGCATCTCGTGGAAGCCCATTCCACTAGTTGATGACCCAATTGAAGAAGAAATTCTTAGACTCCTGTGAGTCAAAAGATTTACCAATAATTTTGCAACCATTTCCCTGAATGTAATTTGAATGGTTGATGGTGAAATATTTATTACAGTTCATATTGTCGATGCCTTTTATGATTTTGAACACTTGAATTAACCCCAAAACGGCGACCGTCCTCAATATAGGTTTTCCTGGTGCACTGCGACCATCCTCAATAGATCCAGAGCATAAAAATCCCTTAGAAAACACCCCAGTGGCACTCAAAACAAAGCAAGTTGTGTTTAGGCGATTTTTTTTTTTTTTTTTTTTTTTTTTTAAGAGACAATGAACGGAGGAAGGAAAAACACAGATAAAACAAAAAGGTCCATGTGCCTAAAGGCATCCTCCATTCATAAAATGTTTGTAACAACTGGATTTAAACATTTGTTGATTGTAAGTTTGTGGAAAGCAATTCGAGGGAAGTGAATTCCAAAGAGTAGTAGCTCTGGGGATAAATGAATTCTGATAAGCAGAAGTTCTGCATTGTGGAGGAGAAAGTGTAAATTCATGGGCGCTCTCAGCTGCCCTAGTTCTACGGGGAAAGATGTGGAGAGGCGGCACAATTGAAGCAAGTTCCTCGGAACAATTGCTGTGAAAATATCTGTAGAATAATGCAAGGGATGCAACGTTTCTTCGTATGGCTAATGTAGGAAGGTCCTGTGTGATTGCAGGGTTATTGATTAATCTAATAGCTTTATTTTGAATTTTGTCCAACTGCCTCAATGCAACCACTCCACTTCCACCCCACAGAGGTGAACAGTAATCCATCTGAGAGCGCACATGACTTTTATATATTACGGCCAACTGCTCGTCAGTGAAGAATTCTCGAACTCTGTACAGGAGTCCCAGTTTTTTAGAGGCATTCTTAGCAATGCTTCTAACATAATGTGTCCAGCTCAAGTTAGTAGTTAATGTTACACCGAGAATGTCAATACTAGGGGAAGTGGGAATATTTACATAATTAAAAATATATGGGAGTCAGTGAGATTCTGTCGGTTAGAAAATTGAATGTACTTGGTTTTCTGTGCATTAAAGGAAACTAGATTCTCTTGTCCCCATTCATTAATTCTAGAAAGGTCCTGGTTCAGAGAAATTGCAGTGTTTATTTTTGAATTTATAAGATCGGGTTGGGTGAAAGAATTGGTAAATGTGAAGGAACTGTGGAGTGTTGAGTCATCTGCGTAGGCATGTATTGGATTATGAGTGGTAGATATGAGATCATTGATATGAATGAGGAACAGAGTTGGGGCCAAAACTGATCCCTGGGAAACACCAGCATTTATTGAGTGAAATTGAGAATAAAGGCCATCTACCATTACACATATTTTTCTGTTATGAAGATAAGAAGAAATTAGTGGAACTAATGATGCAAGGCCGTAGTGTGACATCTTCGACAATAAGGATTGATGCCAGACTCTATCAAATGCCTTTGATATATCCAGTGCTAAATAATTCCCATCCAATACTTGCTACCACTCCTACATATGTGTCCCGCCCCCCCCCTTCCCCTTTTCCTCAATTATCATCTATGTTTCCTCTTATTCCCCCTTTTATCGGGTAATTTTCGGCGCGAATTTTCCCCTCCCGGTTTCTTTAACACGGGCGAGTCAGCTAGAGATCCTTACAACTCAGAGACTTTTACTCAGACCCGTCAGTGCCGCTCTACAGCTCAGAGAGGGTGGTTATACATCCCCCCAACTCTCGCCTCATGATACGACCTTGCGGCAATAATACGTCTTTTTCACCTTCCAAATGCTATTCCCACTTCTTTTATTGCTCTTAAATGTTCATATGTTCATATTAAAAGCAAAATAGGCGCATATGGATACGTAATAATTATATATATGTTACATATGACGATTTTCGTAAGAATAGAACCAAATACCTTCGCGGGAGGGTTTGAACTGCCATAGGTTTGCAGTTTATGAATTAAGTCGCCTCTTAATCTGCGCTGGGTTAAGGGAAATAGATTTAATTCTCTAAGACGCTCCTTGTATGGTTTGTCCTTTAGGCAAGTTATCATTTTGGTAACTCTACGTTGAACTCGTTCTAGCTTGTTTATATCTTTTTGGTAGTAAGGGCACCAGGATTGAATGCAATATTCCAGGAGAGGGTGAACTAAAGAATTGTAAAGAATTAGGATTACATCTTTGGATTTATGGCAAACTGACCTGCCAATAAAGCCAACTATTTTGTTTGCTTTCTTAACAACTTCTGAACATTGTTGACTCGGTTTTAGGTTACTCAATATTGTTACTCCCAAATCAGTTTCTCTGTCAACACTCTTAAGCTGGGTGATATTCATTGAATAGTTTGCTTTCTCATTTCGGCTTCCGATATAGAGTACTTTACATTTTGCCGCATTGAAACGCATTTGCCAAATTTGAGCCCAATGTGACTTATTTAGATTATGTTGCATATCTTCAACATGTTAATTTGAGAGTACGCTATTTGCAGTTTTTGTATCGTCAGCAAACTTTGAGATTGTACAGGTGAGACTCTCATCTATGTCATTTATGTAAACTAGGAAGAGAACTGGCCTCAGTATCGATCCCTTGGGTACCTCGCTACTTACGTTGATCCATTTGGATGCTTTACCGTTTATGATTACTCTTTGCTTTCTGTCACTGAGCCAATTTTCTATCCATTTTAACACACCTTCTTGTATTCCATGCGCTTTTAGTTTTGTCAATAAAAGTTTGTGGGGAACTTTGTCAAACGCTGTTTGAAAATCAAGGTATATGATGTCTACAGTTTACTCTCGTCATGTAAGTTGAGGATATCGTGGAAGAAGTCTAAGAGGTTTGTTAAGCAAAAGCATTTATTTCGAAAACCATGTTGAGTATCTTTAAGTATGTTGTTTTCCTCTAAGTTATTTACGAGTTTATCTCTTATGAGTGTTTTTAGCATTTTACATACAACTGAAGTTAAGCTAATTAGACGATAGTTAATACGTAAGGATTTGCTGCCTTTTTTAATATCGGTGTTACGTTGGCAAGCTTCCACTGATTAGGCATAATCCCAGACTGTAAGGATTTATTGAAGAGTAATGTCAGTGGTTTGGAGAGCTCATACATAGCTTCCTTTAGAACTCTAGGCGAGATAGTATCTGGGCCAGGCGATTTATTTACATTGATTTTATCTAAACATTTCAAAACTTCTCTCTCTGTAATGCTGATACTTGTTAGAACGTCAGAATTTTCTATCTAAACCGGCGATGCTGTAGGGGCATTATTAAGCTCTTCTGTTGTAAAAACTGACGTCAAGAAGGTGTTGATAGCGTTACTCATTTTTGCTTCATCTTTAGTGCAATCTCCTTTCTCATTGAATAACGGTCCAATCGTTGAAGTCACTACGTTCTTCTTCCCGATGTAACTATAAAATTATTTCGGGTTTGTTTTGATTTGATTTGCAACATGTAATTCTAGCGTGTTTTGACTTTGGTTGATTACATATTTGGATTTGCGTCGTAGATCTACAAATATCACTTTTATTTCATGGGTATCAGCGATTTTTAATCTATCATAAGCATTCTTTGTAGCATGCAGACAGTCCAGAATGTCTTTATTCCACTACTTAGGCCTATTATTATGTACTGATCTTCGGTTTTCTAATGGTATACACTCATGTACTGCATTCGAATATGTGGAGGTGAAAAATCTTCATGATTGGTTTAGATCATCACTGTTAATCATAGAACTCCTGTCAACCACCTCAAGAGGTTCTTTACCCCTGCAAAGCTTCTTGCTCTGTACAGGGGCACAGTGCATCCTTGTATTGAGTATTGTTCACATGTGTGGGGAGGATCCTCTCACACCACACTCCTAGACAAAGTAGAAAGGAAGACCTTTCGTATAATTAATTCCCGCCCACTCACCATTTCTCTGCAAACTCTCTCTCTTCACCGCAATGTTGCATCTATCTCGCTACTACAATAATCAGTGCTCCTCAGAGCTCTCCCAGTGTATACCATCTCCTCTACCTAGGGTACGTGGTACCCGTCTTGCAACATAATCCCACCCCTACTCTGTGCAACTCTCCAACCCAAGAGAGAAACGTTACTCTGTCTGTTTTCTATTCAACAGCTGAGCTCTGGAATTCTCACCGAGAATCAGTCTTTCCCTCCTCCTATGACTTAAATTGCTTCAAACTCCGTGTGTCCAGACATTTTGGCTCGAACGTCCCTTGATTGTGGCCCTGTCACTCTTTCAACTATGGGGGAGGCAGTCGCTACAGGCAGCTCTGCCTGTTGTCTGCCTCACTCACATAGAAGAAAGGAATAAACAAAAGTTAGTGATAATATGTATTCCGTTAATACGTGTATTATTGTTGACAAAATGTAATCTTTCTATGAAGGTTTGCTATTTCTTATGAAAGTTTACTATTATTATTTAAACACGCACAAGACAAGTTTCATGTAGTTATCGTACAATTAAGTATACATACAATGTTTTATCATAATTAAACTTACTTGGTATTCGAATGTCCGCAAACTTCTTGTATGTGATTCCCATGGAGAAAAAAAAATGGTTAGAAAACAAAGTATGATATACAGGGTGGGGCAGAAACACATGACATTTTTTAAGTTAAATATTATAGCACTGTATTGATTAAACAATAACTTTATTGACACAGAGAGATTCTTAATTATATGGAGTTCAAGTTCATATGTTATGAAGTTCTGATTATTATGTCCATACGATGGCCACCTTAATTTTCTTAACACTGTTGTTGGAAGAGAATGCATCACCCATTGTAGGATGTTTTGTATAATTTCATCTATGGCCATATGAATACGCAGTAAAATTATGCACAGAACCATCTTCACGCCATTTCCTTACCTACAGTGTTCTGTTAATTTGAGATTCGTGTGTTATTACTGTGTCCTAAACCTTCGTTGTGTAGCAGTTACCGAGTTTGTATTCACGAACGTTTCTACGGCAAAAACACGCACCTGTAGCAACCAACGATCCATGCCGTCTAAACTCCAAGCAGTGTAGCTGTTACATCATCAAGAAACCACCAGTTAACTCAACATGTTGCGAAAGAAACAACATTTAAAACACTTTTAGATTTTTTTGCACCACCCTGTACATACTAGTGGTACAAAAACACCATTCTTCTTAATATATTTATTGTTCTAAAAATAGTAAATACCTAATTAGTATGAGTAGCCTTGACAAAGTTTCTTGTAAAAAACACAAATAATCTGCATTTGTCCAATTTCAACAGAAGACAACGTGAGTACTTTGAACAGCCAAGAAACAGTTGAAGAAGAACTTTGTAGCAGCAGCAGTAACATGTGTATACGTCTACATAACAAATCTGGGAAAGGACAACCTGATGAAGATACAAAGGTATATGTTGGACATTAAACACAATTTAAGTCATAGTATAATGCAGACAAAGTGCTTATGAGCAGCAAAGTATAGTGGAAATAAAATTGTTAGGAACAACTGTAGTGCTTTCCAATAAAACTTTATTTCCGCACAGACCAATAACACTACAAAGAGCAATAGGTTATATATCAATTAACCAATATAGCCAGGCCACAGTAAAGGACATTCATGTACAAGCAGTTTCAAGATATGAAAGGTAGAGTTGAAATAGTTTGATAATGTAATAAAGACACGGACAATGGGTGAAAAACTTAATATCATGAGTGTTAATTAGGAAGGGGTAATATATATGAACATTAATGATATCGAATTATATTTTACAATTTAACCTCAAGGTAATTAGACTGAATACATGCATTGCATTAAACCGTGGCACTTGGAATGACACCATAATATATATAGGGATTTTCATGAAATGTTATCCAGAGGCCATTGTGAATTATGATGATGGTAATGGTGCCAAGCAGGATTCTCAATCACGAAAGGTTTATCAATGGTTGACATACTCGATATTTTATTGAATTGTTCGATTAAATCAATGATATACATTCAGCTGCAAAAAATATTGGTAAATGGAAACATAAATACAAACTTCAATAGTAATTTTCAGAATATTCTTGCAGAACACTGTGAAGATTATCCCCGAAAATACCCAACAGGCGGAGTTAGAGTGGGACGAGTTGACTCAAGCACTCATTTTATCTGGATTTTACTACAGCTACAGTTTCACACAGGTAAAAAATATATATTTGTTAATTATGTACACTGATGAATAAGGGATAGTCGTGTGGAAGATTGTGACAAGCTGGCAGATGGAGAAATTGGGTTTTCGAAGCATTGAAAGATCAGAGGATAACCGCACTATCACATGACTTTTGGAGTTACTTAGAGGAAGGAGATTGTGGAAAACTAGTTTAATAATGTAGGGTAGATTCATCCGCATATGAGTGGATAGTATGAGAGATACAGTTGAGAAGACCATTAATGAATATTAGGAATAGGACTGGAGATAGGACAGAACCATGAGGAACACCGGAATTGATAGGGGGAGGAAGTGAACAATGGCCATCCACAACCTCAGCTATGGAACGAATGGAAAGAACATTTGAAATAAAGGCACAGATAGAGGAATAAGAGCCAACAGAAGGTAGTTTGGAAATAAGTTATTTGTGCCACACTCTATCAAAAGCTTTGGATATGTCTAGCACAATAGGAAAAGTCCCACTAAAATCCCGAAAAGAGGATGGCAAGGAAGCCATACTGGCGCTTTGAAAGACAGTTATGGGAAGACAGATGCTCAAGAAAATTTGAATTAAGAAAATATTTGAAAACTTTAGAGATAGAGGATGTGAGAGCAATTGGACGATAGTTGGAAGTTTGCAAGCGGCCACCGTTCTTTGGGCCCTGTTATGCTGGGTTGTAATCCAACTCGCTGTGTTATGTATTCTTTAATAATCCGGGTTTGGGATACTCAGAATTAGATAATGCTCAACAGGAACATATCTCGCTTGATCAATGTTACTTTTAGATTACTCAATCACTCTCCCAAAACACAATAAACACACGGAATAATTACACTCGTATTTATTATGTAATCATAGGTACAGAAAATGGGGTATCAAAATCTCTACTATAATGAGTATGATTCCAATATAAACATAATGTGACTTATAAAGAGTTGAATAAGATTTACTCTTTAGTGAAATAATGTTGTCACTTACAAAGCATCAAATAAGAAACACACAATTGCATAAAATAAATACACAAATACAAATACTGATAACAATATCTATACGGGTCAAGTGTATAACGCGAGGTATAATAATTGCTAGGTATGGCAACTGAGGTCAACTACTCAGCTGCGCATAAGTCTGTGCGGCGTGAAAAGCAGATAATGCCGCGCTCAAGTGTACGCTCAAAGGTACCGCTAACGGGGGTACAGGTCAGTTGGACTGAGGTCAGGTTAAATAAAGTTTCGATTTAGTGCAACGTTAAATCGAGTTTAGAAGATATGAACTTTGCTTTATTCTAGGGGGAATGATAATTTAAATCTGAATTTAACTATCAAAGGATTATTGTGAATAATCTCTCACACGATACACAAAAAATAAATTCAATCGTAAATGAGTTAAAATTACACAGAATAAGGAAATCAGATTCACAGTAAAAATAGTGAATAAATTATAGCGGCACAATAGCTATAGACGAGTAAGTTTGAATGAATTAACAAACTACTGAAGGTAACGCAGAACGAAGTAGCGCTTTATTATAGCTTTAATAAGAGCTATAATAACTTAGATACAAAACAAAGTTGTAACTTAATAAATAGCCCAAAATGATGGCATCAGAAGGAGTTTGAATAAATTAACAAACTGCTGAATGGAACGCAGAACTAAGTAGCGCTTTACTATAACTTTAATAATCGTTATAATGATTTAATTATAGAACAAAGTAGTAACATATCAATATCCAGAAATACAGGCTTGATGAATACAGGAATATATAATCTGAATTCCTAAATTGGTGGTGAAAGAATTACATAGCCCGGGTAACGTATATGATTAGATTATTCACAAGAACTAATACAACTTATATATCTTGAATACAGATTAATTCTAACTCAACGGACGACGGGTTCTTTACTTTCAGCGGTGGCGACTTTATACACTAAGTATTCTCTTGTTATAATTGGACATAATACGGTCCTGAGTTTAGGAGTTAAGTTTAGGACTTAAGTTTTAAGAAGGAAAATAGCCCTCGTTATACACTTCACTACGACTTGGACACGCAATGAATAATAACACAATAGAATAACATCTGAGAACAGTCACTAAGTATCACGTATAATATCGGCTATGTAACGTAGGTAAAAATAACTGAACAAATACTTGAACACGAATGACATAGACAATACACTGTACTTATATAAAATCACTGCACGGATCGAAGTTTGAAAACTCTCACACGTGTACTAAAATGACAAGGGGAGTCCTAGAAGCGGATCTCTACGAAAAAGTTAAATTGAACACTTGCATATTTTATATTACCTTCACAATAATTCCCAAAACTTATATACACAGAGACACTTAGGGTATGGGGGTAGAGGAGAAGTAATTTCCATGAGGGAGAATCTGAACGACGTAGGACTCATAGTTCTTCCTCCGGCTGGACGTCAAAGGGAGCTGCCTCTCTCACGGACACTAGAGAAGGTTGCTCCTGGCTCCTCTAACACACTCTCGTTCGCCACCCTAGTTGAACTTTACTATAGGGGGAGGCTTGTCCTATGGAAAAGTATAACCAACACTGTTCTCTACCTACTAAAAGCTGAACCAGTGGAAGGTATTACCCGTGTTTTCATACCTTCCCTCAATTTCAGTCAGGCTATATTTGGATGATAATTTGAACTCAATTTGACCTATCTCAGAATAGTAGGGAAATGGAAATTTTATTCTTTTCCTTATTGTGAAGGCAATCATTATTCTAAAAATACACTTACCCTAATAATACATGTACAAGGATATTCTGTATATCTTAAGATTATACTCTTTATATAAAAGGCTTGCATGGCTGCATGATACATTTTTTTCTTTGATTCACTCTTCCTGACTTTTTCTATATTGCAGGCCATGCTTTTGTTCCTCCTAATTCCTTTTCTATTATTTTCACTCCTCAAGTGAGGTACTGTAGAGGTGATTCTCTTGGTCCCATCTGTAGAGGTATTGTACTGGATCTTTATGAGGAATTAGCATAAATTCTTCTTCGTCGTATTCCAAATCCGGCTGCTGTTGAGTGCCTGCCTTTTGTGTTTGTCTCAGGCTCTGCAATTGGCTGGACAGGGATCTCTGTGATTGGTCCGGGTTCGAATTTCTGGTAGGCCCCGGATGTGATGACCTTTGGCGGATAGACTGTCCTATGCCTGCAGGGATTAGAGCATAGGTATTTCTCCCTTGTTGGGTAGACTGTATTATCTCTGCAGGTATTATAACACGGGAAACTCGGGGAAACTGTGTGGTTTCTCTTTCCACCCTCTGCTGTGACTTCTTCCTTGTCCTTTTGCTCTCCTTCACTGCAGTTATTTTGACTCTTGTAGGTTGTTCATCTCCCTGCATTGTTAGGACCTCAGCGAGGGTTGCTTTGCCCCTGGTTTGCAACCCCATCATCTCAGGCCCGGTTGAATGAGAACAAACTTCCAGCAAGAAAAAAAAAAAGTGTGAGATGAAAGACAGAGGCGGAAGTTTTTCCTAGACAAGGAGTAAGCACAAAAACATAGTTTTCAGTATAGCAGGAGGGACACCATAAGGCTCATATGCCTTCTTAGTATGATGCCCAGAAAGTGCAGAAGTTACATTTTTGAAAGAAATTATAATATTAGGCATAAGTAAGTAAGAGGGTGGTGGAGAAGGAGGAACACCTTTGTCAGAGGAAGAAGTGACGGTGAGAAAAAGAAAATGGAATATATGCCAACATCCATCTTTGGTTTGAAAGTGAGAATAGAGATAGTAGTAGCATGCAAAGAAGAGTTTGCGGTCAGTAGTCCCAGGCAACTGGGTTTTGTTGTTACAGCTCCGATGTCTCAAAGCCACATTACCACAGTCTCGCTGTCTCGGCTTGCAATCTCCGACAACTTTCTCTCTCTCAAAGCTCACTTATTGAGTTTCTCATTCACTAGGCACTGAATCCCATTGCATATTTTTAATGTGGGAATATTCATACAATGCTTACATATATTGGAAATAGTTAGGGGATTCATTTTTCAAGGCGTGTCAGTGGACTTTGTGGTAATGTACTGAACCTAGTAGAACACATATTTCATCCCAATATTATCTTCACATTGTACTTTATGATTACTAGTCCAATAGCAAGACCACTCCAACACTACCAGAGAATTTGCTAGTTTTGTAATATACATGTACACAAATTGAATACCAGACAAAAGACTTTAACACATAGAGATTTAAGTCTGGGCCACCGTTCATCCTATTTGGTCCAATGCAACCTCAAAGTAAATGTGGGACACCATTTTTTTTTTTTTTTTTTTTTTTTTTCTATGTGATTGAGTGAGGCAAAAGGCATAACTGCCTATAGCGAGTGCCTCCCCCATAGTTGAAAGAGTGACAGGGCCAAAATCAAGGGACGTTCGAGCCAAAATGCCTGGACACACGGAGTTTGAAGCAATTTAAGTCATAGGAAGAGGGAAAGACTGATTCTGGGAGAAAGTTCCAGAGCTCAGCTGTTGAGTAGAAGAAAGTTTGAGAGTAACTTTTCACTCTTGGGTTGGAGAGTTGCACAGAGTAGGGGTGGGATTGAGTTGCAAGACGGGTACCACGTGCCCTACGTAAAGGAGGTGGTATGCACTGGGATAGCTCTGAGGAACACTGATTATTATAGTAGCGATAGAATAGCGAGAGAGATGCAACATTGCGGTGGAGAGAGAGATTGCAGAGAGTTGGTGAGTGGACGGGAGTTAATGATACGAAAGGCCTTCCTTTCAACTTTGTCTAGGAGAGCGGTGTGAGAGGAACCTCCCCACACATGTGAACAATACTCAATACAAGGACGCACTATGCCCCTGTACAGAGCAAGAAGCTGTGCAGGAAAAAAAAACCCTAAGGCGGTTGAGCACACCCAGCTTCTGGGAGGCTGCCTTAGCAAGACTGGTAATATGGTCCTTCCAAATGAGAGCAGACGAAAAAGAGACACCAAGAATATTGAGAGAAGATGAAGGGTTGATTTTTGTATTGTTGAAGAATAAGAATGCCAAATCTAGTCTCTGGAATGGCTGTTCTTGCCCTGAAGGGGTGCCTTTGGGCATCTGAGGTGGTTCCATGTGTGCATTGAACTGCAGACATATTTATAAGAAACTTCAACCCCTATCTATCATGTGTGTGTCAGTCTATTCCTCTCCTTTTGTACGGTATGTACAGTATTTGTGGATATGCGTATGCTGTATGTATGTGTATGTGTATATAATAATATATAATTATGTAAATGTATGCATACGTACATACCTGGCTTCGCATGCCTATTCATTGAGTTTCTCACCGAATCAGGGCCGCAAGGATTGTGCATTGGATGCTATAGCTACCGTGTCTAGAACAGACAATGAGTTGCTATATGGCAGGTGGATCGCGGTGTGATGATGATGGTAGGTGGGTATGGAGGGCCGGGAGGAAGGAAGGATGGAGATGAAAATAATACAGAGAAAGCGAGTTTTTCTGGTTGTCCAGAAAAAAATAATGATGCTTTTTGTGTTGCCATATCTTTATAAATAGTGAAGATATTAAAATATTTTTTGACCATGGGTAGGATACTACCATAAGTTTTTACAGATAAAAGTATTTGCATGATAACCATTTCATACCTCAATATATCAAATAATTAATAACATGCTCAAGGGGTATTGGAGGGGGTCTGTCTGATCATTATGTAATAGTAGCTAAGGTTAGGATACAAAAGAAGTGGGTGAGGAGAGCTGTAGGGAGGCGAGAGGAAGGTGGAATGGTGAGGAGGGTGGAGAGGCTACAGGAGGAGGAAATCAGGGAAGAGGACAGGAGAGCAGTAGAAAGACGACTAGGTGGGTTCGACCTGGAAGATATGGAGGAAGTGGAGGAGATAAGCAAGGTGTTTAAGGAAGAGGTCTGTGCAGCATGTGAGGAGGTGTGTGGAGTGAGGAAAAGAGGGAGGGGAGTGAAAGGTACAGCATGGTGGAAAGAAGAGGTAAAAATAGCTGTGGAAGGTAATAAGAAAGCGTATAGAGAGTGGTTGGGTAGTAGAGGGAATGAAGATTTGGAGAGGCAGAAACGAGCGAGGTATGTGGAGAGAAAGAGAGTGGTGAAGAGAGTAGTGAAGGAAAGTAAGAGAAGAGTAGATGACGGAGAAATGGATAGGCGACGAGCAGGGAGGTTTTAGAAAGGGAAGAGGATGTGTAGATCAGATTTTTACCCTGAATTGTGTTGTGGAAAACTATCTGGAGAAGAAACAAAAGGTGTATGTTGCCTTTATGGACTTGGAGAAGGCCTATGACAGAGTGGATAGAGAAGGCATATGGAAAGTACTTAGAATATACAGAGTAGATGGCAAGTTGCTGAAAGCAGAGAAGAGCATGTATGAGGGTGCAAAGGCGGCAGTACGTGTGGAGAATGAGCAGAGCGAGTTCTTTGACCTGAGTGTTGGGTTGAAACAGGGGTGTGTGATGTCCCCATGGTTGTTTACTGTATATATGGATGGAGTCATGAAAGAAATACTAGGAAGAGCAGTGGATGTTGGTGTATCGCTGAAAAGGGATGGAAATGAGTGGAAGCTGCCTATACTGCTGTTTGCGGATGATACAGTTCTGATGAGCGATAATGAATGGGAGTTGCAGGGTCTGGTAAATGAGTTTGGAACAGTGTGCGAAAAATGGAATTTGAAGGTAAATGCGGGGAAGAGCAAGGTTATGGTCTTCGAAAAGGGTGAAGTCACAGAGTGTGAGGTGAAGTTGAACAGTCAGGCTATGGAGATTGTCAGCTCTTTTAAGTATCTGGGTAGTGTGTTGAGTAAAGATGGGACTATGGATGAAGAAGTGTGGGAGAGGGTGCAACAGGGGAAGAGGGTTGTAGGAACGTTGAAAGCAGTAACAAGAAATAGAGTGGTCGGTATGGAAGTGAAGAAGTCCTTGCATGACAGTGTGGTAATCCCGACACTAACTTACGGAAGCGAAGCATGGACGTTCGGGAAGAGACTCAGACCAAGAGTGAGAGTGGTGGAAATGAGTTACTTGAGAAGTGCATGCGGAGTTACATGGAGGGATAGACAGACGAATGAGGAAGTAAGAAGGAGGTGTGGTGTGGAGGTAGATGTGCTGGATAGTGTGAAAAGGAACAATTTATGATGGTTCGGCCATATGGAACGTATGGAAAGCGAGAGATTGACTAAGAGGGTGTACGAGAGCGAGGTGGAAGGACAGAAAGGGAGAGGTGCACCGAGGGAGAGGTGCACCGAGGGAGAGGTGGAAGGATGGAGTGAGGAAGTATATGAATGAAGGCGATGCTGGTTGGGAGGAGGGGCGTCGACTGACTGGGGACAGAGGTGCATGGGGACGGTTCGTTCGTGGCCACCCCTTCGGGGATCACAGCGTCAGGCAATAGATATATAGATAGATAGATGCTCAATCTCTCTTGGAAAGACCATTTTAACACTTGCAAAAACAGCCTCCCAGAAACTGGGTGGTGTGTTTAACTGCCTCAGTTTTTTGTTTACCCCTGCACAACTTGCTCGGTACAGGGGCACAGTGCGTTCATGTATTGAGTATTGTTCGCCACAATGTTGCATCTCTCTCGCTCTTCTACCGCGCTTACAATAATCAGTGTTCGTTAGAGCTCTCTCAGTGTATACCACATCCTCTACGTAGAGCATGTAGCACCCATCTTGTAACACAATCCCACCCCTACTCTGTGCAACTCTCCAACCCAAGAGTGAAAGAATTTGCCCAATCTTTCTTTTATTCAACAGCTGAGCTCTGGAACTCTCTCCCTGAGTCCACCTTTCCCTCATCCTATGACTCTTTTAACTGAAAGAGTGACAGGGCCAAAATCAAGGAATGTTCAAACCAAAATGCCTGGACACACGAAGCTTGAAGCAATTTAAGTCATAGGATGAGGGAAAGATGGATTCAGGGAGAGAGCTCAAGAGCTCAGCTGTTGAATAAAAGAAAGATTGGGAGGCACTTGTCACTGGCAATTTTTCCTTTTGTCTCCCTCATCCACATACAACAAAACAAGAAAGCTCCTCAGTGATTAACCACTGCTGTCATTCTAACTTTGAAGTTCTTGATAACTCTCTCCAGCATGTCTCTTTAAATTCTTCTTATTTCTCTTCAGATGTTTTCTTTCGATTGAGTCAGGGATGTTTTGGTAGACTTTCTCTTTCAGGTAACCCCAGAGGAAATAGTCTGTGGGATTAAGGTTGGGGGAATATGGGGGCCATGGGTAGTCGGTCCTCCTGGATATTAACCACTGTCTCAGGTATTGAAGTGTGTTGGTTGAACAGTGAAGGGAGGCACCGTCCTGTTAAAACACACTGGTGATCATGTCAATCCTTTTCTTCCTCCTTAAAGCTGGAATGAAGCTTCTCTTCAGCTTCTCAATGTACCACTTAGAGTCAATAGTCACCCAGCGACCTTCATCGTCTTGACCCCTTTACTCACCAGAAGATGCATCTGCGTCTTCCCATACCACCCTCTAGTCTATATGCACCAAAGCATTATTAGTGTCTTCCGAAATAATATATTAGCCATAAATTACCGAAAGGCACTAATCGCGCCTGTGCAAAACTGAAGGAACAAGGAATTATGTGATATAATTTGTAACATTGTAAGCCCTTTTATAGTGTGACAGCAAAGGTCTAAGGAATATTTTTCCAATACTTATAATTTAGCAGCGCGTGAAGGGGGCTCACCCCCACGTCACTTTAAATTTCTGGAATCGCTGGTTTTATGTGCCATTTGTGTCTATATATGATTGAAATTAATATATATAGCATTGATAATAACATATATAGGCTTGGATATCGTCACTCTGTACGTGGCCAAGAAATTATCGTCCCAGACACAATATAAAGTAATGTATTGTATATATAATTCCTGCTCTAACTGTCACTGGTATATACAGAGACGAAAATATTTGTATAAAATTCAGTTTTAGTGGTAGAGACTTGGTTCTTGTTTTTAACCCATACAGCCCCAGCTGATTTATTACTGATTAACAATCAGATCCCAGCCAATTTGGCAAAACAAATTTTCTCATGAAAACACATGGGATGGATGATAAATGAAGAAAAACCCATAAAACCACTCACCGAGGTAATTTGGGGGTCTTGGGAGGGGGGGGGGGGGGTGGCACAACCACCACTGGGTGCCATGCGCCTCTTAAAAACTCCTGCGCCTGCAGCTGACAACTGAGTGCGTGATGTACGATGTCTTCTGTTTCCGAGTGAGACTCATTTACACCACCCAAGCATCATGTGTGTCTCCACAGTTCGTAAAATAACTATATGTATTACTGAATGTCATTGTAAGTGTAGTAACAGTGTTATAAGTGCGTTAAGTCCAGTGATATAACTGCCGGTGAGTAGCAAGCCTCGCGCCCGTCCAGATTGCCATGGACGTGACCGTAGGCCATCTTGCTCCCGGACAATAACAAAACGCACGGACGATCGTACACAGTACACACAGCCGGCCTCCACCGCATGACTCTCACACTCTCTGTAGCTCTGACGCCTCCACAATGTGTAAAATATTAAGTACTATCACTGAAAGTCATTGTGAGTGTTGGTAGAGTGATATAGAGTGTTCATAGTCCAGTGTTTACAATATGGTGATGGCCGGCCATCATAAAACATATGTGCGAACGTATGCTACACCACCCCAACACAACTCTTGGCTAAGCGTCATGGCTAGCTTCCTTTCACTTTCACTCTTCCACTGTTACTGCATAATATTTTTGTTACGATTATCGTATAGCGAGTGTCACTGTCACTTATATTATGCGAACATCTATAGGCAGCTTGTAAGTGTTCAAGGGTGTGTAAGTCCCTGAAACACAGTGTCAAACACAGGGCTACAACAGTCAGGGGAGGGCGAGGTTGAGAAACAAGTCTATGAGAACACATGTATGAACGCACGCTTGGCTAAGCTACATGGTTAGCTTACTTCTCTTTCACTCTTCCACTGTTACTGTATATTATTTCGGTTATGATTATCGCATTGCGAGTGTCACTGTCACTTATATTATGGGATAATTTATAGGCTGCTTGTAATTGTTCAAGGGTGTGATAGTTCCTGAAACACTGTGTCAAACACAGGACCACATCAGTATGGGGAGTGGGGGGTTGAGAAACGAATCTTAGAGACACTGGCCATGGTGCCATGATAAAAGAAGCAACAATTTGGAACAATAGGATTTTCTCTATATCCTCCATGATGTGTCACTTGCGAGGTATCATGTACTGGCGCGTCCCGCCTCATGCACCCTCACGCCCACGCCCAGGCTGTATATGGGGAGTTTCCAACTACTGCTTTTGTTGCGCAGTATCCTAAAGCAGTTCCCATACGAATACTGACCCTCTACAAGCCCTATAAAATGGGTTATTAAGGACATTAATAGCTGTCAAAACATGTACGACGCTGGGGTGGCAATTTACATACATAGGCGTCGAGACATGTTCGACGCTGGGGCTGTATGGATTAAAGCTTTCTTATTCATTGTTGTAAGTGTGGAACTATATTTCATAGCTGCATAGTTTACCAGATGAGGTGATATGTGCGCTTACAGTGAGGCAAATTATTTGTAAATACTCTTCTCATGACGAGGATGAAAATATTCAAATATTCATGGGAAATACATTTTGATGCTACCGATGGAAAGAGCATAAAATACTATTTAGTGCACTCCTAAAACAAACTATAATATCACTGAAAATGTCCTTGAAATTGACACTATGATAATAAGAGGTTCTGATATTATTTCTAACTAAAATTAATAGAAGACCCTGTCCTCGTTTTATGTACAGTACTGTATGTATAATAAAGTGTATTAAAAGAAATTCTTATGGTCCAAAACCGTCCGAGAATAAAACAATTCTGCTCGACGGCCATATTATGTAAGCAGGCAGAAAACGACCATTTTAGAATACATATATTGCAAAATTTATGTTAGCATATTTCTGAATGAACCATCGAAAAGAGCGGAAAAATACTTGTGATTTCATATTACACACACGTATAATTAATTTGTGAATTTCCGAAATATCTTGAGTTTGAGTGCAGAAAATCACTATATGTTTGGGAAATATTTCTAATATTCATTATTCACGATAAATATTAGAGGTTTCATGGTTTTTCTTTAACCCCCAACCGACATAGTGACCGTCATATGATGGGAGAGAATATTGGCCATCCCTGCGGTGCCCTTCATAATTATGACAGGGCAACAATGAAGAAAACAACGCGAAAAAGACCTTATTTTAGGTTATTTTCACATCCGGTTACACGATCGTTGCAAGATGACCTGTGGCCTTACAATGATGATTCAGATGTCATTGGAAAGTTCTATTATCACCCTTTCACGGATATATAATTGTATTACGCTCTGGCTCTTACTTATGCATGAAAAAGAGCATGGAATGAAACTCGTTCTCGGTAAATATACCCGTCCAGCAATACGGTCATGTAAACAAGCATGCCCGCTTTTTGGGAGTAAAGTAATATATAATAGTATTGCCTTTCATCTATCTTCTGATGCATAGGAAAGTATAAAAGGTGTTAATTGTGGGTGGAAAATAGCTATAGTATCATTTTTTGTGGCGCGATTTGGGAATTGGCTGGGATTGACAATTTTATTTATGAGAAAAAAAAAGTTCCTGATCATTATTTTTGTAAGTAATGCCCAGATACTGAGAGGGTTAAAAAAAGAATGGACCAAAGATGCCTATCTGTCCTACCACTCAGTTGTTTTTTCAACATTCAAGGTTGCTTGAACATGCACATGTGGTTGTGCTGTAATCCAAAACCTCATGTTTTGTTTGTTGACATGTCCACTCAAATGAAAATATGCTTCATCACTAAAGATTAACACATCCGAGACACCATTCTCAATGTACTCCCTTATTATCTATTATTGTTGGCTTGGCTTTGTGTCTGAAGAATTTGCATTTTGTATGAGAACAGTTTCAGATCACTATGAATGATTCTCATCAAAGAACTCCTGGAAGTTCCTACTTCCTGTGACAAACGGCTGGTGGACTAATGTGGCGACTGTTTCAGACGACTCCTGACTTCCTGAACCCTGAACGTGTGCTGGTGTTCTGGCAGTCATAAGTGCACCATTGTTGATCCTGTTGCATTTAGCCACACTAACAGTGTCTTTGAACTTTTGTATCAAACTGATGATGGTGTTGCGATGTTTTCCTCCCTGACAATGTAAAACAAAATTGCCTCTGTGTGAGGATAACTTATCTAGTTGCAATATACAGTTCAATTATTTTGGTCCTTTCCTGGGCTGAAAACTGGTCCTTGTTGTCCATCTTGCTGTCAAATCAAACTTACATCATCATTCTATAATAAACCTGAAACTACACAGAATATGGTTCCAAAACAACTTTTATTATTTTGCTCAATCGAAAAACACTTAGTATAGAAAATTCTAGTCTTCACCATTCACAAGGTAAAAGTGATTTCTGCCTCCTTATTGATAAGGAATAACCACATATTTAGTGGAGTCGATGGGTATCTGGGACTAGATCCCATGAGTCAGTTGGGATTAACTATTCAGTGCGGGCCGAAAGACACAACGACTACTCTCCAACCTCAAATAGTAGCTACCACAGGGAAATTATCTATTCCTCCTAGATCTTGGAAAATGACAGAGATTCCCCCAAACCCAGGCATGACTGCCGGGATTTTTGAACCCGATGCACAGAATGGGGTGAGAATATCTCCCATCTTCATTACTGCCGACCAGAGGAAACTAGTTTTAGCTCATTTTGGGGATGACACGATTAGTTATCAAAAAGGGAAACTGTTAGGACAAGTAACACCCGCTCAACCCCGTACTGTTGGAACTGACGGACCCGTGAATTTACCTGAGATCCCCCCAAAATTTACCTCAAGTCAAGCCAGTACCTTATATGAATTGCTCTGGACGTACCGGGATGTGTTTGCTCAAAACGAAGGGGACCACGGATCGGCTCGTACCCGACACACCCATGAGATAAACACACAAGGGCCTCCTATTAGACAACCCTACCGACGACAACACCCTATTATGAGACAAAAAGAAAAGAAACAAGTTGAAGACATGATTAAACAGGGGATAGTAGTGGAATCATACAGTCCGTGGTCATCTCCGGTAGTCCTAGTTAAAAAAAAAAAAATGGGTCTACTCGGTTCTGTGTAGATTATCGAAAATTAAACGATGTCACCATCGAAGACGCGCAGCCCCTACCTCGTATTGACGACTCGTTAGAATCCCTCAATGGGTCGACCTGGTTCTCTACCTTAGATCTCCAGAGTGGATACTTAGCAACAAGTTGCCAAGTCACTAGCTAGCCAGACCACGAAAGGGTCTAACCTAGCTTAGATATAAATCAGGAGGTAGAAATCACTTTTACCTTGTGAATGGTGAAGACTATAATTTTCTATACCAAGTGCTTTCCGATTGTATTATAAAAGTTGTTTTGGACCCGTGGTCACTGCTTTGAGTCAGCTGATGTGTGTGTGTGTGTGTGTGTGTGTGTGTGTGTGTGTGTGTGTGTGTGTGTTTGTGTGTGTGTGTTTGTGTGTTGCGGACCGTTCGGCACATTAGTAAACAAAGCCAAACAAGAGACATGAGGTTCACAAATCGGTTTGGTCAAGATTACTCTGTTAATATACGTTTATGAAATATACCTGGGATATTCTCGCTATCCGAGCAGCTCAGTTGGTGTTTTGTGAGTAGCCCTAGACCTATCTATAGCCTAGGCCTAAGAGTAACTCTCAATACAACGTAATTATGGGTTATTCGGCATGCTCTCCCCCCCAAGCGTGCCGGGTAAACGGAGTTCTACTGTATATGTTTTACGAGGGTGGGAAATAAAGAAGGGAGGTAGGAAGAGGGAGAAAACCTTGACTTAGGAAGAAGGATAGAGAGAATGAGCATGAGCAGAGAAAGTGTAAAGATGTAGCAAAGACATGTACAGGAGGTATAAATGGAATACTGTGAAATAAATGAGATGGAGGTGGATAATGAATACAACAGAGAAGCAAACATTGAAAGAAAAGAAAGGAGGATAGAGATGGGAGGAATAAAGAGGGCAAATGGAGAATGAGGATGAATTAAAAGGAAGGAAGGAAGAAAAGATGAAGAACGAATGTAGGATATAGAAGGGCGAGCCAATGGAGATGAGATGAAAGAAGAATTTATAAGGTGGAGTAAGGGAAAATTGGATGGAGAGGATAGAAATACAAAAAAACAGTATAAAGAGCAGGAAATAGGGAAGGGAGGATTAATAGAGAGAGGGGAAGAATAGACAAGAGAAGGATATAGAAATGGACATGAGAACAGAGAGAGTGAGGTGTCGAGAGAGAAGTAAGAATATTACTGGCATGCCCGGGCTTGGGCACAACCTACAAGAGTCCATATTACTACTTTCCAGGGCCCGGTGAGTACAATTGTTCAATGTTTTCATTGTTTTACTACATACAGAGTCAATTTCTGCAATTTAAAAAAAAATGCAAAAAGAGCCTGTCGACAGCAAAATCACAAGCTATTAGAACCCACAATGCTTTTTGGGTTAACAATTGAAAGACATGGCTTGTCATTATATACTCATGAAAAGCTAAAATTGCATAAATATAAGTGGTTCGGTAACAGTTAAATATATGGAAAATTGTATTGCATTATTTGGAAGAATGTAATATGAATTGTAATAAGATAATTCATAATAAAGTAAAACATTATTTTCATATAAGTGGAGGACATTTATAAATTATTAATATATAAAGGAAAATATAACATCTAACACATCTACCACTTTTATCAAAGGTTTTAGGTTATTCTATTGAATTTCTTTAATAATTTTATCTTGACAATGAAGCAATGTGTGTACTAATTTCCATGAACAAAGTAAAAATAAATACAATCTCACAAATGTGTTGATGGGTATGATTCCATTACAACTTGTTGCAGGTGTTGGGTGGTCGACTGGCAGAGCTCTATGGATCAAAGTTAGTTATTGGAGTGAGCGCTGTGACCAGTGGCTTGCTATCTCTGTTGACACCCCTAGCAGCCCGCACACACTACACTGCCATCCTAGCTGTTAGGATAATAATGGGCCTTTTCCAGGTATACAAACAACCACATTTTATGTAACTGTACTAGGTCACTAATCTGGCAGAATAGTAACACAACTCTTTTATCATAAGGATTTTTGTATTGTCTTTCTTAAAACAAATGGAACAAAATGTAAAAAGGAGGAGTACATAAGTGTAAAACTAACAGTTGATGAAGGTCAATCATACTAATCAATCGGATAGAAATGTACAATGCCATTAATATTCATATGACGAAAAAGATATTATATTGTAATGACACAAACATTTGAGCTTTTATGACTCGAAAGAGTGTTGAAACTGTTGTGCCATTACTATAACACTTCTATTGTAAATATATTTTAACCACGATGGTACATCATAAGCAGTTACCTTTTCATATGAATCCATAATGAATTGTTCAGTTGGGAAAGTGGATTGCACTAATATGCAATGGCTTAAACTCATTGAAAGAAAGCACCTAACTACATGCACAGAGATTAACTAGTTTGGGTATGATGGCATAGATATATAGTAAGTAAGAGGCTGGCCTTTATTATTGGGTGTCAGGATCTGATTGGCCTGTCAAATTTGTTGTGTCATTTTGTATCCTTTTTCGGCATAAACATTATATATTATACTTAATCGTAGTATTTATTGTAGTGAGCTATTTAAAATTTATCTGGTTAAATTAATTAATAACACAAATAACTATGTAACTTTAGGGGTCAGTCCACTTTCTTAGGTTGTTAGCACTGGTGCTTGTGAAGACAGCACTAGTGCTGGTGTAGTGGAGAATGTCTTGGAGTCCCACCCGTGGGAACGTGGGATCGATAAACAGCTTGGGGATCGGAATGTCACAAGGATCTGCTAATGGTACGTTTTACCTTGAAAAGAGAGATGGGAAAATACATACTGCTGGAATCACAATCTTCCAGGGACTCTTATGTGAAAATCTATGAGGATAAGTCTCAGATTTTAACATGGGGCCGGAGGGGAATGGGGCGTCCCCTATATAACAAATAAAGTACTCATGGAAAAATACAGTAACAATATATTAAAATAATTTAGTATCATATGTTATATATTACAGAAAATGAACTTTAAAGGGGTAACTCCAAATGTTGAACCTTTCAGAAAGGTAAAACACAAAGCAAGTGCTATATTAAACGTTATATTGTAAATGCATGTAGTCATTCATATTAACTCAAGAAGCGCGATAGGCCTCACGAAATGGTCACCATTGCGAACGTGATAGGCCTCACGGAAGTAAGACCATAAAAAACCCTTCCCAAAACACCCCAGGGGCGAAACAAAGGAATATGTCATTAGGTAAGATTTTCAGGGGCGTCATCTGCTCTCTAAAAGTGGGGGGGGACATTCAGAGATATATATAGGAAAAACAGGCGAGCGAAGCGAGCGATCAGCTGGGGGGTTCGGGGGGAAATTCGAGAAAATTTGAGAAAACTTAACAATATTTGGTGCATTTTAAGCCCACATAATTATGAATAAATTATTTGATAATTATCGTGAATAGACTCGCAGCGTTATTATACATAATTTATTAGGGAAAGTGAAGCTCTATGGAATCCTTATAATATACTAACATAGATTCCGTTGTGGTAGAATAGTTTTGATAAGTTTTGTAACTCGATTTTGTCGATATAAATAGTCCCGCGCATAAACAAACTCAGTCCCGCAATCTTGAGAGCTCTGCTACGGACGTGTTCATGTTTACAAAAAGTGTTCGAAATGGAGTACACTCGCTACGGTAAAGTGTTATGTTCTACAAAGATGTTACTGTATGTCTAATATATGAACCCACAGTAGCTGGCATGCAACTTGCAAGGGCTAGTGTTGTATCCCACGTACTGGGTCTAGGGCACTCTAGGGTTAGGTTAGGTTAGGTTGTTTGGTTAGGTTAATATACTAGGTCTCGGAAACAAGACTTGTAGTTGCGGTAGTATTTACATCAAAACTATAGTTAACTATCAAAACTATTTTTCCACAGTGGAATCTATGTGAGTATATTATAAGGATTCCATAGAGCTTCACTTTCCCTAATAAATTATGTATAATAACGCTGCGAGTCTTTTCAAAAAATTACCAATGATTTATATTAAGGGGGAAAGATATGTGTTATTTATCAATATTAACCAGTGCAAGTTTAAACACCTATATATAGTTCACAGATAGATTTCAAGTCTACTCTGACATCCTCAAATTCTCATTATACTACTTAAATCAGCAAACAATACGATCAGTATTTAACATTAAAAGGATATAAGGATACAAATAAAATAATTATTATATGGCAATGATAGTACATTATACACTTTTAACAAATATACAGAAATATGTAAAAATAGTTTTTTCCTCAAATTCCTGGTTGTAATGATAACTGAAAATAAAGTAAAATACATAGATGATAGATCAACTGATCAAGGAAATGTTGCAGGAGTCAGGAGATACAGAAAGATCAAGCAGATAATAACAAAATTATAGCCTACAAATAGGCTTAGCTACAATACGTTATGTCGATATTTTCATATCTAGAATTGAAACAACAGTAAGGTTAAATGTTTAAGGCAGAGTAGATAGTTTACCATATAACCCAATCTTACTATGCAGTCTAGGCTTAGCCTAGACTGCCTAGTAAGATTGAGAAGACTGTAGCCACCACCAGATTGAAAGACGAGATCTTTAGTTGTACAAGGGTTTAATCATCATATAATGGAGCAAATTAACTCATGAAGGATATTAATGGTGAAGATAGAAAGAAGCCTTTGTCCTGTAGTGGACGAATTTACTAATATGTCCTGACAATAATGACCATAAACTATAATGTGTAGCTACCAAAGTGACCAAACTAAACCGTCGGACCGTACCATTTCAGTCTACCGTGCACGTCTTGCTAGTTTCAAATATTGTTGTAGAAGAACAATGTCTAATAGTGAAGGCATTACCTTAGATCATCATCCAGGAAACCAGAATACCATCCTCAAAGCCTCAAAGGCGGCCAAAGCTTTAAAAGGCCGCTAATGTTGGCTTTTGCCGACCTACAGACTACAGAACTTCCGTCTTCATGTAAACACTAAACAGTGGGATACGTCACACAATATTTACGTAAGAAATTTAGCTGACAACGAGCCTAACAAATTACTACATCAATAACATCATAACATATTATATTTGTATGTGTTTAGTATATATAATATTCTATCTTATTAAACATTTCAGTGACTTCTATCTTGTTTCTAGTATATAAAACTTGGTGAAAAAAGTGGGGACAATCGATATGTTGTCCCCCCCTGAATGAAAAGTGGGGGGGATATGTCCCCCCCCCCCGTCCCCCCTGCAGATGACGCCCATGGGTGAGATAATTCCCTCTAGTACTTCTTAGCACTCATCCTCATGTGTCTCCCCCCCCCCCTTCCCTTCCTTCCCTACCTTTCGGCCCCCCGTCCCCCTTTCCCCCTTCTTAATTATCAGCTATTTTTCCCTCATATTTCCCCCATTTATCCGTTATTTTTGCGCGAATTTCTATCACACGGTTTCATACACACCTGCAGTAACTCGCATAGAGATCTTATTCAACCCAGAAATCTCTCCCGCGGGAGTCAGTGTGTTGCGAGACGTCATGACGGGAGGATATATGTCTCTCCCCCTCCCGTATGTGCATACGTCAAAGTTCATATGTTCATCATATATGTAAAATAAACGAACAAGGAAACAAAATTATGCTTTATATCGTGAATATAATTAATTCTGTCAGAAAATAAGGCTAGACTTACACAAATAACTACCCTAGCCCTAGGGCAATTTTGCGTCCCTCAGGTTAATAGAATGGATGATCTTGCTAAGAAATTTTAACAGTAATGAATTGACTTTACATGCTTTGGTAAACCAGTATTTATCGGTGCTTCTTCTGCAACACTCGCAAAATAATTGAGGCCATGGTGTACATTTGTAAATCAGTACAAAAATATAATATAAGGGTTTATCAATACAACTTCCATAAGACACAAAATGTCAGGAAGCCTGGGTTGGCCAATCTCTTTCTTACTAAGATATTTCTGACGCCACAGTCGACTTTGTTAGTTGAAGATAGGGGCCCAGAGCCAAGCTACCTTAGCTGCGATTATAAAGGAAGGCAAGCACCAACATATACAGTATATTGATCCTTTCTAAGCTGCATGTGTCTGCACTAGTTGATCGACATATTGGAAAATAATTAACAATATACTGTATATGCGGAAAGGGATAACAAGTAGTGTAATGCTATAGGAAATAAAAACTGAAACCTGAAAGTATATTATTTATATCAGCAAGGCTTATGAAGTTTACTGGAGAGCCTGTGTCGAGGAATAGTTCTATATAATGAATACCACACCTAACAGGTAACATGAGTGCACTTTCATTAAGACTGCTAATGTTGACAGCTTTACGTTTGGGTGTTTGGCAGAATGCATTTGTTAACCCAGAGGAGTGGCTTTGTTTAGTGATATTTCTCTGGGCACCTAGTTTTCCCCCGAATTTGGTGTGGAGGGACAGGTGTTGGTTTGGTTGTTGGTGTTGCTGGCAGTAGTGTTATTGCTAGCGCTTGTGTTGTGTGTTTGGTTGTTGGTGTTGCTGGCAGTAGTGTTATTGCTAGCGCTTGTGTTGTGTGTTTGGTTGTTGATGTTGCTGGCAGTAGTGTTATTGCTAGCGCTTGTGTTGTGTGTTTGGTTGTTGGTGTTGCTGGCAGTAGTGTTATTGCTAGCGCTTGTGTTGTGTGTTTGGTTGTTGGTGTTGCTGGCAGTAGTGTTATTGCTAGCGCTTGTGTTGTGTGTTTGGTTGTTGGTGTTGCTGGCAGTAGTGTTGTTGTTGTTGTTGTTGTTCCCTAAGCTGCCTGGCCGAACAGCCCCGAGTCCCTGAGAAAGGCCATGGCCACGATCGGGCTTTCCCACAGAGCTCTCATTGAGTGTAGATTGTGTTGTTGGCGTAAGTGGTTGTGTGAAATGCAGTCTTCTATGATGTGTTTAATGGTATGGGGTGCTGTGTTACATCCCGGGCAGGCGTCGACAACGGAGTCATCCAGTCTCTTCTGATAGCTCAGGAGAGCTGGATGGTGTCCGCATCTCAGCCTGGCCAGGTGGACTCTGTCCTCGCGAGGAAGGGAGGATTCGGAAGGATGGATTTCGGGAGGTCGTGCATGCAGCTGTGTGTTGTCTGTGAGTGAGTGGATGGATCGGTGAGAGATATGAGTATGGATGTGCTTCTGGAAGTTGGTTCGGGGTGGGCAGGGAGGGAGAGAGGACAATAATTGTGTGTGATACCGTGTGCTGGGTGTTGTTTTGATATTTCTTGGTGTCTGTGGGTGTGTTGCCATGTAGTTTAGTGGGTGGTCTTGGTTCGTGGAGGCTGCTGCCAGGAATTGAGTGCCTCTCATGTCCAGATGGTCTTTGACTTTGAGGATTTTGGTTTCTTGATGTAGGTGATCTGTGGGTGCAGTAGCTGTGCAGCCTGTAATGATCTTCAGGGCTTTGTTTTGAATAGTCTGTAAGGTCTTATGATGTGTTTCAGCTAGGTTAGAAGCCCAGGCTGGGCTTGCGTATTCCATCACTGATCTTATGTATTGTTTATATACTGTGGTGGTAGTTTCTTTGTTGTGTCCAAATTTTGTGTGAGCAAGTGACCTGAGGGCGTTAAGTCTGGGTGTCAGTTTCTTTTTAATGTTTGTGGTGTGCTGTTTGAATGTCATATGAGTATCATATGTTACTCCTAGGATTTTGGGTGTGTGTGTATGTGTTAGGGGTGTGTTGTTTATGGTGAGTTGAGGGATGTATTCGTGTTCTCCTGTCCAACTTGTGAGCAGGGTTGCGGTGGATTTGGCTGGGGCTAGATTAAGTCTGTTTGTAGTGCACCAGCCATGTAGTGTGTTGAGATAGGGTTGAAGGAGATCTGTTGCTCTTTTTGGGTCATGGTGTGTGCATGTGAGTGTTATGTCATCTGCATAGGAGGCTAAGTTTATTTGGGGCGTATTGGGTGTAGTTATATCGTGCATGTACAGATTGAAGAGTGCGGGCGATAGGACGGATCCTTGTGGGACTCCGTTTGGAAAGTTTCTGATTTTAGATGACTGACCGGCAAAAGATACGTGTGCACATCTGCCTGCTAGGAAGTTGGCCAGCCACCGTTTTGTGTTGTTGTGCATGTTTGTGTTGTAGATTTTGTTTGTTAGGTTGTGGCGGGGGATGGCATCGAAGGCTTTACTAATGTCGAGTGTGGCTAATAGTGATCTGTGTGGTGGTCTAGCTGAATTGATGCCGTCGAAAGCTCTTTGTGTAAGGTCTGTGAGAAGAGTGTTTGTGGAGTGCAGTGGCCTAAAGCCATGTTGTGTTGGAGCTAGGGGTAGGTCAGGTGTAATTAGTTGTAATACTAGGCGTTCCATGACTTTGGAGGGGGAGCAAAGGAGTGTGATGGGGTGGTGCGAGGAGGGTAGCGTGGGGTCTTTGTTGGGTTTGGGGAAAGTGATGATGATACCATGCTTCCAAATGTCTGGTATTGTGTTGTGTGAATAGCTGTAGTTTGATATGTTAGTGAGTGCTTGTATGCCTTGTGGTCCCAGGTGTCTGAGGTGTATGTTGCTTATGTTGTCTAGGCCACAGGCGGGTGAGTGCTTGAGATTGTTGATGATATGCTTTGTCTGGTGATTGGTGAAGGGTGTATAGTCAGGGTCTGTGGGGAATTGTCTCTTACGTCGGATGACACGTCGGTCGTCTTTGTGAGGTTTTAGGTGGCTGACATGTGAAAAGTGATTGATGAGAGTGTTTGCTTGTTGTTTACATGAATGAGTAGAGTCTGTTGTTGTGATTGCAGCATGTGATTGTGTTGTGTTGCTGTTGGAAAGTGTGATGCTGTTTAGTGTTTTGTATAGTTTTTTTGGGGTTTGTTTTGTGATCAAGTGTTTGTAGGAAGTTATTCCAATTTAGTTTTTGTTGTTCTTGTATTTTGTTGTTAGTTTGGGTGTTGAGTGCTTGAATTTGTTGTGTGATGTCTTGTGTGTGGGGTGCTGGGGAGTGTTTCAGTATGTCACGTTGTCTGATGAGGTTTTGAATTTCTGGTGTGAAGTTGGGGTTGTGTCTTTTTCTGTTACCTCTTGGAATGTGTTTCTTGTCAGCGTTTTGGATAGTTTTATTGAGTATGTGTACAGCATTGTTGATGTTAGTGATGGGTGTACTGTTTAGAGTTGTGAAGTGTTGTTCTGTCTCATTTGTGAATGCTTCCCAGTTAGCTCTTTTATAATTGGCAGTAGTGTTATTGCTAGCGCTTGTGTTGTGTGTTTGGTTGTTGGTGTTGCTGGCTGTAGTGTTATTGCTAGCGCTTGTGTTGTGTGTTTGGTTGTTGGTGTTGCTGGCAGTAGTGTTATTGCTAGCGCTTGTGTTGTGTGTTTGGTTGTTGGTGTTGCTGGCAGTAGTGTTATTGCTAGCGCTTGTGTTGTGTGTTTGGTTGTTGATGTTGCTGGCAGTAGTGTTATTGCTAGCGCTTGTGTTGTGTGTTTGGTTGTTGGTGTTGCTGGCAGTAGTGATATTGCTAGCGCTTGTGTTGTGTGTCCTACTAGTTTGTGTTTTTCCTCTTAGTTTCTCTCTACGTTGATGCATCTGTGAGCAGAACTTTGTCCAGTGATCCTTTTTCTTACAAAATCTGCAATAAAACTCTCTATGCTCGGCTATCTCACATTCTTCCCTTTCCTTGATGAAACATTGTTTCCTTGTGTGGCCTTTATTGCGATAATAGTAACAAGTTATGTCTTGGGTGTACTTTGGTTTGTCATGTTTTGTGCTGTGGTATCTATTGTGTGGCTTTGTGTCTTAACCATGCTGTTTGTCGTCATAGTAGTAAGGTTTACTTCTGTTGTTGCTTGATTTCCCTTGGGCCTAAGGTGTTTTATAGTTGACCGCAGCCACTGTGTTTGTGTTATTGAGTTTAACTTTGGCAACACATTCTACCTTACTATCCTGGGCTGTTTCCTTACATTTGTCCTGAATGGCATCGGCAAAGTCAAGCAGGGTGCTATCAGGGGTAAATGGGAGAGTATGAATTAAGCCTTCGATACTCTGAGGGAGTGAATTGGCTATGAGCATATAGCCAAATAAATGTGCAACCTGATCGACAGTCATGTACACATGTGACTGTATCTGATGGGTCCATGACATACCTTTTATTTCATGTCTCATATTCTAGGTATGGACACAATTTTGGACACGGTATGGTCCACAGATGTGTTAGGTGTGTTGGGTAAGTTTCTGAGAGCTCTAGTTTGAAAGGTTTGAAAGGTTTATTAACTCGAGCGACCCCAAGTGGGGTATTAAGAGTACATACTTCAATACAAATACAAAATACAATAACACATATACAAAACAACAACATTATTTGTACATAATAATATTTCAACTTGACTGGTGGCCTTGTAAGTTCAAGATTTTATGTCTTGAAATAATTCATAATTTCTCCTACAAATTTGGCAAGTTTTAATATAACTGCATGTTGTGTACTGCTGAATAACTGTGACATTTTCATAGAATTAGGATTATTATAATAATATTTGTTAAGGTACTGCCTTCTGTAAACATTAAAATGTGAAAATTTGAAAACAAAATGGAATTCATCACGACTTCATTACTGTTACATAACGTACAAATTCGCTCGTTTACATTTATGTTGTTGTGTCTACCGCTGACAATAGGCAGCATATGATTACCACATTTGAATTTACACAACCTTATTGAATATTTCTTTGGCAGTTTAAGTAAATACTCTTGGATGCGGTAATCGACCGTCATTATTCTGTAATTCAAACAAACACTACTTCTATTAACTTCCTCCGTCCATTTTTGCCTATAAATATCACTAGATCTAAGTTTAAATGCTTCTTTAAACCAGTTACCATTAATATTATTTACATCATTAAATACATGCGACATTCCATTGCTATCTAGTAAGCATTTGATTTTATTTAACCAGGGTAATTTGTCCTGTTCTCGATCATACAAAACTTTCATTAATCTATACAAAACACTTGAAATTTTATTTTCCGTATCACTTGTAATCCTAAACCAAAAATTTACCATTCTATTGTATATAGTGAAGTTGTATATTAAGGTGAAAGATCCTGAACTCCTGGTCCCAAATGTCTTGATAAATAGCTGTTTGAGCTGTTGATAAGAAGTGCATTGCATAGCCTTATCACTGTTTAAAAGGTAGCCAGCGGTAGTGTCACCCTTGTGTATTCTAGCTCTGAAGATGTCTATCTTCAAGTGTTCAGTGCAATAACCTCTGCCAGCAATTTATCCTTGTACATCAGCAATTACGTGTAAATGGAGTAATTAGATTCCTGGCTAGTGAATATTTTTTGGGGGATTTTGATAAATGATTTCTAGCACAGGTCTTTGAGTTGGGTGAATTTCAGGCAGAGAAGGAAATGTATCACGATCATGGATACTTGACACAAATTGCTCATAACCCAAGTTATGTGGTTGATTAGTTAGACTGGCAATCTATAACTCTTTGTTTCTGCCCGGAATCATGGAATATTGAAAGTCAGAATACCACACAATAGACAGAGGAGTTAGTATTGCAGGGCAACTGAGTGGGGGATGATGGGAAGGGGTAGGTGGTGTGGGGTTTGGTGGATGGTGAAGGTCTTGACTATGGTGTGTGAGGGATTCCTGGGGGAGTACAAAGGAGTACAAAGGAAATCAAGCAACAACAGAATAGGGACCCCTCTAGGCTGCTTGACCTCCAAAACACTGTGGATCAAGTGTCCAAACAGTAGTTTATAGTGGGTAAAGGAAAAATGGAAAGGGAAGACTGCCCTGGGACAAATATCCGTGACAGGATTAGCAGATGTTAGTAGGGGACAGTTGTTAGTAATATAAAAGAGGGAAAAACTAAACAAAATTAATTAATTTACAAATGCAGTCAGTCGTGGATTTAAAGCAAGGTGTTTGTCTATGCGAAGTTTAAAAGAATCAACGGTGCTGCAGTCTATGACATCTCTGGGAATTCCATTCCACAAGTTGACAACTCGATTGAAGAAGATATTCTTAGACTCGTGCAAGTTAAAAGATTTACTAATAATTGTGCAACCGTTCCGCCGTGTGTAATTTGATTGGTCGATAGTGAAATATTGATTACAGTTCATATTGTCAATGCCTTTGATGAGTTTTAACACTTGAATTAAGTCGCCTATTAATTTGCGTTGGGTTAAAGGAAATACATTTAATTATCTAAGATGTTCCTCGTATGGTTTGTTCTGTAGGCAAGGTATAATTTTGAATACTCTACGTTGAACTCGTTCTAGCTTGTCTATATCTTTCTGGTAGTGAGGGCACCAGGATAGAATGCAATATTCACATCAGTGGTTAAAAGGAGCATTTCGTTACTTCTGCCTCTGTTTCACCCCAACATCATCTCGTGGCAAGCTGTATTAATATCAATCTGACTACTCACACGTCTGCTCATTATATTTATCACCAAATGCTTATAGCAGGCAGAATTAGATTATACAGCTTGTCACCCACACTACATGAATTGGGGTGGTACAGAGGTTCGGTAGAAGTACCAATATTCTCCCTTTAACATACTCTATGTTGTGGTCTATTAGACAGGGGATCTGCCTACATAGATTCATATCTGGGGCCTAGCTATTATATGTGTCGCCAAATATACATAATAATAAACATATTTCAATACAGATATACTAAAACTAGACATAATTGTTGCAACTTAATTAGAAATGTAGCCTAATACCAGTAGTACCATTTGATAGAAGTATATTCCAATGATTATTGAAGCGGACCCAAATATTCCATGAATGTGACAAAAGTGACAACTATTTATTGAAATACATTTATTTTCCAGGGACCAGTTTACCCGAGCATTGTTGTCCTCGTGTCTCACTGGATTCCTCCCATTGAGAGGCCAACATTTGGCTCCATTTTCAGTGGTAAGAAAAATAAAATAAGGGAACCTAGTATGACATATCAAGTTTTAACAATAAATAAGAAACTGTAATCATTATATAAAATATAGCTACTAGGAATAATAAGTTACATCTATGAGCTATACAGATATTTAAATATGAAGTGTATGCACGATGTACACGCGTACTAAAAGCTGCTCAGGGTTGGGTCTTTCCTTCCACTTCCCCACGCTGGGCAGGTGGATGGGGAGAGTACAAGTCTACCCCCACCTTCCACCCCCAAATAATTCCCAACTCCCCCACCTTCCTCCTCTAGCTGCCAGGTAGTGATTAGCCACGCAGCCCACGCTTGTTCTTATGTATTGTAAATTATAGCTAAACCATCATTGCACACGCTTACTCTTATGCCACGTTCAAATGAAACTTGAGATATGCTGATACAACTTCTAGCTTCTCTACTGGGTGAGGGCTGGCACTTAACTTCAATACGATACACTAACAACAGGTAATAAACAAAGGCATATGACAAGTTCACACAATATATTATTCAATTTGTGGCAGAGGTTCATAACATATATGCAAGTCTCAAATATATTAACTGTGAGGGGTGATGGAATGAGTAAAAATTAATATTAATACAGGATCGATATCAAGGTCTCACAAATATCAAATGGTTAATAACAGACAATACAATGGTATAATCAAAAGAGACAATAGATGGTCACAAATACAGACACAGGGAATCTCCTCAAATACATATAAATCGTTCTAAGAAGATCTCAAATAGATCCGCAGAGGGTGCAAGTGTAACGGGGGGGGGGGGGGGGGGGAGCCAGTTTATAATCACTTCAGCTGAGAAAAAGAGAGAGAGAGAGAGGCAGACAGACAGAAAAAGGATTAAGCTGCGAAGGTGAAAATAGATACAAAAGGATAGAAAGGAAGAGATGACGACAGACCTGCTACTGCATTCTAATTAACGAGAGGACAACCCTGTTTGGTTGATCCACATCCAACATTCTTCAAAGAAGGGGGAAAGTTGCAACTCCGACATGAGGATTAGGCCAAATAACCAAAGCCCCATTGAGACCTAGCCTAGTCTCCAATTCTCGATATCACATACATGTAACGGTAATTCGTTAGAATTGGTACACGCCCACCTTCAGGTGAACTGGCCGTCTAGAGGTAAATTCCCCCATGGTTTTCTTATTCTTAATGCAATCGTGACTTATTTCCATTATTCAGAACTATCTATCATTCTGCTTACTAGTATACTGGGACAGTATGATAAATCGGAGGCTAGCAAAGACCAATCCAGAACTTCACCTTCAAGGTTAGCTGACATGACTTTAACTCTCGGTTAGGCTACTGGTACTACTCTTAAACCAATATAATACTGACGGCTCCGATTTACCACCCTGACCACACATTTATATCAAAATAGGCACAGGGAGAAAGATACACTTATTTACTTAGTTAGGTAATATTAATCATTAACACAGGGAACATTTACCGATTAGTAGGCGATTACACACTCTTGAAATAGTTACCGTATCTATAGTATACACAACTAACCTGGGAAAATCAATTACGGGGACATTATCTTACCTTGGACACCCACTGGTCTAATTACCATGCCCGAATGCCCGATAAGCCTGAGTTTCAACCGACTCGACTCTGATCTTGCTGTCGGTGTTCGCCCCACTCCTATCATATTGATAACACTGATCTTGAGCGATACTGGCAATCCTTGGGGTCTCTTCCGTGACCCTAGCCTACTTCGGCCTACCGTAGTATCCTGGAGTAGGGGAGGGGGGGTTATTACAGGTCTTCCTGTGGTCCTAGGACCATCGCACACGGTTTCTGCATCCTACTCTCGGACGAGTGGAGGGGTGAATCTCCGCCTTTAGTGGCTCATCATCGACTCCGTCCCAAACTGATTCCCTGTTAAGTTTACAAGAGACTTAACAGTCGGTTTACATATGTCTAACCCTTGAAAATGGGGCCCAAGGGGTTAACCAATATCCTAATACGGTACCAAGTAATACTAAAATCTAAAAACATATACAAATATAGGTTAATATTAACACACCAAAAATCCATGGGTTCCTATTAATGTATACAAATATATGAGATAACAGAAGTATAAAAATATAATGACAGATAAAATGGTTACATTACAGTATAGAGCCGAAATAATCTTGTAAGGCATCCAAAGTTCCGCTCATTAGGCACAGGTACTGTACATAATTTACTCAGCAGTACTCTAACCACAATTACGGACACTAATTGGAAATTATTCAACATACTATTGAAATGGCTAAGGCACAATTGGAAATACATCATAAATACACAGAACACCTATTGAGGATTAGTTCATATAAATATTAGTCAAATCAACACAATAATGGCATAAAACAAAGGTAATTGTCATGGTCAAACGTACAGGCTGCACTGCCCGACTTGAAAGGGTGCTACACAATGCTCAAACCAAACTTAACGTTATTCATACTGTAACTCGAGGCACTTATCCCCTGAAATCAGCTGCCCAGAATCCCACTACAGCTTTCCATTCCTTGCAGTGCAACTCTGTGCATTATACCATGTCAAACATAATTATATTGTGGCAATCAATAATCATAATAAGCTTTAAAAGCACGGTCAATAAACAGGAGACGCAACAATACAGGTAGCAAATTTATAATGGTAGTTTTGGGTTCCTATCATCATATGCTTCATTTCTTTATACTGTTTATCCCCGGGAAAAACAAAAAATCTTGGGATTTTATATTTTTTTCTTGGGATTTTTTTTTTGGGTCATTAACCTAACCAAAAAACCTAACCTAACCTAACCTAATAGCCCCCAAATACATTTAGGTTAGCGTGAATAGACCTAGGCCTATTCAAGTTAAGAACTTAGCTTGAATAGGCCTAGGTTTTGGACGTCGGGAACACGAAAGGTAAACACAACGAGTCAACGACAAGCACCATCTCAACGCAGGTCTTTTCTGATTTACACGTTAAAATACGATAATATTCACCTAAATGCCTGGTTCTATGAACTCAATGTGATGATCAGCAAGTCCTAATCACAAAAATAAAGCTGTTACATAGTAATTTACTCCACCCGGTCGTATTTCCGAAATCCGAGATAGGCCTTACCTAAAATGGCGTCACTGTCGACTGATGAACAAAAGAAAATTATCACATGCAAGTTAATTTGACGTCAATTTTGAATAACAAAGTCTAAAATATCATAAGAACACTTATAAAAGGCGTACATACTAAAAGTGTTATAAAAAAAACATTGGCTATGGGTATGATTGAATGGTTTGCGGGTGCCTTGTCGGAAACAGGACGATTCGACGGTGCGCCAGTTCGACGATGCCGAAACGTCCAATCTCGCGATCGTCGAAATGTCTCGTTCAGAACCGTCGAATCGTCCTATAATACCGGCGAACCATCTAATTGTGCTAATTATAGCCTACCGTACTTTTCAACCCTTTGGGGTTCATGTCACATTATAAGGGATATTTTCAGACTTTTATATTAATTAAGAAAGTTCCACAATTCCTTCCTAAACTGTTTATTATCGTCGAATGATAGACACTTGAACTTTAATGTCGCAACGAGTTTGGATTGGGTTATGACAGTTTGAAGGAGTGATACATTTAATTTGGCATTGTGTGTAATAGCTTTGGGTCATATGTTTTATTTGTGTGTGTAGGCTAAATAATTAAAACCATCGAAGCCTTAATTTAAAGGTTTAACCGTTTCGAAATTGTGTGTGTGTGTGTTGGACTAAACAACCGAATTTCTAAATTTGAAGGTTTAACTGTTTCGAAAATGTTTCTCGATTCTGCAGCATAGTGCGAATGAAGAAGAATAGGACTAAATATATAATCATGCTTCAATATGTAATATTTTACTGGTACAGTACCCATTATAATATTAATTGAATATTGAAGTGACGAGATCCAAAGAAGAACCGCACAGCATAGCGGTAGTCAGAGAATCGAGGGAAAGCAGGAGGAAGGGATTCATGCACCAGAAGAAGAAAAAAGTAATGAACACAATTTCCCATTCTCCAGAGAACGCGAAATACAAGAACGGGAAATTAGGCCAGTTGACCCATTCTCTAATTCCCGGGCAAACAGGTGAGTTGCCCCCTTAATACAGGTCAAGCCCCACCAATCACCACCTCTCACGGCCCCACCACCCACAGCGCGGGGCTTAAACGACCAAGGCGGAATTACCCCTCGAATATTACAATAAAAGGGTACTTATGCAAGCTACGCATCAAGATCCCTGGGAATACCTAAATCGGTGGGGCTCTCCCCCCTTGAGGAGCTGTCCTGTGAAAAAAGGAAGAGGAATGGTGATAGAAAGTGCTGCATAACAAAATCATTGCGTAAACAATACAACTAGACGAACAAGCTAGTGAATAGAAAATCACTAATTACATCACCATGCCTTCTAGTAGAAATAAGAAACAGATATAAAAAAGACGAGGTTCAAGTACAGTTCTAGCCCAGACGGTGGACGGGAAAGAAGGTATTGTAGCCTGTGGCAGCCGTTCACTACATAAGGGAGAAAATAATTTAAGCGCCACTAAAATGGAATGACTATCATTGGTTTGGGAATTTTACCAGTAGCTACCTTCTTTCCCGTCCACCGTCTGGGCTAGAACTGTACTTAAACCTTCGTTGGAGGCGTCTGTGTATAGTTAGAATGGTTTAATGAAATCTGGATAACATATGGTAGGTTGTGAATTCAATTTGTCCTATAAAGTCTCAAAAGTGGCCTGACAATTCGAATCCCAGTCACATTTCCTTCCCTTCTCCAGCCTAGTATTGATTAGTTTGGCAATATTGGACAAATTTGGGATGAATTTTCCATAGTATGAAGCCATTCCAAGAAAAGCTCTGACTTCTTTTACGCTAGTCGGTGGGGAAAACTCAGAGTTTTTATTTTATTTTTTTGGATCAGGTTGGCTACCCTGTTTTGAAACCCCATGCCCCAGGTAGGCCACCTCTAGGTACCAACTAACTTTTTGAGGGTTTAATATTATAATTACGTTAGCTTTCCTAATCCTCTCAAATAATGATCTGAGTCTTTCTAAATGCTCCATTAATGTGTTTGAGAAGATAATCACATCATCTAAGTAGCCCAAGCAGGTTCGCCATGCAAATCCCATTAATACTTCGTCAATTATTCTGGTAAAGCTAGCGGGTTCATTGCAAACTCCAAATGGTAGAACCGTAAATTGGTAAAATTTCCCTTCACTTGTAATGAATGTGGTAATTTCTTCAACTTCTTTCTTAAGCGGAACCTGCCAATATCTGCTTTGTAAATCCAATGTAGAAAACCAAGTTGACCCGTGCATAGATTTTAACGAGTCATCAATCCAAAATAATGGCTGGTCATCTTTACTTAAGACACCGTTCAACTTCCGGCAGTCCACACAAAATATCATAGACCCGTTTTGTTTTACTAGCACTACCAGAGATGATCAAGGACTGTACGATTCTGCCACGATCTCTTGTCTTAACATTGTTTCTACTTGTTTTCTTTCTTATCGTCTCATGAGAGGGTTTGTTTGTGGTCCATTTGAATGGATTTTATGTTGGTGTCTAGTTCGAGCCAATCCATGGTGTTGCTTACTTTGCACACAGATATCCCTATATTCCCACAACAAGCTGTACTAGGAGCCGGCTTGGCTGGGGGTGAGTCATTTTGGAATTACCGGTAAGCTCACTTGTTCATTCTCCTCTAGTGCCATAGCTTGAGCCTTGGTTAATCCTGTCAATTCAGGAATCTCTATCATCTTTCAAGTTCTTTAATGGTAATAAGATTAGGCAAGAATGTAGTTACCGGGTGTCTTGTTTACACTACGCATCATGTTCTCGTCTATTTTGACTACCTTTGGATACAACAAATACATTACCCTAACCAAACAACCTAACCTAACCTAACCTAGTAATATAGATTTATAAGTATTTATTTTATTATAAGTATTTATAGATGATTTATGTTGTATGTCGGTAGTGGTACACCCGGTAACTACATCCATCCCCAAGATTATTCCCGAGGTAGCCACCACCTAGTCACGACCTTCTGTGTTCCACATTGGATGTTTATCCCTAGTTTGCTCATAAGGTATATTCCCAGGAATCCATTAACTCCTTCGTTTGACCTGCCATCTAATAACCACATGGTAGTTTTAAACTTGAGTCTTTTCCTCTGAATGACTAAGGGTTTCGTGTTTCTTATTATTTGAAGAGGTTGACCTCCCGCTCCTGTCAGATTCACGCTAGTGTCACTTAACAGGACCAAATCAGCTTCATAACATAAAATATAATCTTCTAGCAAGCGACTTCTGTCGGCTCATGTGTCTAGCAACATCTTCGCCACTCTTCCAATAATAACCATTGTTTCACTTGGTATTTGTTTATCTACAGGTCGGTCCTATGTGATCTGTGCCCCATAAAATATCCTTTCCTCTCGTTTAAGCATTAGACTATTCATAGTGCACTTGGGTACAGTACGAGCTTAGATTGATATCCAGTATTTGATAAATGGATATCAATCGTGTTTTTTTTTGTTTTTTTCTATGTGAGTGAGGGAGACAAAAGGCAGAACTGCCTGTAGTGAGTGCCTCCCCCAGAGTTGAAAGAGTGACAGGGCCACAATCAAGGGACGTTCGAGCCAAAATACCTGGACACACTGAGTTTGAAGCAACTTAAGTCATAGGAAGAGGGAGAGACTGATTCTGGGAGAGAGTTCCAGAGCTCAGCTGCTGAATAGAAGAAAGACTGAGAATAACATTTCACTCCTGGGTTGGAGAGTTGCACAGAGTAGGACTGGGATTGTGTTGCAAGACGGGGACTACGTACCATAAGTAGAGGAGGTGGTATACACTGGGAGAGCTCTGATGCACACTGATTATTATAGTAGCGATAGGGTAGCGAGAGAGATGCAACATTGCTGCGAAGAGAGAGAGATTGCAGAGAGCTGGGGAATGGACGGGAGTTAATGATACGAAAGGCATGTGAGAGTATCCTTCCCACACATGTGAAGAATACTCAATAAAATTACGTACTGTGCCACTGTACAGAGCAAGAAGCTGTGCAGGGGTAAAGAACCCCTTGAGACGGTTGAACACACATAGCTTCTGGGAGCCTGCCTTAGCAAGACTGGTAATATGGTCCTTCCAAGAGAGAGCAGAAGAAAGAGAGACACCAAGAATATTGAGAGAAGATGAAGTATTGATTTTTATATTGTTGAAGTATAAGGAAATATCCTCTGGGAGGTCCCGACAGGTAGTAAGTTGGAGAAATTGGATTTTGGAAGCATTTCCCTGAAAGGGCGTAAACAGAGCTTTCCAATGACACCCGAACCATCCTTCTACGACCACTGGTTTTCTTGCAACGATCGTGCAACACGAGTGCAAAAACCCTAAAATAAGGTAATTTCCTTACATAATTCCCTGTGTAGCGAGTGAGAGAGGGTGGAGGAGGGTGTAATAAATTTCAGTCGACCCACGGCGGTGGTGGCGAGCGGTTAGGCAGGAATCTATGCTCCTCGCACCGCTCAGCTCTCTCTCAGAGCACATTACGTGCTCAAAATTGCACTCGACATCTGTCGAGGCCCGCATATGGGCACGTTTTCTTTAACTCGACATATGTCGAGCGCCGATGGTTAAGGGTTAAAGGCAACAAGGTTTTCTCCGCCCCAATTGGAAATGGTAGTTAGTTCAGAATTAGAAAAGTGTTGTATGGCTTCATTATGTTTGTTTTTGAGAGATTGCTGGCTTGGGTGTTGTGGAAAACTAATTAAGTAGTGTAAGGTAGATTCGTCTACGTATGAATGGATGGGACTATAGGTGCAGTTGAGAAGATCATTTGTGAAAATTAGAAAGAGAATGGGTGATAGGACAGAGCCCTGAGGAACACTGGAGTTGATAGCATGAGTAAATGACGATGGCCGTCCACAACTGCAGCTATAGAATGGCCGGCAATGAAATTAGAGACAAATGCACAGATGGAGGGATAGATACCGAAGCAGGGTAGCTTAGAAATTAAAGATTTGTGCCAGACTCTATCAAAGGCCTTCGGTATGTCTAGTCACTAGTGCAATAGAAAAGGTCTCGCCGAAGTCCCGAAAGGAAAATGGCCAAGAGTTAATAATAATTATGAAAGAAGGTCGCCAGTAGAGCAACCCTTAAGGAAGCCATACTGGCGATCTGAGAGTAGATTATGAGAAGAGAAATGCTTAAGAAATTTGTAAGCACGAATAGTTTCAAAATCTTTAGAGATACAAGAGATGAGAGCAATTAGACGGTAGTGGAGGGTTGAGAGCGGTCACCCTTCTTTGGGACAGGTTATATGAGAGCAAACTTCCAGCAAGAAGGGAATACGCTTTCTTAATATTAAGCCCAGAGAGGGTAGAAAGTACATCTTTAGAAGAGATGAGGATATTAGGCATAAGTAGGAGAGAGGGGAGTGGAGAGGGAGGAATAGCACAGGAATCATCCAAAGTGGAGTTTCTAGCAAAAGTTTGAGCAAAGAGCTTAGCTTTGTCAGAGGAAGAAGTGATGGTTGTGCTACCAGAGTGGAAAAGGGGAGGGAAAGACAAGGAAGAATAATTGTTGGAGGTTTTTGGCTAGATGCCAGAAATCTTGGGAAGAGCTAGAGTTGGATAGTTCACTGCATTTATTATTGATGACAGAGTGTTTGGCAAGTCGAAGAACAAATTTGGCTTGATTCCGGGGAGAGACATAGAAAGAATGAGGTTCTTGAATTTTAAAGAGTCGGTACCGTTTGAATGCTTCCTCCTTGTTGCGGACAGCACTAGAACAAGCGTGAGTAAATCAAGATTTTGTTTGCATTAGATTGAGAGTAAGAAAATGGAATGTATGCTTCCATGCCCGAAAGGATTACCTCGATAATGCGTTCAACTATTAGCTAAGTAGAAGTTAGGTATCTTCTAGGATATATAAAGGATAGTGACTTAATGAAAATCTTAGACTTAAGACGGCAATGAAGATATTTATCTGTCGTCTGAAGATGTAACCATCGGAAATGTAACCGAAAGGCCAATCAAGTGTGTGATAGTTAAGGAATCTAACACTTATTGTTAGATTAATTTAGCTAATGAGCTAAACAGGCAAGGCAAACATTGTCAAGAATCTGAACTATAATTTGCGTTAAAAGGAATGCTACTTATTGCGGAAATATATATTACAAAGCGATTAGCAGGCTAAAGTTATGCACATATATTTTCTAACAAGAGTCTCTAGGAAAAAAGTGCTCTAATCTAGTTTCCTCTAAGTTTTTTATTTGTAGAACCCCAAGTTCAATGCTCAGATACATAATAAAGTGAATACCGTTCATTGTGGTAGAGTGTCATTGGAATTCAAAATTCCACAGGATAAAGCTTTGAACTGTGACCAGGATAATCAACCCTTGTCCTTATATTTTAATTTATCACAGTCAGAAGTGGGGTAATATATATATATATATATATATATATATATATATATATATATATATATATATATTACGAAAAGAAAGTACCGGTGTCAGAAGTGTTAAATAATTAAAATGTAAGTTCATAACTAACTGTAAAATTATTATTGAAATAAACCAAGGAAGTAAAACAGGAGATTGTATGAAATATCTGTAGAGATAGGGAAAAGGGTAAGTGGTGAGTCTGATATTTGTCTGAGGTAGAATTGATAGCTAGTAAGTAAAAGAGTAATAGGACACAGTGTTTATAACACAGTAAATGTTTGTATGGAAGTGAGAAATTGCAAGGGTAGCAAGTGGTACAAAACTCTCCAATTTAAGATCTGCTTAGATGAGTCTTTTGAAATGGGACAGAGCCCTCTGCATATTGAAAACGGGGTGGCTGAAAGGATAAAGAGAAGTACCTTGAGGTGGTATTATCATATATAGAGAATGGATGAGAATATTTAAGTGGATCATCTACTCATTCTCCATTAGTTGATGGTTTGGTTTACTTCTGACTCATTGATCTATTACTTACTTATTTATTTAATAATAGTGTAACTAACACAGTACTGTGAGGCTCTTCTATTTACCTAATGAACGTTTATTAAATGTGCAATGTTTAAAAGCTTTGATCAGGCTGTTTCAAGTTCTAGGTTAATATACACATTATAAACCAGTGTTGAAATAATGATTGTGCCTTACAGGGAACGGCTTGAGCCTGATGGTCACATTAGCAGTGTTTGGGGTGATCATTGAAGGCATAGGGTGGGAGGCAGCATTCTACATTCCTGGGGTTGCCTGCCTTGCCTGGGCCCTTCTCTGGGTCACTCTCGCTACTGATACTCCCAATCAACATTTGAGGTAATAGTAATGCTAAATTTAGTCAGCTATGTATGTATCGAGTGGAAGAAAGACACCGGAATTGTTGAATTTTATAATTGTATCATGTTTTTGGTTTATGCAATACCCATCTTCAGATAAAATGAATATAATTTTGCATAGCCTGAATATTTAATCAAATCATTTGTGTCACTGTTGACCAAAGTACAGCATAAGCGCTATGTCTTATCCTGGCGAGATCTTTTACCACTTACCAACTGATATTGTCCTACACATATGAGTGTGCACTAATCTCCAACTTCTTGATGTAATACAATATATATATATATATATATTTTTTTTTTTTTTTTTTTTTTTTTTTTTTGAACTTCAATATGATAATATTGTCACAAATGAAGATCAGAGCATAGCCTAAATGCTTAATTTATACAGTGTTGCGGGCTATTTTTTGTTTCCAGAAATATAATGTGCATGTTATAAAACTGTAGTGTATCAGACCCTCAGCTATGCAATAAAGCCAGGACAAGGAAACACCTGTGTGGATGGATGGCAGCCATGTTTAATCTGAATCAAATCTTAAGGGACCCTAGAGTCATAACATATAAAAGGGGTCATCAATGGAAAATGCTATTAATCATTACATACATAATACTGATCATCTGTGGAACTACTATTAATCCTTACATACATAATACTCCTTCCCCTTTAAGTTGAAAAATATCAGTAGAGTAACTTTAAAGCATTAAGAAATAAATACAGTATTAAAGTTTGATGATGACTGGTAGATATAATATCGTACTCTAAACTAAGTATGAGTAATTGAAAGTAACATAGGCCTACAACATAAAAACAAAAATAATAATATACCAACATTTATGATGGGTTTACATATAGGCTGCTCTTAGTTTCTTAACAATATGGATGAAAATAAATAAATCCATGCAAGTTCATATGTACAGTACAGTACAAAATTTACTGGTAGCCTACTACTTAGTAATATGTCAGTATCAGAGATATTTGTAATCTCAATTAGAACTTATACCTATATTATTCATTTACAAGTATTTGTATTAGATCTTAAAGAAAACAAAATTAAAGTTGATCCTAACAGAATACCGGTATATTTTGAACAAAAACCAGTGTTACGCTTCCTTTATATATAAAGTAAAGTTTGTTAATGAAAGGATTTTAATTATTTCTATATCAATATTATGGATACTAATACATGTACAGTATAAGGAAGTAAAAAATTATACATTACAGACTAGATAATTAGACATACTGTAAATATATAATTGTTTTCAAGAAACTAATCATAAAATCCTTTTATTAACCATAACAAAAAAATTAAATGCATTTACTATCCTAAGGCTTATCAGGTTCACAGGTTTAGTCGTTCAGGTGCCTTCCGTAACCTGTCGGAGCGCCTTAACTGAGGACTTAATGGTACTGGTGTCTCTTTTTCTGGGTGAACAAGTGGTGACAGTCTGGTAGGCTTCCCCTCCTGTTGGTAGAAAGGCGTTTGTGTAGATTCCTTTTCATATACCGATACTGGAGCGGAGTTATAACTTGGTGTTCCCAACTTGTTTAGTGATGCAGGATAAGGCCCTTCACTTTCTGCAACCTGAGATGGCATCATATTGTCAACAAAATCACCCTTTCTGGACATTCGGAGATGATCTGCATGGCGTCTAATGCTGCGTCCATCCTTCAGTTTCACTATGTAGGCTCCTCCCTCATGTCCTTCTATAATTCCAAACCACCACCGAGGTCCAGATCCAACATTATAAACACCATCCCTGTCACCTATTTCAAAATACCTGTCTTGTGTATGGGTATCATGCCTCCTCTTTTGTTTCTCTTGAGCATGACGCACTTTCTTGGAGAGATCTGGTTGCAACAAATCCAAATGGGTTTTCAATTTGCGACCCATTAAAATTTCTGCTGGTGACTTCCCAGTTGTTGAATGTGGTGTTACGCGGTACTTGAAAAGAAACCTTAAGACTCTGGTTTCAATGCTACCCACTTGAAGTTTCTTCATACCACTCTTGAAAGTTTGCACTGAACGCTCTGCTAGTTCATTTGATCCTGGATGGTAAGGTGCAGAGGTTAAGTGTCTTATACCATTTGCTTTCATGAATTCCTGGAATTCTACACTGGTGAAAGATGTCCCATTATCTGAAACTAAAACTGACGGTAACCCATGGGAAGAGAAAGCTGTTCTAAGTTTGCTTATGGTTACTTCTGTAGAAGTGGACGAAACTGGGAAGATTTCCATCCACTTGGAGTAGGCATCAGTTACCAGGAGAAACATACGGTTCATGAATGGTCCAGCATGATCAATGTGCACTCTTTCCCAAGGATGTGTAGGCCATTCCCAGGGATGCATCGGTACAGCAGGAGGTAAGTTCATATTTTCTTGACATAAGTGGCACTGATGCACAACAGTTTCTATATCTTGGTCCATGTTAGGCCACCACACATAGCTCCGAGCAAAATTTTTCATCCTCACTATTCCTGGATGTGATTGGTGAAGCATCTCTAAGACTTGTGGTCTTCCTGGTGGTGGCACTACAACTCTACAGCCCCACAATAACACACCGTCTTCTACACTGAACTCACTTCTCCTTGCCCAGTAGGGTTTCAGGTCAGGGTTTACAGTATGGGGCCAACCTTGGAGTACAAAACGTAAGACACGTGAAAGAGTTGGGTCATGTCTAGTCCAGTTCTGTATTTCATTTGCAGTTATAGGTGAAGCATCCATGAACTCCAACAGCAACACTGCATCTTGTGGGCTTGGTACCTTGGTTGGGAATTCCGGTAATGGGAGTCTGCTTAGTGCATCAGCATTACTAATTTCTTTGCCAGGCTTATACGAGAACGAGTAGTCATATGCTGAAAGTGTCAAAGCCCAACGCTGGATCCTGGCAGAGGCTATATATGATACTGCTTTGTGTTCTCCAAATAGGGCTTTCAGAGGCTTGTGATCATTGAATATCTGAAAGTGTCGCCCAAACAAATAGTTGTGAAATTTCTTAACTCCAAACACTATCGCCAGTCCTTCCCTCTCAATGTGAGCATATCTTCTTTCAGCAGGAGCCAAGGTTCTTGAAGCAAATGCAATGGGCTTGTCTGATCTGTCACCAAATCGATGAGAAAGCACTGCTCCAACACCATAGGGGGAAGCATCACATGTTAATACTATTTCTTTCTGTGGATCATAGTGGACCAACAATGTTGATGACTGAAGTAACATCTTTGATTTTCTAAATGCATCATCTTGGTCTTCACCTCACTTCCAAAGAGAATTCTTAGTTAACAACAAATGCAAAGGTGCCAAGACTGTAGAAATGTTTGGTAGAAAGCGTCCATAATAGTTCAGGAGACCTAGATATGATTTGAGTTCCATCATGTCACGGGGTTTTTGGAGCATCCATTACGGCTCAAACTTTTTCTTCAAGGGGATGTAATCCTTCCGCATCAATGCGTTGACCCAAATAGCTGACTTCTTTGGCTACACTTATCTGGCTTTGCACGAAACCCAGCCTCCGAGAGTTTCTTGAGAACTGCTTCCAGATTTTTTAGATGTTCAGCTTCTGATTCACCAGTTATCAAAATGTCATCCAAGTAGACACACACATTAGGAATACCCTGAAGTAAACTATCCATACACCGTTGAAAGATAGCAGGTGAAGAGGAGATTCCGAATGGTAAGCGAGTGTATCTGAATAGGCCCTTGTGTGTGTTGATGGTGCTTAAATCCTTTGAAACTTCATCAAGAGGAAGTTGGAGGTATGCGTTGGACAGATCAATTTTAGTAAAGGTTTGACCCCCACTCAAAGTTGCATACAAGTCTTCAATTCGAGGAATAGGATAAACATCACATTTAATGGCACGGTTTATGGTAATTTTGTAATCGCCACAAATCCGAACATTCCCATTTCCTTTTAACACTGGAACGATGGGAGTAGCCCAGTCAGAGAATTCCACAGGTTCAATTATTCCCTCTTGCTGTAAATGCTTCAGTTCAGTTTCTACTTTCTCCCTCATGGCAAAAGGTACTGGCCGGGCCTTAAAAAACTTTGGCTGTACTGTTGGATCCACATGTAACTTGGCTTTTACATTCTTCACTGTGCCCAAACCATCTTGAAATACTTCCCCATATTGTTCAAGCAGAGGAATGTGAGAAGTACCAGCAACTATATGGCATATTGCACTCCAATTTAACCTAAATTTTCTTAACCAATCCCTTCCAACCAAATTTGGTCCATTACCTTCTACCACAATGAGTGGAACATTAGCTTCTTGGTCATCATATTTTGCCTGTACCTCCAGTTTTCCAACTACTTTAATCTCCTCTCCTGTGTAAGTACGCAGCACTGCTTTAGATTTCTTGATTGAACTGTCTGGAAACAATCTCTCGTGCATCTTCTTAGTGATAATGGAGACGGAAGCCCCTGTGTCGACCTGCATCTCGACTGACTTGCCTTCAATTTCAAACTTGGCCATGATGGGACGTGTACCTACTTTGGAAGCTGCTACATTAAACATAGTATAAATAGGGCTGTCTTCTTCTTCAAAATTTTCGGCTCCTTCTGCTTCCTCCACCCAGTTGGCAGAATTTAAGTTTTGTTGCCTCCTGGACTGTGATTTTTTCATACATGCCCTTGTTATGTGACCCTTCTTGTGACAGTAGTGACATTCTGCTTCTTTAAACCGACAAGTATCTGCAGTGTGTGTCGAAGCAGAACACCTATAACAAGATCTTGGTCGAGAGCTTGTATCTGGAGTTTTCTTAACTTGCACCCAACCTTCAGGTTTCTTTACACTCTGCTGCCTTTGAATTTTATTTACTGATGCCTGGGAAATATTGTCTTGCGGGGGAAATGTAGATCCTTTAGCAGCTTGGATATCTAATGCATTTTTCATAGCCACTTCCATACCATGTGCAAGTTCTACTGATTTGTTTAAGGTTAACACTTTTTCTGATAACAGCCGTCTCTGTATGTGTTCATCTCTAACTCCAACCACTAGCCTATCCCTTAACATGTCTTCCTAGGTTGAACCATACTCACAATGTTCTGTTAACTGTCTCAGGTCAGCAATGAATGACAATATAGACTGACCCTGTTTTTGATAGTGCGAATTGAATTTAAAACGAGACACAATAAGCGAGGGCTTGGGGTGGTGGTGATCTTGCACTAGTTTGCAGAGTTCCTCAAATGTTTTCGCTGCTGGTTTTTCTGGGGCCACTAAACTCCTCATCAAACTGTAAGTTGTAGATCCACAAACACTCAACAAAATGGCTCTCTTCTTTACTGCCTCTGTGATGTCATTTGTGATGAAGTACTGGGCAAGCCGTTCTGTGTACTGGGCCCAGTCTCCAGTTTCTGGGCTGAATCCCTCTATTTTGCCGAAAGCCGCCATGTTGCATCACTCTTCAGTCTTCTGTAATAACTAAGGTGCTTGCCTCAAGTTGTCCATTTATCCTCGTCGCCAATATGTAGTGTATCAGACCCTCAGCTATGCAATAAAGGCAGGACAAGGAAACACCTGTGTGGATGGGTGGCAGCCATGTTTACTCTGAATCAAATCTTAAGGGACCCTAGAGTCATAACATATAAAAGGGGTCATCAATGGAAAATGCTATTAATCATTACATACATAATACTGATCATCTGTGGAACTACTATTAATCCTTACATACATAATAAAAACCATTAACATGTGAAATACATTTACTCACCGGACCATGTCATTCATAGATATAGCCACCCATAATTTACACACATACCCGGGCTTCCATAACTTGCATATTCTCTTACTTTTCCCATCTCTCCACACCTTCTGGGAGACAGATCTCATTCCTTCTGCTCTCTCATCCACGTATATATACGTTACTTCTCTATCTATTCTTCCCCTATCTCTATTTATCTTCCTTCCCAATTTCTTCTTTCTCTATTATTTGTTCTATCCTCTCTAGCTTTGTTCCCCTATCTCCACCTTCTAGGTGACGACTCTCACTCCCTAGACTCGTTCATCCATGTCTAGCATCTCTGCCCTTCTTCCTTTCTTTGTCTGTCCTTCTGTTCTCTCTATTTATCCTCCTTCCCCATTTCCCTTCTTCATTGTTCTCCCTTTCTTTCCTCCTTTCTGCACTCTCTATGTTTGTATCTCCGTCTAGTCTTCTATGTTCCATCTTCATCCCCTGGAAGATATGGAGGAAGTGGAGGAGATGAGCAAGTTGTTTAAGGAAGAGATCTGTGCAGCATGTGAAGAGGTGTGTGGAGTAAAGAGAAGAGGGAGGGGAGTGAAAGATACAGCATGGTGGACAGAAGAGGTAAAAATAGCTGTGGAAGACAAGAAGAAAGCATGTACAGTAGAGAGTGGTTGGGTAGTAGAGGGAATGAAGATTTGGAGAGGCAGAAACGAGCGAGGTACGTGGAGAGAAAGAGAGTGGTGAAGAGAGTAGTGAAGGAAAGAAGAGAAGAATAGATGAGGAATTTGGAAGGAATCCGAGTATAAAATGAAGGGAGTGTAAGAATCTGTTCTGGAAAGAAGTCAAGAAAGTTAGGGAAGGTAGCAAGGGAACCAGTAAGGGTGTGAAAGAAAAGAATGGGAGAATGCTAGCCGAGAAGCAAGAGAGAGTCGAAAGATGGATGGATACTTCGACGAGTTGATGAATGTAAGGAATGAAGTGCCAGCAAGCATAGTTGGATCGGGTATGGGAGGGAGACGAAGAGAAGTAGTGGAGGAGGAGGTGGGGATCAGGAGGTCAGAAGTGTGGGAAACAATGAAAAGAGTGAAGTTGGGGAAAGCACCAGGAACAGATGGAGTGTGTGGGGAAATGTTGAGGTATGGTGGTGAGATAGTGATCGAATGGGTAAGGAAAATGTGCAAACTAGCATGGGAAAAGGGGAGTGCACCTGATGACTGAAAGACAGGCATAATAGTCCCCCTATAAAAGGATAAAGGGGAAAGAGGAGTGTGTAGTAACCACCGGGGAATATGTCTTCTAAGCGTAGTAGGGAAGGTGTACAGTAGGATAGTAATTGAGAGAGTGAGAGTGAGAACGGATAAAATGGATAGGTGACGAGCAGGGAGGTTTTAGGAAGGGAAGAGGATGTGTAGATCAGATTTCTACCCTGAATTGTGTTGTAGAGAAATATCTGGAGAAGCAACAAAAGGTGTATGTTGCCTTTATGGACTTGGAGAAGGCCTATGACAGAGTGGATAGAGAAGGTATTGTGACGCTCCTGCATAGTAGCCACGTGCGGGCATGCGCGAGTGTCGGCTGCCCAGCCGTTTAGAAACCGGCTGTCGGCAGCCGGCCGGCCGGCTTTTCCTTAGTATATATCCTACGACAATGTAACTAATGTCTGTGATATTCTTATGTTGTTTCACAGCTTGAAGCTGCCCTTATTCTTAACCAACGCATCTTAGTATATTTTATTCTCGATAGTTGATTGTTTCATTATAATATATAAGATGTAAGTCTAGTGAGAGTGGGAGGAGACGAGCGGGAGAGAGAGACCGGCTGGGGGACATTGCTTCGCGCGGAGAGTCTAGCTTGGGACGAGCCTGATGTTGCCAATTTGATCGCAACGTTAGGCTTAGTTTCGACTCACGCAAGGGGTAGAGGATTTTGACCCGGCAACTGTGTTGAGTGTTGCCAAGCATGGGATGTATTTTGCATGCCTAGGGTGGGGTCCAGACAGATTCAAGACTCAGAGCTCACCTCACTGTCGTACCCTTCGGACCCCCTTGATATCTATCCCTCTCAACCCCACTTAGAAACTTTCTCTCTTACTTTGTATACCTTCCTTCCACTACTTCACCAATCTATTTAATTCTCCCATCCCCTTGATAGACCTTATATCTATTATTGTATTAACGACGAGCTCTCAGATAATTAGATATGATTTTGGGCCTTATGCAGAGATGTAATTGTTAATGAGACCTAGGAAGCTTTTTTGTTGTCTCATATTTGGTGGTTTCATGCTTGCTAGTGTGTTCTTGTGGCAGGTGAGCAGGGGCTAGACCGGAGGGGAGGTTTTTTGTGATCCTTTAAGTAAAGTTTGCTGGTGCGAGTCCTGTGGACCCGCACAAGTTTACTAGGATACCCGTGGGAGTCTGGGGGAATTTTCTTGTCTGTGTCCCCGTGTGTCTAGTGTTGTGTTGTGTGAGGGCCCTTGCCTAGTCCACTCAGCACTGTGCTAGCACGTGTTGTTTTTGTTTTAGGGTCGCCAGGAGAGAGTCAGATACTTGGGATCTGAGTCTCTCAAGAGAGCACCCTTTCAATTAGAGTAATTTGGCGCACAGACTTGGGAACGTCCCTAGGCTAGAGCAGGTGGCTCAGCCCGGGTATCCGAAGCCTATATCCTTCCGGCTAGACCTCTGCCACCTGGCAGATTAACAGCTAGGGGTTTATTATTTCTGCATGCTTGTTATTGTGCCACAGTTTACCGTTGTTGTGAGCATTGTGAGTCAGGGTGTGGCTTAGAGACTCTGTCCAAGCAGGCTTGCCTGACTAAGAGTGAGAAGCACACCTGTATGTGGTTATGTTGCGAGTTGCTGCCTTTATTTAATTATACCTATGCCATTATACACTGTATGGCCTATCACTAGTATTTATTCCTGCTTATGAGTTAAGAGTTCTCTAAATCCGTAACTTACTTTCTTTGCTAAGCATCAGATCCTACAGTAGCCGCATGCAGTTTAGAAACCTGCATCTTGTCTACCTGTACGATGTTTTGAGGACTGTTTGCTTTCACCTTCTTTCACGCAGGGGTGATTAGTTGTATTAATTAACGTAACGTTAAATGTACTTTCTTCTAGTTTGTTATTAAATTGTTTCTGCAATTTAATTCCGTTATCTATCTTTTCCTTGAAGCTTTAAGTCAACTTAATTGTGTATTCTTTTATATAGCCTGCTTGACTATCAGCAGTCTATAGTACTTACCGCTTGAAGTTTCGGGGTGTTACTAAGGGCAAGGATAGTACCTTCCTAGAACACGCCCGGGACTTGTGTGATGCATTACGACATTGGCTGCGTTCCGAGAGGGCAGCTACTTTTGAGGAGTTGAGTGAGCTGGTTCTCTTGGAGCAGTTCTTTAAGTGCACAGGCGGGGACTTAACATTAAATATAAAGGAAAAAAATCCTAGAACTCTCCAGGAGGCAGCAGAAATGGCTGACCGCCGACTGTCATTAATTCGAGGGTGCGGAGCAGCAGCTAGGAGTGAGTCGGGTGCAAAGGATCGTACCCCTCCCCCTCCCAAGAATTTTGATACACATAAATACACAAAACCATGTAGCACTGACAATAAAACTGAACATAAACCAAATACCGTCCCGTATAAGAAGTCTAATGGTACCTCCCGCTCCCAAGGGAAACCAAAGAGTAAAGAGTGCTTTGCATGTCACAAGGAGGGTCACTTTGCAAATGCTTGTCCGAACAAGCCACCAAACAAGGTTGTGTCATTGGTCCGCAGCATAGGGGTGTCGCCTATATCTTCTCAGTTTGCCAAGGGTAGTTCGTCAGAGGTTGGGACACAGCCTGTGTTCAAGAATCCGGAAGGCTCGCACCCTGTCCGCGACGTCTTTGGGGGTCATGGAGGGCATGGTTTTGTGAGGTGGGCTGGCGAAAGGCGAGGAGTTAAGCTATTGCGTGATACGGGGGCTTCTCAGACCTTGTTAAAGAACTTTACTGGTAGGCCGATTAACGCTGCTCGGGTGGTGGTAGTTCAGGGGATCAATGCTACGAAGTCCTACCCGCTGGTGCGGATGGAGCTGGAGGTGGGTGGTGTGGCGAAGGAGCTGGATGTCGGAATCGTAGAGAACTTGCCTGTTGGGGGCGTCGACCTCCTCCTCGGCAACGACTTTGCGTTGCCTGCTTCTAAGGTTTCACCCTTGGTCGTTGCCGAGAAGGCGGCTGACGTTAGTAGGGAGGAACAGGAGTGGGTTGAGAAGTGTAGCGTACAAACCATGGCGTGTGTTGTGACGCGTTCTCAGACATCCGGAGCCTTGCAGCCACCACCTCAGTCTATCAAACCGCGGAGGAAAGGTCACAAGGAAAAGGGAAGTGTTGGTCAATTGGAGAGTTTTGAGCCGGCAGTGTTTCTTGGTGACTCATTATTGGCACCTATGTTAGAGTCTGGAGAGGCCCCGGGGCCTGTCACCGCTAGTGCAGGTGCAGGGCAGGAAGAGACTCAGCGACAGCATCGTTATGCGCAGCGTGAGGAAAGGATGGCTCAGCGGGACATTGGAGGTGGAAATAAATTATTTAAGATGAACTTGGATAATCTCGCACCTGCTGATATATGTTCCTTGCAGCTGGAAGATCCTGAAGTCAGGGCGTGTGGTAATGGTGCTATCGAACTGGAGAGCGACGGGGATGCGCAGCCTGGTGATTTTTTCTTGTCCGAGGGGATCTTGTATCGGAGACATCAGGATCCCAAGAAAAAGTGGGATGGCGGGTCACGATTAGTGGACCAGTTAGTAGTACCGAGGGTGTGCCGTGAGAGCTTATTGAGATTAGCTCATGATGTGCCTTTGGCAGGGCACCTGGGGGCACGTAAGACGGAGGCAGCTCTGGGCAAGCTTTTCTGGTGGCTTGGGTTGAAGGCGAGTGTCGTGTCATGGGTGTCACAGTGTCACACTTGTCAAGTTGTTGGGAAACCCAATCAGGTCATCCCGAGAGCCCCGTTACAACCCATCCCTGTCATTGGGCCGCCCTTCAGCAAGGTAGTTATCGATATGGTTGGCCCATTGCCCCCCACTAGTGCCGGCAATAAATTTGTACTAACTGTAATGGATGTAGCAACACGGTATCCAGATGCTTACCCCATGCGCAACGGGATGGCTAAGACTGTTGTCAAAAACCTACTTGTCTATTTCTCTCGTTATGGCTACCCTCAGGAGATCCAGTCTGATCAGGGATCCAATTTTACTTCTGCTCTGTTTAAGCAGACCATGCAGCAACATGGGATAGTGTCTGTGGTGTCATCTGCCTACCATCCCGAGAGTCAGGGAGTTTTGGAAAGGTGGCACTCGACTCTCAAGAGTATATTGCGGTGTTATTGCATGGAAAATGGGAAGGACTGGGATCTAGGTCTCCCATACGTTTTATTTGCTGCGAGAGAAGTAGGGGAGAGCTTGGGAGAGCTTGGGATTTAGCCTGAACGAGTTGGTTTTTGGACACAGGGTCAGGGGGCAATAGTCAAGGAGATCTGGGAGGGAGTGACAAAGCCATGCTCGCTTCTAAAGTATGTAGTTGAAAGCCGTGAGAGAATGCTAAAGAGCTTGGAGGTAGCAGGTCGGAACCTTAAGAGTTCACAAGCTCAGATGAAGGACAGATACGACCAGAAGGTGAAGCTGAGGGAGTTTGAAGTAGATCAGGAGGTACTGATACTACTGCCTCTGGTGGGACACCCCTTGTCTGCCAAGTATTCTGGTCCGTATCGGGTTGTAAGGAAGGTTTCTGATCTCGACTATTTAGTAGCTACTCCTGATCGTAAGAAAAAGAACCAACTTTGCCATGTAAATCTGATGAAAGAGTATGTGAGGCGCCCCTCCGAGCCTCTCACTGTCCCGGTGTTGATCTGCAGCGATCGTGGTGGAGAAGGAGGAAGGGACAGTCAAGCTGTGGGGGAGGATAATTGGGATTGTCATGTTTCCGCGGATCAGTGGGCGGGGAATTCTAGACAAGTGGCTCACGAGTTGATATTGCACCTGCCTGAGCAACAGCGTGTAGCTGTGCAGCACTTGTTTGATTCAAACCCAGCTGTTTTCGCGGAGCATCCTGGCCTCACTACTCAAGCGGTGCACGATGTCGATGTTGGGGACCACCCGCCCTTTAAATCAGTGCCATACCGTGTTCCCCCTATTAAATTACCAGCACTTAGGGAAGAGCTGGATTATATGCTGAAACGTGGGCTGATTTCTGAGGGTGCAGTAAGGTGGACTTCCCCCGTCACACTGCAGCCCAAACCAGATGGCAAGGTGCGGTTTTGTATAGATTTCCGCAGGTTGAATGGTTTAACCCCCACAAATGCCTACCCTCTCCCTCGCGTGGACGACAGTGTGGATAAGATAGGAAAAGCCAAGTTCCTCACTAAGATAGACCTTGTTAAGGGTTATTGGCAAGTGCCCTTGTCTGAGCGAGCGTGAGAGGTGTGTGGGTTTGTGGTGGACGGTGCCACATATCGTTGCCATGTTATGCCATACGGGCTGAAAAATGCCCCTACAACGTTTCAGAAATTAATGAACGACATTGTAGCCGACATTCCCAACTGTACGGTGTACCTAGATGATGTCATAATATACGACGATGATTTTAACAGTCACTGTGCTCACATCGGACAGCTTTTTAATAAACTGAATGAAGCAGGTTTGGTGGTAAACCTGGGTAAGTGCGATTTTGTCAAAGCCACAGTTTTGTACCTGGGGTTCGAGGTGGGGATGGGTCAGGTGTGCCCTCCACAGACAAAGATCAAAGCCATCGATCAGTTTCCCCAGCCTACGACTAAGAAACAAATCATGCGGTTTCTAGGTATAATAGGCTATTATCGTCGCTTCATCAAAGGCTATTCGACTGTACTTGCACCTTTAACTGACTTGTTATCTAAGGACAAGAAGTTCCGGTGGTCTCCTGAGTGTGCAGAGGCGTTTTCCTTGGTGAAACACCTGTTATGTACCCACCCCATACTCAGGGCCCCGGAATTCAGCAGATCTTTTCAGCTGGTGACTGATGCCAGTGGCGTAGGGGCTGGGGCTGTCTTGTTACAGACAGATGATGAAGGTATCGAACATCCAGTGAGTTTTTACAGTAAAAAATTAAATAGTGCACAAAGAAATTACTCTGTAATTGAAAAAGAACTCCTGGCGATAGTGCTGGCGCTCAGGCACTTCGATGTATATGTTCCTGCTTTCGGACCAGTCGTAGTGGTTTATACCGATCATCACCCTCTGAAATTCTTGAATCAGTTTCATAACCGGAATATGAGGCTGACCAGGTGGTCACTCATGCTTCAGGAGTATAATCTGGACATACGCCATATTGCCGGTTCTGATAACGTGATAGCGGATTGTCTATCAAGGGTGGATGATGTTGGTTAGACTGCTTCAGTATTGAGGGTTGAGTGTGGAGGAAAATAGGCTGTCACTGTAGTTCAGCCGAAATAAAAAAAACAAATTAAAAAAGCAAAAACCTTATAAAAACTCTTTATTTTTATAACGTGTAGAATTTTGTATAAAATGTTGTAGCAGTATCTAAGTTGAATGTTTTCGCTTATTGTCGCTAAGTTAGTTGAACTTGCTCGGTGGAGCGCAACAGTCTTTATTTTTTTTTATATATAGTGCCTTGTGTCGCAACAGTGTGTGGTACTATGAGAAGCTTTCTGTTAGATATGAAGAACTTAGTCAAGGGTCTTATATCTTGGGGGAGGTGTGACGCTCCTGCATAGTAGCCACATGCGGGCATGCGCGAGTGTCGGCTGCCCAGCCGTTTAGAAACCGGCTGGCGGCAGCCGGCCGGCCGGCTTTTCCTTAGTATATATCCTACGACAATGTAACTAATGTCTGTGATATTCTTATGTTGTTTCACAGCTTGAAGCTGCCCTTATTCTTAACCAACGCATCTTAGTATATTTTATTCTCGATAGTTGATTGTTTCATTATAATATATAAGATATAAGTCTAGTGAGAGTGGGAGGAGACGAGCGGGAGAGAGAGACCGGCTGGGGGACGTTGCTTCGCGCGGAGAGTCTAGCTTGGGACGAGCCTGATGTTGCCAATTTGATCGCAACGTTAGGCTTAGTTTCGACTCACGCAAGGGGTAGAGGATTTTGACCCGGTATTTCGCATGCCTAGGGTGGGGTCCAGACAGATTCAAGACTCAGAGCTCACCTCACTGTCGTACCCTTCGGACCCCCTTGATATCTATCCCTCTCAACCCCACTTAGAAACTTTCTCTCTTACTTTGTATACCTTCCTTCCACTACTTCACCAATCTATTTAATTCTCCCATCCCCTTGATAGACCTTATATCTATTATTGTATTAACGACGAGCTCTCAGATAATTAGATATGATTTTGGGCCTTATGCAGAGATGTAATTGTTAATGAGACCTAGGAAGCTTTTTTGTTGTCTCATATTTGGTGGTTTCATACTTGCTAGTGTGTTCTTGTGGCAGGTGAGCAGGGGCTAGACCGGAGGGGAGGTTTTTTGTGATCCTTTAAGTAAAGTCTGCTGGTGCGAGTCCTGTGGACCCGCACGACTTTACTAGGATACCCGTGGGAGTCTGGGGGCATTTTCTTGTCTGTGTCCCTGTGTGTCTAGTGTTGTGTTGTGTGAGGGCCCTTGCCTAGTCCACTCAGCACTGTGCTAGCACGTGTTGTTTTTGTTTTAGGGTCGCCAGGAGAGAGTCAGATACTTGGGATCTGAGTCTCTCAAGAGAGCACCCTTTCAATTAGAGTAATTTGGCGCACAGACTTGGGAACGTCCCTAGGCTAGAGCAGGTGGCTCAGCCCGGGTATCCGAAGCCTATATCCTTCCGGCTAGACCTCTGCCACCTGGCAGATTAACAGCTAGGGGTTTATTATTTCTGCATGCTTGTTATTGTGCCACAGTTTACCGTTGTTGTGAGCATTGTGAGTCAGGGTGTGGTTTAGAGACTCTGTCCGAGCAGGCTTGCCTGACTAAGAGTGAGAAGCACACCTGTATGTGGTTATGTTGCGAGTTGCTGCCTCTTTTTAATTATACCTATGCCATTATACACTCTATGGCCTACCACTAGTATTTATTCCTGCTTATGAGTTAAGAGTTCTCTAAATCCGTAACTTACTTTCTTTGCTAAGCATCAGATCCTACAGTAGCCGCATGCAGTTTAGAAACCTGCATCTTGTCTACCTGTACGATGTTTTGAGGACTGTTTGCTTTCACCTTCTTTCACGCAGGGGTGATTAGTTGTATTAATTAACGTAACGTTAAATGTACTTTCTTCTAGTTTGTTATTAAATTGTTTCTGCAATTTAATTCCGTTATCTATCTTTTCCTTGAAGCTTTAAGTCAACTTAATTGTGTGATCTTTTATATAGCCTGCTTGACTATCAGCAGTCTATAGTGCGTGCACCCTGTAACCGAGTCATAGGATACCTTGTTGTCCAGGCAGGACTCTTGACGGTTTAGGGTGGTTTGTTGCCTGGGTTTGTAGATAAGGGTTGGATCTAGCGTTTTCCGTTGTTGCTTGTTGCCGCATGCCTAGTCCAATAGAAAGAGCCCAGTGTTTATATATCCCAGGACGTAACAGTATGTGGAAGTACTTAGAATATACAGAGTAGATGGCAAGTTGCTGAAAGCAGTGAAGAGCATGTATGATGGTGCAAAGGTGGCAGCATGGTTGGAGAATGAGCAGAGCTAGTTCTCTGACCTGAATGTTGGGTTGAAACAGGGGTGTGTGATGTCCCCGTGGTTGTTTACTGTATATATGGATGGAGTCATGAAAGAAAAACAAGGAAGAGCAGTGGATGTTGGTGTATCGCTGATAAGGGACGGAAATGAGTGGAAGCTACCTGTACTGCTGTTTGCTGATGATACAGTTCTGATGAGTGATAATGAATGGGAGTTGCAGGGTCTGGTAAATGTGTTTGGAATAGTGTGCGAAAAACGGAATCTAAAGGTAAATGCGGAGAAGAGCAAGGTTATGGTCTTCGAAAGGGGTGAAGCCACAGAGTATGAGGTGAAGTTGAACGGTCAGGCTATGGAGGTTGTCAGCTCATTTAAGTATCTGGGCAGTGTGTTGAGTAAAGATGTCCCTATGGATGAAGAAGTGCGGGAGAGGGTGCAAAAGGGGAAGAGGGATGTAGGAACTCTGAAAGCAGTAACAAGAAATAGGGTGGTCGGTATGGAAGTGAAGAAGGCCTTGCATGACAGTGTGGTAATCCCGATACTGACTTACGGAAGTGAAGCATGGACATTGGAGAAAAGACTCAGACCAAGAGTGAGAGGGGTGGAAATGAGTTACTTGAGAAGTGCGTGCGGAGTTACATGGAGGGATAGACAGACGAATGAAGAAGTAAGAAGGAGGTGTGGTGTGGAGGTAGATGTGCTGGAAAGTGTGAAAAGGAACACCTTGAGATGGTTCGGCCATATGGAACGTATGGGAAGCGAGAGAATGACTAAGAGGGTGTACGAGAGCGAGGTGGAAGGACAGAGAGGGAGATCTAGACCGAAAGAGAGGTGGAAGAATGGAGTGAGGAAGTACATGGATGAAAGCGATGCTGGTTGGGAGGAGGGGCGTTGACTGACTGGGGACAGAGGTGCATGGGGGCGGTTCATTCGAAACCAACCCTTCGGGGATCACGAAGTCAGCCAATAGATAGATAGATAGATCTCATTTTTCTCTCTTTACTCTCTTTTTTCCCTTAATTCCCAATCTTCCTCCTTCTAATTAGATCCTCTTTATCCTTCCTCCCCATTTCTCATTTCCATCCTTTTTCCTTCATATTCATTTCTTCTTTCCTTCATCATTTCTCCTCATTGTTTTCCTCTCCATTCTTCCTTCCTCCCTCTAAGTCAAGAATCTCGCCGGTGTGACATTTTCACACTCCCATAGCGACGGGCACACTAAGCACACTCCCACAGCACATGGGGGATGTGTGCACAGGATCACAGTGCTGCCACGTAGGTCTGTAGATCTATTGTCTCCTCTGGACACACTGGGTATTTCATCTATACATGTGGCAGCATCTACCACAACATGGCCATGGCCAAAGTCGATCACCAGAATGTACAAAATTGAGCATGAATTCTACTGCACAATAGTTTCACATTTAATGCTTGTTACTACGAATCTCCTATGTAGTTGACGCTTCTTGGGTTAAATGACCTTCTTAGTGATATCAGTATTACTTCATCAACCTACAAATTTGTTTTGGTATGATGAGATGAATAATAAATCCAGTTTAATTTTATATACACCTTATTTCCAAGCAGGATAAGCCGACAGGAGCGTGAATACATTAACGAAGCTGTGAGAGCTTCAGGCACATCTGAAGACAAAAATAAAAGCATTCCCTGGCAAAAAATGCTAACTTCTCTGCCACTGTGGTCCCTTGTTGTTCTTGAGTCTGCGGGTGGTTTTACTAGCTCTATTGTCTATAATCAACTACCTACTTTCTTAAAGAATGTCATGGGGTTCTCAATTATAAAGGTCAGTACAGTTTTCAAATGAACAAATAAAACGATATATACAAGACACAATATTTAAATGTACTGTATATACAGTATATTACATACAAACGAAAATCAATAAATTGACTTACCATATAGAAAGATTTAATTATTTTGATATATATTAGTTTCACCATTTGCAGTAAATATATTAACACTAATAATCATTGTGATCATGTTTACATGTTATATTACTTGTATGTGAATCCTCTTGCTTTACTAGACTGGGTTGTTTTCAAGTCTACCGTTTCTGTCCAAATACTTCGGAGCAGTTGGCTGGAGCTTTCTGAACCACTGCCTGCTCTCGCGAGGCTGCATCTCTGTTGTCAACGCTAGAAGACTCTTCAGTGCTATAGGTACCGGTATATCACTTGTTAAAATCAAATTCAAAATTACGTTACTTTAGGGCACTAAGTACTTTGTACTTGAAATCATTAGCTCAGGATGCGAGGGTTCATGATCCACTACCTTCAGGCGAGGTTTATACTGAATAATAACAAAACAGAAAATGAAATAATAATAACAGGTGAGATTATACTATATTTTGATCAAGATCCTTTTCCTATGGTGTCTTTTTATGTCATGTTAAATATGTTCACTGCATTAAATATAAATGGTCAAAGGACTATGTATCTTAAAACCCGAGATCGGCGCGCCATTGGTTTTTATAGTGCTCGCCAAACGAGCATATTTTGCTTCATTCCCGCCTAAAATCATAATTTTCCAATAAATATCGATATTACTTATTCATATGCACCTATTTTACGTTTAATATGAAGATATTAAAATGTAACAGCAATAAAACAAGTGGGATTAGTATTTGTGGGGTGAAAAAGATAAATTATTGCCGACCCTCCAGTCATGAGGTGAGAGGCACACGAGACATACACCCTCCCCCTTCGAGACCTGAAGGCACACTGAACTCTCTCTCTTGCTGTCTTTTCTTCCCAAGCTTCTCTATGCGTCCCTGATGACCTTGAAACCGGGTGGGAGATATTGGCGCTGTAAATAAACCGATAAACAAGGGAATAAGAGGAAATATAGGTGATATTTGAAGGTGGGGGGGGGGGTCAGGGAAATTGACAAATGTGGAGGAGTGGTGGAAGGAATTATGTTACTTAATCACATATTCCTTTGTTTTGAGTGATTTTGAGGTCTTCTAAAAGGCTTTATTTAGGCCTTGGATCTTACGAGTCCCGTCACCTTCATCCAGTAAAACCTCTTAAGAGTTTCCTCACCGTTCTCGGGTTAAGAAACCATATTTGTTGATTAATTTAATTAGCAAACAGACGTTAACGTTCAACTAAAATAGTGGAAATTGCCATCACAAACAATGAAACTGATTTGGACCCAGCAGTTCAGTCTCTAACGAAATGGTTCAAGAACAAAATTAGCTTCAAGTGGCCTGGGTATGATAACTCAATTATATGCATAAACATAGAAACTAATTTGGGAAAAACAACATATATAAAACAGAAACTGGTATTGTTTTGTTCATGTTCTCACTGAATTGATGCCCTCACTGCCAATAAAATCAAAGATTCAGCAACATTATACAGGATGCTGGCAGTATAAGTTATATATATAACCTGACACGTAGACGTGATTTTGCTTGGTTATATCACATTCTATAAACATGTCAATAACAATGGCTTAGCCTGCTTGCAAAACTCTCAGTTAATATTACATGAGGTAAACGCATATTAGGCACCACCCTTATAGTAAATGAATAGGACATTTTACCACGTGACAACAAAATGTTTTCAGTGTCCCAATCTATGTCAGCTTAAAGGACAATGGATGTACCTGACAGTAATATGAATAATATTAATTAAACCTCATATAGTTGAAGTTCACTTTATTGATAGGACAGAAAATTGAATTATAAAATGTTACAGTGATTGTAGCATGATAAAACACCACTCAGCCATCAAGCAAATGAAGGAAAACTAATGGGACTGCAGTATGTGTGAAACAATGAACATTCAATAATTACAGTGGCTAAAACTTCGATGTCAGAAAATATAGTAAAACACATAAGTTAAAACTCTAGCAGTTACATGATTATACTGTATATAGAGAGTCTTTCTCTAAAATGTAAAGGTGAGCTTATGAGTGTAAGTTTTATTGGTTTGATTTATCTAATATTCATTACACATATTTTGAACTATAATTATATCAGTCAACCGCAATATGTGTGTATAAATTTACGTAAGTACCATTTTCCTAAGCACTAGCCTTCCTTCAGATTATGTTAGACTATCAAGCATATTTACCTACAAATGCATTCTTTAAAGATAATGGTATATTAATACATGTGGATCAAGACTCCCCTTCCGCACCCCACTGGATTGATGCAATAGTTTGTAAATATTCATTAAGAACTCAATGTTTATGTAGGAAGAAGTAATTTGAAAAATAAACAAAAAACATTGCAATACACATTTTGTTGGGATCCAATTAGGTGGAAAGTGGAGGAGAGGGGCCTTATCCAGTGTTAACCAACAGGTAAAGTAATGTTTTATAATACCCATTGAAGCCATATACTATAAATGAATGCTTAGTTGCTGAAACATTCTGCATACAGTCCGATAGATGTCCATAAGGACAGTATAAGTACATTACAAAAACGATGATCAGGTATATATACTGTATATATACTTTATATATACTGTATATATATATATACTGTATATATATATATATATATATATATATATACTGGTATATATATATATATATATATATATAAAAAAAAAATGTTTTTTTCTATGTGGATGAGGGAGACAAAAGGCGGAACTGCCTGTAACACATGCATACCCCAGTTGAAAGAATGACAGGGCCAAAATCAACGAACGTTCGAGCCAAATTGCCTGGACACACAAAGTTTGAAGCAATTTAAGTCATAGGATGAGGAGAAGATGGATTCAGGGTGAGAGTTCCAGAGCTCAGCTGTTGAGTAGAAGAAGGTTTGAGAATATCGTTTCACTCTTGGATTGGAGAGTTGCACAGAGTAGGGATGGGATTGCGTTGCAAGACGGGTGCTACGTACTCTACGTAGAGGTGGTAGTATACAATGAGAGAACTCTGAGGAACATTGATTATTGTAATAGCGGTAAAATAGTGAGAGAGATGCAACATTGCGGCGAAGAAAGAGAGAGATTGCAATGAGTCGGTGAGTGGACGTGAGTTAATGAGACGAAAGGTTTTCTTTTCTACTTTGTCAAGAAGTGCTGTGTGAGAGGAGCCTCCTCATACATGCGAACAATACTCAATACATGGACGCACTGTGCCCCTGTACAGAGCAAGAAGCTGTGCAGGGGTAACAAAAAAACGGAGGCGGTTGAGCAAACCCAGCTTCGGGGAAGCTGTTTTAGCAAGGGTGGTAATATGGTCTTTCCAAGTGAGATGAGGAGATAAAGATATTCTTAGAATACTGAGAGAAGATGAAGGATTGATTTTTGTATTGTTGAAGTATAATGGATAGTCCTGTGGGAGTTCTTTACGGGTAGATAAATGGAGAAATTTTGTTTTGGAAGCATTGAAAGTAAAAAGACTTTCTTTGCCCCAAATATAAATGGTTGAAAGTTCAGAATTTAAGTGTTTTATAGCATCTTCGCGTGATTTTTTGACTGCTTGCTTGTTGGGTGGGTTATCGAAAACTAGTTGAAGTTATTGTAAGGTAGAGTCATCAGCATATGCATGGATAGGACTGGAGGTACAGTTGAGAAGATCATTAATGAATATTAGAAAGAGAATAGAGATAGGACGGAACCCTGAGGAACACCGGAGTTGATAGGTTAAGGAAGTGAGCGATGGCCGTCCACAACCGCAGCTATGGAACGGCTTGAAAGGAAATTCGAGATAAAGGCACAGATATAGGGTTAGAAGCCGAAGGATGGTAGTTTAGAAATTATAAATTTATATATACAGGTATCTATATATATATATATATATATATATATTGATTCAAGAAATGTCATCACGAATTGTTATATTATTACATGCAAATGTTTTGAGATAATATAATATTTATTATTGGCCCCTCCATCATTGACGATAGGCCTATTAAGGAATAGCTCTCTTTCGAACACCCGCGGTCAGACTGTTTGAAACACCCGCCACAGGGGAAAGAGTGCCAACATCATAAGTGCAACGCTCATTCTCTTATAGAATCGTCTTTATGGTTGGGTACTCATTACGAAAAAACTTCGTAAAAAATAAAAAATAAAAATTAACTTAAGATTGTTATAATAAAGCTTTCCAACTCGTGGATGTCTTTTATGGATTCTATCCGAGACGCTGAACCAGGCAACGCCATTCCTCCTTCCTTCCCCTGTGGCAGTCCCAACAAGGTGTGCCTAACCTGTCCTCCGCTTCCTTCGACATTCGTTCACCTCTAGTGAGTCTTTTGCTCATTTGTATTTATCTGAGATGTTATAGAATAGGTTTAGATTAGCCAGGACGGTCAGCCCCATTGGTACGTCCACAGGAAGTCTTAAAGTAGGGTACGTGTGTGTAGGCGCCCAGTCGGTCTGCATCGGACATGCGCGCCATGTGTTTTTGTTTTTATTTTTGCGCCTTAGCTTTGCTATAACCTAGTTATTTAGGAGGCTATATAACCGTGGAACTATGTTACTAGCTATCCTTATGATGGAGTAGCATTTTGTGATTTTAAAGCAGTCGGGCTGGTATAAGAGTTGTCCCACGTGGTTGCGGAACTTTCAAGAAGCCAAGTCTGCTGTTTTCCCCTTTTGGCTTGGTTCGCCTCGCGTGTTGCTGCTGCAGTGTCTTCTTGGGAGGTAGGGGTGTATTATTCGTCGAAATATCTACCGTGAGCCTCGTGGCCAGCCTCATTAGGGGTATTCTTAGTAGGCTAGGGGTTTATTAATAATTGCTTAATTATTAATATGTTTTAGCCCTAAGATGTGACCTTCACTTTCATGTGGTGTGTATTATACATGTTTGGGAAGGTGTCAGGAGACGTTCTGACTTATGCGGGTAGTTTTTAAGGGTAGATGCCTTGCCCGGACAAGTCAATACTCTTAAATTAGCTTGGTTTTCCCTCCAGCAATCTTTACGGGGTATTAATGCCAGAGGCTCGCCTTGCAGGCGGGTAGGGATAGATTCAAGGATCCCGGCGGGGTCTGGAGTACCACTAGATTCCCGGCGGAAATGCAGATTCCTAAAGGGGTGATCTCGGCCCGGCCGAGAGAACTCGCCTATACAAAGAGCCTCACGGCATGACATGACTTTGAATCCGCCCAGCGGAAAAGTCCAGTGGGGTAATTATCTATCAGGTCATGGGAGACATTGTGTTAGTTAATTTATATCCAAATGGAATTCTCTAAAGTATGGGTCAGTGACACTTAGTTACAAGTAAGCAGTTCAAACCGAGAAAGGATCTCCGAGATCTTTTCGACAACAAGTGTGAAGGAAGACTAGAGTAGCGGTGTGGCTACGTCTACTTTTCCAGCGCATTTGGGGGTGATATGATGTGTAAGTGTCTCGGTTTATCCTTATGAGCATTGATTCCTGGAAATCTTTCTAGATCACAACACATCTGTACAGGCACCGGACAACAGGGGTAGGGGCCGATCCCGGCGGGTGGGGGGGGGGGGGGGTCGTTAGTCTCCATCATGCCCTTAGTCATGTTATGCTCTACAATGCAAAGTGCTCCACATCGGCAGTAACAATTAAAGTGCAAACTATTCGATTAATGGAATTCAACTAAGGAACGTAAATAAAGAAACGGACCTTGGAGTAACTATAACAAGTCATTTAAAATCTGCCCAACAAGTCGCTGAAGTTGTAAAAAAAGCAAATAAGATTATTGGCTTCATTGGGAGATCTTTTGAATATAGATCCGAAAACATTATACGCACTTTATATAATTCATTAGTTCGTCTGCATTAGGAATATTGTGTCCAGTTTTGGTTGCCATACTATGTAAAAGACATTGAAAAACTAGAGAGAGTGAAACGGAGAGTAACTAAAATAATTCCCCAACTAAGAAACAAACCGTATGAGGAACGACTAAAAGAGTTAAACCTATTTACTTTGACAAACCGCAGAATGAGAGGGAACCTAATCCAAGTTCTTAAAATTATCAAAGGCCATGACAACATGGATGCAAGTAAGTACTTTACACTAGATAACTCAAATTACACAAGAAATAATGGTTACAAAATTGTTAGAAAGGAGTTTAATTTACACAAAGTGAAGCACTTCTTTTTCAACAGAGTGGTCAACTTGTGGAATAAATTGCCTAGAAGTATTGTAGAGTGCCATACAGTCCAAACATTCAAATATTAACTTGACAAATATCTTGCCATGAACCCGCGACTGACTGCATTTGTGCCCGAGTAATGTGACCATTTTAGTATCGTACATAGTAACATTATTTAGTTTTCTGACCAGAGTCATTGTGGATATAAAAACATTCAGTTTGATTTAATATACAGGGTGTCCCAAGAGGTAAGGTCATAACTTTGGGAATTGATAAAACAAGGTATTCTAAGCATAAAATGTTCTATAACAAAAAGTCCAAATCTCAACCGTTAAAAAGATATTGACTGTTTTACATAGTATCCTCCCCTGCATCACTGTAATGGACTCTTCTATGTCACAGTTTCCAACTGATCCAAAGTGAGCTAATATGTCTACAATCATTTTGTAACTTACATAATTATAATACCTTTATAAGAACATGGTAAAATGATTGCAGTTAGATGGAGGTGTGGTAGGCACTAGGACAGCTGGGCCACCCTAATGGGGAAATAGTGAAGAAAATACCATTTTCAACATTCAATATCTCCATACTGGTTGAGTTTTGGAATATGTTGTATAGAACATTTTAGTCTTAGAATATTTTGTTTTATCATTTCCCAAAGTTATGACCTAGCCTATGGAGCAGTGGACCACTGGACCACTGGTTCCTATCTTCAGAAAATTCCTGTGCTTGGTATGCTTCCAGCCACGGCCCCACTGGGGTAAATAAAATAGCAAAACAGTGGTGGAATTGCCATCCGGGTGAGGGACTGCTCTGGGTCTGCTCCTTCAGTGTTCATGAATCCACTTAGTGGAAATGGCAATGTGGAGTGGGTCAGTCGGGGCATGTCTGGGAGCCTGGAGGCAGTTTCTGCCATTGCCATCCCTTTTAGGGTGCTTCCTCTGGAAGCGGGGGCGTCATATTTGATGATGATGATGATGACCTATCCTCCTGGGACACACTGTATAAATATATATAGTATATATATATACATAGGTAAACAAGACATAAAGGTAGAAAGGCTGACATTATCTCCCCATCTCCCCTACACCGGTTCACCTCCCCCCGTATATATATATATATATATATATATATATATATTGGTGTAGCCAGGTAATAAATTTTCTTTAAGGCAGGCGAGGTTGAAGGAAATACATGTATCAGCATTAATTATTTTATTATTAAGACTTTCAATAGAACGAACAGCAATTCTCAGGTGTTCTGGGAGGTTGTGCAAAAGGTGAGCAAAATTCATGATGATCCGACACGTTTCGATAGACAACTATCATCTTCAGAGAATGGAAGGTAAGTGAATAGGATTTTTTTTTTCTTTTTTTTTTAAGGTAGGGGGGTGAAGAGAGGCACCACAGAGTGGGTGGGGGGAAGAGAAAGTAGGAAAGATGAAATACAGTGGAAGAGAAAGGTTAGTGGGCCGTCCACCTTGCTGTTGTTTAAGGGATGTTTATTTATTTATGTTTATTTATTCATTTGTTTGTTTTTTGTCAAATCATTTTGGTTCATGTGTTCCTGGCGATGTTTGGTCAGGAACTTGTTGATGTTGATGGATGATGATGGTGGTATTCGGGGATTCTGGCGGTGTTCAGGGGATCCATGATGTGTGTGAGGATCCCCCAGGTGTTCTGCCATGTCCCAGGTACTTGTTGTTGTTGTTTTGCCGTGTCCCAGGTTATGGTGTGTGGTGGTGACAGTTAGCGGTGTTTTGCTTGGCTGGTTGATGTTCTGGTGTTTTCTGGAGGCGGTGTTCTGCTCGACTGGCGATGGACTGCCACTGAGGTGAAGGAAGAGGTACTCTGTTGAAGGTGAGGTCCGCTGATGGTGTTCCGGGGGCTCAGGCAAAAGGAGGGCACACGATATTCTGTGTGGGACCCCGGTGGAGATGCCCAAGTCCCCAATATCAGCATCACCCAGCCATCTTCAAAGCTCCTCCACCCGCCTCAGCCTCTCCATACTCCTATGGAAGAGACCCCACGATCTTCTGGAGGGTCTCAGCTGGTGTTGCAGGAGTGGTGGTAGTGGAGAGAGTGAGTGAATAGGATATAACATAAAAGCTTATTTATACATTTTAGGTAGATCACAGTAAGGTTTATTGGGTGTTGGCTAGCATATGATTGGCTAGTTGGCGACCAATGAGGCGCGTGCTTTTCCTGCCTCCTGGTTGGCTGGGAGGGTTCGTAGATGCTAGATGTTGTCGTAGGGGGTCTGCTGGGCGAGGGGGGGGCGGGGCCCTTATGAGGGGCGGCGGGCCAGTTGTATCTCGGGTTTCTGGTCCAGTTTGAAGAGTAGGGCTGAGGGGCGGCGCGCGTTGGTTAAATTAAGTAGAGGGGGGTGGGGGGGGAAGGGGAGGGGAGGAGAGAGGGGGCAAGGGCAGAGTCGGGGTGGTAAGGGGAGTAATGTTAGGGGGTGTTTGAGAGTAACTTTTAGCTGATGGGAGTATTTTGGAGGTCGAGAGTTTGATTATTTATGGAAGGATTAAGAGTTTGAATATATAGGGCTTCAAGTATAGCAAGTCTTCTGGGTTCTGTCTCTTTATCAATTACGGAGGTGTTTTTATCTAGGTCAGAGCGAGTAAGGACTTGGTGGTGGGGGGCTTTATAGTGGTCTTTGATAGCTCCAGATTGGAGATGGAGTACAAAGGAGTACAAAGGAAATCAAGCAACAACAGGTCTAGTGACCCTTCTAGGCTGCTTGTCCTCCAAAACACTGAGGATCAAGTGTTCAAACAGTGGTTTAGGGTGGGTAAGGGAACATTGGAAAGGGAACTACTGCCCTAGAACTAATGTCCGTGGCAGGATTAGGAAGTTAGTAGGGGACAGATGGGTTAGTAACTGAGGGGGGGATAAAATAAAGTTATTCATTTACAAACGCAGTCAGTCGCGGGTTTGATGAGAGATATTTGTCTATGCGGAGTTTAAATGAATCAACGGTGCTGCAGTCTATACCGTCTCGGGGAAGCCCATTCCACAAGTTGACAACTCGATTGAAGAAGAAATTCTTAGATTCGTGTGAGTTAAAAGATTTACCAATAATTTTGCAACCGTTTCCCCGTGTGTAATTAGATTGGTCGATAGTGAAGTACTTACTACAGTTCATATTGTCGATGCCTTTGATGATTTTGAACACTTGAATTAAGTCACCTCTTATTCTGCGCTGGGTTAAAGGAAATAGATTTAATTCTCTAAGACGCTCTTCGTATGGTTTGTTCTTTAGGCTAGGTATCATTTAGGTAACTCTACGTTGAACTCGTTCTAGCTTGTTTATATATTTTTGGTAATAGGGCACCAGGATTGAACGCAGTATTCCAGAAGAGGGCGGACTAAGGAATTGTAAAGGGTTAGGATAACCTCTTTGGATTTATGCTCAAATGACCTGCCTATAAAGCCAATTATTTTGTTTGCCTTCTTAACCACTTCTGAACATTGTTGACTCGGTTTTAGGTTACTCGATATTGTTACTCCCAGATCGGTTTCTCTGTTTACATTCTTAAGCTGAGTGCCATTCATCGAATAGTTTGCTTTCTCATTTAGGTATCCGATATGTAGTACTTTACATTTATCCGCATTGAAACTCATTTGCCAAATTTGGGCCCAACATGACAATTTATCTAGATTATGTTGCATATCGTCAACTTGTTCTTTTGAGAGTATGCTATTTGCAATTTTTGTATCATCAGCAAATTTTGAGATTGTACAGGTGAGACCCTCATCTATGTCGTTGATGTAAATTAGAAAGATAATTGGTCCTAGTACCGATCCCTGGGTACCCCGCTACTTACATTGGTCCATTTAGATGCCTTACCATTTATGACTACTCTTTGCTTTCTGTCGCTGAGCCAATTTTCTATCCATTTCAACACACCGTCTTGTATTCCATGCGCTTTTAGTTTTAGCAGTAAACGTTTGTGGGGAACTTTGTGGAAGGCCTTTTGAAAATCAAGGTATATAATATCTACAGCTTTACTCTCATCGTAGAGGTTGAGGACATCGTGGAAGAAGTCTAAGAGGTTTGTTAAACAAAGAACGTTTTTTACGAAAGCCGTGTTGAGTATCATTAAGTAAGTTATTTGCCTCTAAGTGATTTACGAGTCTGTCTCTTATGACCGTTTCTAGCATTTTACATACAATTGAGGTTAAGCTAATTGGACGATAGTTACTGGGTAGGGATTTGCTGCCTTTTTTGAATATCGGTGTTACGTTGGCTAGCTTCCACTGATCAGGCATAGTCCCAGACTGCAAAGATTCATTGAATAGCAATGTCAGTGGTTTGGAGAATGAGACGGCGTGATAAACGATTTTGTGTCATACCAACGTAGGTTTGAGGTCCACAATCCACATTATTGCAATTGTGTTGGTATATCACATGGTCGTCTATTTTCGGAGTCTTGGGAGAGATAGGTCTGTTACGGAGGATGAGGTTGGAGGTTTTGGAGGATTTGTAGTAGATGATAAGTTTTATTTTGTGGTCGGGGTTGGTGGGGAGGACGTTTTTGGTAAAGATTTCTTTCATGATGGATTCGTCGGTATTGTGGTCAGATGACATGTAGTTGCAGTAGAAGATAGTGATGTCGTTGGTTGGGTTGGTAGTAGGGGGGGATTGGTTGTACCATTTATCAAGGTGTTTTCTTATGGTGTTGGTGACATCTGTGTTAGAGTATCCGTTGTTAACGAGTACCTGGGTTGTAATGTTATATAGCTATTCATTAATTATCTTAGCTAACAGATATTAATTACTATCACTTATTCTATTATTATTATTACTATTGTTATCATTAGTATTGTCATTATTATCAACCTTCTGTATTCAGTATTATTATGTTAGGAGTAACCACAAAAGAACCATCCACCCAGTTGTGTTTAGAGTCAGCCTACACCTTGAGGACTAGCTCTTATTAAAATGAGTGAACACAAGCCACTTGTTTACTTATACCACCTACTTGACATGGTGGCAGCGGTATAAGAACCCACAGCACATATGGAAGTGAAGACATAGGGGGTACACAAGAGGTAGAGATGTGGAGACAGTGGTAAACAAACATGGCCAAGCTTGTTCCTGCCCACAGCCTAGCCCTCATATCCTAGCCCACCAAGGCACCAAGACCAAGTTCAGTGAGCTCAGCCAAGTCCAACAACTTTTCTTCTAGTCCAGGAGCTGTGAGTCTATAAGTGCAATTGTATAGTAGGCCTAGAAGTGACAAGATACAATGGCTGACAATCTTTCACCTAGAATGGACTGGACAGGTACAGCAGACCAACCAGGAGCATTGAGTATATTTAAACAAAAATGTGAGCTGTATTTCTCAGTCATTGATAACTTTGTGTGCAGGTGTAAGCTACAAGCAGCAAAATGTGAATTTAGAGACAATAAAGAGCGAGATGAGAGACTGGTTGAACAATTTATTGTAGGAACAAGACACACAGAGTTACAGAAGGACCTACTCAGCAAAGACAAAAGTTTAACTCTAGCACAGACACTGGATCTAGGAAGGTCTCATGAAGCAGCATTAGAACACTTGCGTCAACTTAGCAACTCACAAGCAATACAAGAAAATTTCCACGCTATCAAAACACCAAGAATGTAATTTCTGTGGAGGTTACCACCCGTTCAAGCCAAGGAACAAATGTCCGGCTTTTGGAACCACATGCCGAAAGTGTAACAGGCCTAACCATTGGCAAAAGGTGTGCCAGTCTCGAGATGCAAAGGACGATCGAGCAAACATGTACGCCAAGGACAACGGAGCACGGAAGAGAAGGCCACCATATACAGGAGCTGCAGGACGGAACCAGAAAAGTCAACATGGGAAAATTCACTCTATGAGGTATGGTGAGTTTGGAGACAGCGATGAAGAACGACTAGACGAGGATTTTGTAGATTTGTCCCTAGCAGAAATCAAAGTGGCAAGCATCCACCAAGAAAATCCCAGCAAAATAAGAGATGAAATTTATACACAAGTAAAGCTCAAAATAAAAGAAAAACGCCTAATGGTAGATTTACGTGTGAAAGTCGACACTGGAGCTCAAGGAAACACCTTGCCACTACGCTTGTACCGTGAAATCTATCCAGAGAATATAGGCTCACAAGGGACCCCAATACAAGGCTCCATAAGCACTAGTAGAGCCATTCTGACTGCCTACAATGGAACCCGTATTCCTCAGTATGGTGTTGTGAAGGTACCATGTCAACACGGAGAGAAAAACTGGATGCCTACAAACTTTTATGTTGTTGAATCGCCAGGCCCCGCCATCATTGGGTTGCCAACTGCTCAGGAACTGGACCTAATTACCCTTCACTGCTCAGTAAGTAAAGAGGAATGTTATAAAGGATCTCCCATCAAGTCGACTGACCAGCTGAAAGAGATGTTCCCTAGACAATTTGATAAAATTGGCAACTTTCCAGGCACATACCACATAGTTACGAGACCCAACAGCCAGCCATTTATTCAAGCACCGCGTAAATGCCCAATTCAACTTAAGGAAGAGATCAAAGCAGAGCTCAAAGACATGGAGAAACAGGGAGTGATACGGAAAGTAACAGAGCCAACAGATTGGGTAAGCAGCATTACCTACTCCAGGAAAGCAAATGGGAAACTAAGGATCTGTCTGGACCCAAAACAACTCAACAGCGCCATAAAAAGATGTCACCACAAAACTCCAACACTAGAGGAAATAACACATAGTCTAGCTGGTGCACAATACTTCAGTAAATTAGATGCTAAGCACGGTTACTGGTCGGTTAAGTTAGACAGAGAAAGTTCAGTACTCACCACATTCAACACACCCTTTGGACGATACTGCTTCTTGAGAATGCCTTTCGGATTAGTCATGTCGCAGGATGTATTCCATCCTTGAGCAATGTCCAGGTACAATAGGCATTGCTGATGATGTTGCAGTTTTTGGTAAAACAGAGGCTGAACATGATCAAAATCTCTACAAGCTGATGACAGTCGCAAGCAAAAACGGGTTAGTCTTCAATAGTGAGAAATGTACAATTAAAGCAGCGTCCATCAAATTCTTCGGGTTAACCTATGATGAGAAAGGTGCACATCCAGATCCAGAGAAGATAAAAGCCATCGAGGCACTCCCGGCACCAACAAAGACCTCAGAAGTACAGGAGTTCCTTGGGATTGTCACATACATGTACAGCTGTTATGCGTGATTTACTTAAGAAAAATGCAGACTTTACATGGACGCCATCACACGAGAAAGCCTTCAAGGACATTAAGGATTTAATTTGTAGAGAGGTAACACTCGCTTATTTTGACCCCAAGAAAGAAACCGTCCTCCAAGTGGATGCCTCCACCAGGGGGCTGGGTGCAGTGCTGCTGCAAAATGGGAAACCAATAGTATTTGCTTCAAAATCTCTCACAGACACAGAACAGAGATATGCAAATATAGAGAGGGAACTTCTGGCCGTAGTGTTTGGGTGTGAACGTTTTCATACATACATTTATGGAAAGTCATTTGTAGTAGAGAGTGACCATAAGCCCCTGGAAATGATTCAGTTAAAAAATCTTACAGCTGCACCACCAAGGCTTCAACGGATGCTACTCAGGTTACAAAACTATGACTGCACAATCAATATAAACCAGGGAAGCTGCTTGCTGATGACTATATTGATCTGGACATTCAAGTTAGTCTGGTGCAGTGCAGTGAGGAGAAACGGACACAGTTGCAAGAGGAGACTGGTAAGGATCCCATACTCACCAAATTATTAGAAACCATAGTGACAGGCTGGCCTGAACGCATTCTTATACCACCCTCTATGCAACAGTATAGGATCGACAAGTGTAGGCTTAGGGCTAAACAATGTGTATACTGGGCTGGAATCAATGAGGACATCAAGAACATGGTTGATAATTGCCCAACATGCCAAGAATGTCAAGGGTCCCAACAAAAGGAAACGCTGATGCCACATGAAATTCCTGATATCCCGTGGCAAACTATTGGGACTGACTTGTTTGAGTTTGGTGGTTCTAAGTACCTGGCTATGGCAGACTACTATTCAAAGTTTCCAATAGTCAGGACGATGCCCACCCCATGCACTAGTCAAGCAGTAATCAATGCCATGAAGCAGGTGTTTTCTGAGCACGGGATACCAGATTGCCTTATAAGTGATAATGGACCTCATTTTACAGCTGGATCCTTTAAGCAATTTTCGAGAGAATGGGGTTTTAAGCATGTAACCAGTTCGCCTCACTTCCCGCAGTCGAACGGGTTCATAGAGAGAACCATACAGACAGTTAAGAACACCCTTAAGAAGGCGGCTGCCAGCAAAAATGACCCATATATGGCTCTGCTATGTCTAAGAACAACTCCTATAGACCACACCCTTCCAAGTCCAGCCCAAATACTGTACAGCAGAATACCTAGAGGAAACCTACCAATTAGGACGACAAGACCAAAAATCAAAGAAGATATATACCACCAGTTAAAACAAAGACAAGACAAGCAGAAATACTATTACGACAAGCACGCTAAGGATCTACAGTCTCTCTCTCCAGGGCAAGATGTACGTATCCAGGATCACACAACAAGAAAATGGACCCCTGCAAGAATTCATAGCCAGTGCCCAGAACCGCGATCATACATCATACAGACGCCCAGTGGAGTATTAATGCGGCGTAATAGGAGACATATACAAGAAACCACCGCACCGAACGAGAGCTGGGAACATAGCCCGAAAAACAAACATTCAGATCACCACAAAGATGATACAGCAGCAGCACTTCACCATGACCATGAAGATCATGTCTACAAGGAAAAAACACCAGAAACTCCAGGACCAAAACGTCTTCCCAATAACACACCACAGAAGTCATCATTGTCACAGTCAGAGGACGTTTCACCAAGGAAAAGAGAGTTTGTAGAAAACCAATACAGTACGAGGTACGGCCGTAAAACAGTGAAACCAGTACGCATGAACCTTTAAAAAGCTATATATATAGGCCTACTGTATCTTGGATGCCATGCAAACATATTGTATGGTGATTAAGCAGTGTAGTGTACTGTAGGCTATAGGAAAGAGTGAAGGCGGATCGCTGCTCTGTAAAAGTGAATCATTAGAATAATAAATATGAAAAAACAAAACAAATCAACAGTATCAGTGTGTAGCATAATTATGTATACTTCATGCATGCCATACAAATGATAATTATTTGTGTGCCACCCTACAGTAAGGGTAGGAGTAAATGCAGTCAGATATATATATACTGTGCTGTCAGTTTGTTTTTTGTTTTCTTGGTTTTTGTTTACTTTCCATTAGTTGAATTGAGGATTTTGTTTTGTTTGATTGACTATACCTACAGTATACTTAAAGTACTAAAGGTTGGATTGTTGTAGTTATTTTTTGTTATTCCTCAAGAACATGGTTATAGGCTATGTTTTTTTTCTCCGTAATAGAGAGGAAGTGCTATTATTTAAGATTGACCAATGTTGTAGAGTATTAAAAAGTCAGTCCTTAATGGAACTAATGGTCACTGCCAGCATAAATACTAATAACACAGTATATCTCAATATCATAGATATGTAATTATGTATTAGTATGATGATCATTGTTTCCTAAGATAACTGTTTCCTTTTTTGCTGTGTGTATGTGTAATATAGGCATACGTTCTTTAAAATGTATAACAAGGAAATCATTATTGTTTCTCAATTAATTACCTATATATTCAAGTTACTGTGGTTATATAGCTATTCATTAATTATCTTAGCTAACAGATATTAATTACTATCACTTATTCTATTATTATTATTACTATTGTTATCATTAGTATTGTCATTATTATCAACCTTCTGTATTCAGTATTATTATGTTAGGAGTAACCACAAAAGAACCATCCACCCAGTTGTGTTTAGAGTCAGCCTAGGCTCAAGCACCTTGAGGACTAGCTCTTATTAAAATGAGTGAACACAAGCCACTTGTTTACTTATACCACCTACTTGACATGGGTAAGGCGTTCTAGTTCCTTATGGGTGTCGCTCCACGTGGTGCAATGGGTAAGGGCTCTCCTGATGTAGGCTGCGATGGTGGACAGCAGGTATCGTTGGGGGCATTCACTTTCCCCGTTGAGGCATTGGCCATTGTTCGTGGGTTTGGTGTAGACGGTAGTTTTGAATTCTTGATTATTAAACGAAACGAGGAGGTCGAGGAAGGGAAGCTGTCCATTGGTGGCCTCTTCACCGTAATTGATAAAGAGACAGAACCCAAAAGACTTGCTATACTTGAAGCCCTATATATTCGAACTCTTAATCCTTCCATAAATAATCAAACTCTCGACCTCCAAAATACTCCCATCACCTAAACGTTACTCTCAAACACCCCTAACATTACTCCCCTTACCACCCTGACTCTGCCCTTGGCCCCTCTCTCCTCCCCTCCCCTTCCCCCCCTTACCGTCCCCCCCACTACTTCATTTAACCAACGCACGCCACCCCTCAACCCTACGCTTCAAACTGGACCAGAAACCCGAGATACAACTGGCCCGCTGCCCCTCACAATGGCCCCGCCCCCCCCTCACCCAGCAGACCCCCTACGACAACATCTAGCATCTACTAACCCTCCCAGACAACCAGGAGGCAGGAAAAGCACGCGCCTCATTGGTCGCCAACTAGCTAATCATATGCTAGCCAACACCCAATAAACCTTACTGTGATCTACCTAAAATGTATAAATAAGCTGTTATGTTATATCCTATCAACACCATCATCACCAACACCGGAGTCGACCTGCCACCAAATGGAGACACAGCAATCGGATGAAGAAGACTCCGAGGAAGAAGAGGTGGATGTCGAGCTACTGGATGCTGAAGAACAAGAAGAAGACAAGACCTCCTCTACTCCGATCCAGTCTACCACCTCATCACCAGAACCGACCATCATGACAACTCCTCTCCCTCCTGTTCTAACACCACAAGTTGTGAGGGAGAAGCAGCCAGATTATGACCCAAACTTTGCTTATGTGACAGATGAACAATTAATAAGTTTTGAAGAAGACCTTGAAACTTGTACTCTAGCTGTAATGAGACAAAAATACCCCTCTACCTGGCTAGATGATTCGAGACTAACACCGGAGGGGAGAGCACACGTATCGTATCGAAGGTTAAGAATCATATGAAAAAAAAGCTTAATAAATAACTAGAAATCCACCAAGAATCTTCAGCTTCACCATCCGCTTCATAAACAACACCATCTCCCACCTTCACCAACATCAATGGCCTTTCCACACCACCAGCACCACCTAGCACTCCACAAGATGCACTGATACTCGTCGACTAGTCTTACTTATCACATCCAAGAATCACCAAAGAATTGCAAGGAGGACGGCCCTCCCCCTTTTACTGTTCAACTTTGCTCTTCATTTCCATCTTTACTTCTCTCTAATCCTTAGAGACCTCTCACCTTCCCAACCTGTCTATCCCCCCCCCCAGTTCCAGTTCCAGTTCCTATTCACTTACCTTCCATTCCCTGAATATGATAGTTGTCTATCGAAACGCATCGGATCATCATGAATTTTGCTCACCTTTTGCACAATCTCCCAGAACACCTGATAATTGCTGTTCGTTCTATTGAAAGTCTTAATAATAAAATAATTAATGCTGATACATGTATTTCCTTCAACCTCGCCTTAAATAAAAAAAAAAATAAAAAAAAAATATATATATATATACTGTATATATAAATATATATAAAGTAGAAAAGCCCTCCACTAATCACCGCGCTCCCTTCTATTTGCTTGCCCCGCCAGCTGATTTTGACAGTTCTAGGCATCAACACGCCACACCTTCCCAGCCAGCCAATCAGCGGCCTCCATTGTCGGAGCACGGAGCTGAACTTCCCACCTCACCTCAAAAGTCGCTCTCATTCTCTTCCCAGGCAGTTTCCTCTGGTTATAATAGATCGAATATTTCGGTGCCAGCCCTGTACTCCCGTAAGCCACTGAAAGATGTTTATAACCAGCTTCCGGGGACTTATTTTGAGGAGAAGAGAGTGGAGGTGGAGAAGGCGAGAACTCAAAGCGAGCGGGCTGCTGCGTGTGCCGCTCAGCCAATCACAGCACAGGAGAGCGGGAGGCGGGACTATAAAGCCTGGGGAGGAAGGGTTACTGGGGTCATTCACCCCTCGGAACTCACCGGGTTAGCTTCTTGCAACCCGCTTGCTCTCTCTCGCGCGGGCACTAAACGGATCCAGGAGCAAACCATTCCAGCTACCCTGCCCCCATCTAAAGTACCAGCACAGACCACCCCTGATTTCTCCTTACTGTCGCCCACTAGGAAGATACACCTTCAGTATCCGGCCACCTGTCGTCACATCGCTAGCTTACATACACACAGCCAAGCGATTCAAGAGGGACGACAGAAAGTGGACGGGAGTGAGGATTTTCAGAAGAGCTATTGGCCAGCTCTGTGGTGGTAAACACAGTTCCAGCACATACACTCAACCACAGCACACATATATTTTTTTTTAACGACCCGTATTGGGCCCGCACAAGATTAACCCAGTGAGACCCAGCGTCGCACGTGATGCGTCGGCAGTGTTTGATCACCAACTCCCAGCGACGCATCACGTGCGTCCGACATATTAAAATCAGTTACGTGGCTCGTAAAGTAGGAAATGGCGGGAGAAAAGGAGGGGGAGGTACCGTAGTGTGTGTGGGAGCCGGGCCGGTAGGTGTGAGCGGGACAAGACAGCCGCGCGGCTGGTGGTGGTGGGCTTAGTGGGGATACTTTACACCCTTAGTTCACCACCACTTTGAACCTTCATTACTCCGGTCGTATGGGAGCTAGAGGCTTGAGATTTATGTGAGACACTCCTTAGGATGTATGCCGTACAATGCCATACTCAGTTTTTACCCTAGTGCTCCCGGGCGGGTGGTCATGCGGGGGGAGACGAACTTTCGACCCCCCCCCCCCTGCCCCCCAAATGACCAAGGTGAGTTTTTTTTTAGTTTTTTATTCATTTCTCACCATTCTCTTTCATTTTGGCTCAACACATTTTTTTTGGTACCGTAGTGTGTGTGGGAGCCGGGCCGGTAGGTGTGAGCGGGACAAGACAGCCGCGCGGCTGGTGGTGGTGGGCTTAGTGTGGATACTTTACACCCTTAGTTCACCGCCACTTTGAACCTTCATTACTCCGGTCATATGGGAGCTAGAGGCTTGAGATTTATGTGAGACACTCCTTAGGATGTATGCCGTACAATGCCATACTCAGTTTTTACCCTAGTGCTCCCGGGCGGGTGGTCATGCGGGGGGAGACGAACTTTCGCCCCCCCCCCCCCCCGCCCCCCAAATGACCAAGGTGAGTTTTGTTTTAGTTTTTTATTCATTTCTCACCATTCTCTTCCATTTTGGCTCAACAAATTTTGTTGAGCCCCCCCCCCCAAAAAAAAAATAATATCCGAGGTGATTTTTTTTTTTTTTTTTTTTTTCATTTCTCATCCTTGTCTTCCATTTTAGCAAACAAAAATAAGAAGTGAAAATGGCTTGGGACTGGGGTGAACAAAATATTATAACTAGCCGGGGCTTAACGGGTTAAAAAAGAAGGAGAGGAAATGTTTGACTAACCTGGTGGTTCCAATAATAATTGATGTGTCCTTATAGAACAGACTAAAGGAAAAATAATTTAGACTTAAATGTAAATATAAAATGACGATGTCTAATGATTAGTTATTTTTGTTAGTCAAGGCATAATGCCGAGAGTTGTTATTAGATAGGATCTGATAGGAAAGATTTAAGCATAAAGTAAAGAGGGAAGGGAAAGATCAAGTCTTCTAGACAGAGGGGCAACCAATAAGCTCAAGGGGAAACAGTTTTGTTTAGTTGCCCGATAGATCAGCTATAGTTAGGAAAGGACACTAGTCCACCTAAAATCACTAACTCTTTTGTTAATAAGGAAACTATATTGAAAGGACACTAGTCCATATAACTCACAGGTTCTTTTGGTTAGAAAGGAAACTATATTCATATCATTAGAAAGTACAATTGGGTCAGTCTTGGGTAAGCATTAAGGACATCACTTCCCGTATAGCAATGAATTCCTCAAAGTTTATGTAAAGGAATATAATCGTGAATCTGTTCCGTGTAGGGATTTTGAGGTACAGCTTATCCCTTTTAGAAAGATTATTGATTAATGTTTATTGTAAATATAGTTTATTTGTAACAGGGTTATGTGAGAGTATAATCAGAAGGTGTTATTAAATAGATTTATCAAGGTAAATAGTGTAAACCACCTGTCATTTGAGTAACTGGGTGATAGAACCCAATATTGTATTTGAGAGGGAAATCCAAAGAACTAGTAATCCCGGCCGGTTAATTTGTGGGAATTTATAGAAGTGTTGATGTACCCTTGTTGTAACGACGTCTGTGTCAGATGAGTTAATGTAAGATATAGGAAATATCAGTAAATAGATTATATGTATTGACGCCTTGGTCTCGGGAGTAGACCCAGAAGGCCCAGTGGACGGGTTAATGCTTAAGGATAGAGGAAGAATATTACTTTTGTTTAAATTTAGTAAATAACGATTGATTCATTAGGCTCTGGTCTCAACCGTAGACACAGCAGGGCTCGGAATAAACTATTTAGGTTCATAACTAATAACGTCCTTTTTGGATCGAAGTCGACTTGAGTCAATACCTGAATAACGGGACTTCAGCTAGGGAGTAATGGGAGCTGTAGGGATCCAAAGTACAACCTATCATGAATCGACGTAATATTCAATCTGTGTCTTGAACTCATCTCGGCCCGAACAGAGAAACCGTTATTAGAGTAGTTAGGAAGTTTTGTTAAATAAAGTATACAAACTTCTAAATGACTGTCGATTTATCCCCCACATAAGTAGTATCGTAGAAGAAAAGAAAATAAATACTACATTTTGGTGGCAAGCGGTGGGATTCGACAAATCATTTAGATTGAGTATAATTATCTAACAGAACAGACATAATGACGGGCGTATTGCCATTCAGATTATGGGAAGAGGGGAAGGAAGAAATCGAGCTCTGGATCGAGCAGTTAGAATGTCAGTTCACGCTACTTGACGTAAGAGAAAATGGAAAGAAAATCGCCTATGGAAAGGCACACTTAGACATGGCCTGAATGATGTAAGAGTACATCTAGAGGGACTAGTTTCATGAGCCGAAGTTAGGAGTGCCCTAATCGAAGAATTTGGCCGAGAAACTTCCACCAGGAAAGCCAGAGACAAACTTAAGAGTCTGAAACTCAACGGCCAAAATTGTGAGAGCCCTGAGGAGGGAAATCGCTAAGAATGTCAAACTGGCGTATCCCCATATGGATCAAGAGAGCCAGGAAACTGAGATCAGGGAGATTATGATCCAAGCATGCCCGGTGGAAGTTAGAAAGCACTGTATTATTCATGAAGTGAATACTACTAAGGAACTCATGGAGGTTATTAAAAAGATTATGGAGGCACGAGAAATAAGAGAAGAAAAAAGGAAAGGGGAGGAGGAGAACCCAAACAAAGGGTATTCGAGAGCCCTGTTCCGATGCTTCACATGTAGACAGACCGGACACCTAGCTAGGAACTGTTCCAACCGTCCACAAGCCCCAACCCCTAGATTTGACCCCAGACCCGCACTTCCAAACGATCGACCTCTACCAAGGGGAACCGATCCAAACCGGGGAGGAATTCTTCCGGTAGAATACAGGGAGACAGAAAGCCAGCCAAAAGTCATGATGCCGGAAGAGAGAGAGAATTTTCTATGAAACCTCACATAGAAGGGCGGTATAGTGAGGTCAACATCTTAGAGAGACAAACGCCTTGTGAAACTATAATCATAAGTGGGAAAGCCGCTAACATGCTAATTGACACGGGGGCAAACAGAAGTTGTCTCTTCGAGAATTTTGTAAAAAAAAATTAGAAAGAAATGGGCCCATTAAATCAAACCAGTATTCAGTTGTCAGGAGCCGGGGGTCAACCACTGACGATCCTAGGGAGAACTAATACAGTAGTAGTATAGTGGAAAGGAATTAAATTCACCACCGATTTCTGTGTTTTATCGGGAAAATCGAATACTGGAGTCGATGGGTATCTGGGGATAGATCTCATGAGTCAGTTGGGGGTAACTATCCAGTGTGGGCCGAAAGACACAACGACGACTCTCAGACCTCAAATAGTAGCTACCACAGGAGAACTGTCTATCCCCCCTAGATCTTGGAAAATGATAGAGATTCCTCCAACCCCAGGCATGACTGCCGGGATTTTTTAACCTGATGCACAGAATAAGGTGAGAATATCTCCCACCTTTATTACTACCGACCAGATGAAACTAGTTCTAGCCAACTTTGGTGATGACACGATTAATTATCAAAAAGGAAAACTGTTAGGACAAGTCACATCCGCTCAACCCACCACTGTTGGAACTGACGGACCTGTGAACTTAACTGAAATTCCGAAACAATTAACGTTAAATCAAGCCAATACCTTACATGAATTGCTCTGGACGTACCGAGATGTGTTTGCTCAAAACGAAGGGGACCACGGATCGGCCCGAACCCGACACACCCACGAGTTACACACTCAAGGGCCTCCTATTAGGCAACCCTATAGACGACAAAATCCCATTATGAGACAAAAAGAAAAGGAACAAGTCGAGGAAATGATTAAGCAGGAGATAGTAGTGGAATCCTACAGTCCGTGGTCATCTCCAGTAGTCCTGGTAAAAAAAAAAAAAAAATGGGTCTACTCGGTTCTGTGTAGATTATCGAAAATTAAACGATGTCACCATCAAAGACGCGCAGCCCCTACCTCGTATTGATGACTCGTTAGAGTCATTCAATGGGTCAATCTGGTTCTCTACCCTAGACCTACAGAGTGGATACTGGCAAGTACCAGTTAGGTCAGAGGACAAAGAGAAAACCGCATTTGCCACGAGTGAAGGTAAACTCTACCAGTTTACCGTCTTGCCTTTCGGAGTTTGCAATGGACCCGCCAGTTTCACTAGAGTCATGGACGAAGTATTGAGGGGATTAACCTGGAAAACTTGTTTGGCTTACTTGGATGATATTATAATCTTTTCCGGTAGTTGGGAGAAACATATTCACCGACTACAAGAAGTTTTAGAAAGAATCAGGGGGGCCGGACTTAAACTGAAGCCTTCAAAATGCCAATTAGGGGCCCGTGAGGTGGCATATCTAGGGCACGTGGTTTCCAGTAAAGGTATCCAACCGGACCCACATAAAGTGCGACCTATTGCCGAAATCTCACCCCCGTCCTCTGTCAAAGAGATCCGAGCGTTTCTGGGAATGGCATCCTATTATCGAAGGTTCATACCCAACTTTTCAAAAAAAAATTGCCCCTTGACTCAGAGATTGGAAAAAGGGAGGAGGTTCGACTGGGATCAGAGTTGTCAGGTAGCTTTTGATCACCTGAAACAAAAATTAACTTTTAACCCCATAGTTTGTCACCCGGATATTACCAAGCCATTTCAGCTATACACCGATGTTTTTGATGAAGGGGTCGGAGCCGTATTGGCCCAGAAAGTGGACGGAAAGGAAGTCATAGTAGCCTGTGCTAGCCGGACGCTGAATAAGGGCGAAAAGAATTACAGCGTTACCAAAAAAGATTATCTGGCTCTAGTGTGGGCTGTACAATATTTCCGTCCATATCTAGCCGGGGTCCATTTTGAAGTTATCACGGACCACCATAGCTTGCAATGGCTCAGGAAAATGAAAACGGAAGACGGACTATTTGTCAGGTGGAAGGGGATTTTGGAAGAATACTCTTTTGAAGTTAGACATAGACCAGGTAAATTACACACTAATGCCGATGGCTTGTCTCGACTACCGGTAGCACCCGTCCAACCCACTGGACCTAACAGGGAAAAGCGTGACCCTAGGTATGGCAACAAAGTAAAGTTCTCGGAGGGATTCTAAAGAACGGGTCATACTTGATTATTCGGAGGCTAAACACATGATCCAAATCCTTCACGGACAAGAAGGAAGGGGGGCTCACTTGGGACAGTCTCGAGCTCTGAAACAATTTAATGAAAGGTACTGGACCAAGAGGGCCGACCAGATTGTTAAAGAAGTTGTTCAAAATTGTTTGGGATGTCAAAGGGGCAAAGATGGAAGGGGATCTAGACAGTCGCCCGGATATATTACAGCTGGTAAGCCGTGGGACAAATTATCGGTGGACATTATGGGACCTCTGCCCTGACAGACAAACAAAAGGTACATCTTGACCTGTGTCGATGTCTTTCCCAAATACACGGTTGCTTGTGCTATTCCGGATAAGAAAGCCGAAACTGTGGCTAAGGTTATTTTGGAAAAGGTCATTTTTGTATATGGCACCCCTGGAGATATTCTGAGTGATAGGGGAAAAGAGTTTAACAATGAAATCTGGCAACACTTGGGAGAAACCTTGGGCTACCAGATACAACACACCTCCCTGTATTACCCCCAAGGGAATGCTGTATGTGAAAGAAACCATAGGGTGTTTGCCAATTGTATCCGGGCTAGTCTGAGCTCACAAGGGGAGAAAATCGTCCGAGGTTGGCCATAACTTCTGCCAGAAATTGTCTGGGGGGTAAATACCACAGTTTGTAGGACTACTGGGTATTCTCCCTATGAGATTATCTTTGGAATCATGCCAAAATTGCCTCAAGAACGATTATTGCCCTACCCCAGTCCTTCCACTCAATATTCCCAACCAGGACAATATTTGAAGGAACAAGGGGAGTGACGACAGCAAGTTCATGATCATATTGCCTAGCAACAGCCTAAGAAAGTTTCTCTAAATAATCCTTATTACCGGGGGGGAATATATTCTGGTGAAGAGACATGATCCCACCCGAGCTGATAAACTGGAGGAGAAATACGAGGGTCCCTTCAGGGTTGTAGAGACAAACAGGCCCTATCAAGTGTTGTACTTGCATCATGGGGATATTGTGTCAGCTACCCATATTCGTCATACTAAACGATATGAAGGTATTTTACCACCAGATATGAGCGAGTGGAATAGCGAGGAAGGGAGCGAAGAGAAGATAGAATTCGGGGTTGATGACCCTAGTACTTCCTCAGCTCGACCAAATGTTGGAGGTCCTAATCTGAACAGGAACTATTCGAAGGACTCTCCGTTCTGGTGGTCACTTACTCGTAAAATTCAGGAGAGTCTCCCTGAATTTGGGCCAGAGGGAAATGTAGGAAACGAAGAGACCGCACCCAGTGGGGAAAATGATTACTATGAGCTTACCGAGGATGAAAAGTCTACGGTCCCCGACAGCGAAGTTTCAGATTCCCCGAGAGATTTCAATAAGACTTTAAGTAGTGAGGAAGAGTGTTTTCGAGACTAGATAGAAACGAGAGACGTATTACTTGAAGGCAAACGTATAAATGGCTCTCCCTCAGCTAAAGTAAATGAATCTAAAGAAAATCCCTTGCCTAATGTTCCGGATAAAACTCCAGCTAGAGCGTCTAATTCCACGGGCCCCGCCGAAACCCTTACTCGTAGTGGTAGGATTAGCCGTCCACCAATCAGGTACCCGGACGAGGCTATAAATAGGACCCCCAGGACACGTGCCTGCCAGTTGCAAGGCACCACGCCTCTCCCCATTGACCCTCAGTACCGACTCCGTCGACTAGTAGCAATGGTCAACGGACAAGGACAAAGAATAAATACTACTAGAGCCTTCAAACAACTTCTCAGTCATCCAGGGCAAGTTATAGTAGCCAAAACTGCCGTGGGGAATCAAAATCCTGCACTCCAGCTACACAGATACCTCTGTGAGAACAGTGGATTGGTGGAGTGGCAGCCGGATGGCAACAATTTTAGGGGAACAGTGTTGCGGCGATCAGGAGCTCGCCTTAAGTTAGTAGGGGGTGATAAAGTAGAAAAGCCCTCCACCAATCACCGCGCTCCCTTCTATTTGCTTGCCCCGCCAGCTGATTTTGACAGTTCTAGGCATCAACATGCCACACCTTCCCAGCCAGCCAATCAGCGGCCTCCATTGTCGGAGCATGGAGCTGAACTTCCCACCTCACCTCAAAAGTCGCTCTCATTCTCTTCCCGGGCAGTTTCCTCTGGTTATAAGAGATCGAATATTTCGGTGCCAGCCCTGTACTCCCGTAAGCCACTGAAAGATGTTTATAACCAGCTTCCAGGGACTTATTTTGAGGAGAAGAGAGTGGAGGTGGAGAAGGCGAGAACTCAAAGCGAGCGGGCTGCTGCACGTGCCGCTCAGCCAATCACAGCGCGGGAGAGCGGGAGGCGGGACTATAAAACCTGGGGAGGAAGGGTTACTGGGGTCATTCACCCCTCAGAACTCACCGGGTTAGATTCTTGCAACGAGCTTGCTCTCGCGTGGACACTAAAGGGAACCAGGAGCCAACCATTCCAGCTACCCTGCCCCCATCTAAAGTACCAGCACAGACCACCCCTGATTTCTCCTCACTGTCGCCCACTAGGAAGATACACCTTCAGTATCCGGCCGCCTGTCGTCACATCGCTAGCTTACATACACACAACCAAGCGATTCAAGAGGGACGACAGAAAGTGGACGGGAGTGAGGATTTTCAGAAGAGCTATTGGCCAGCTCTGTGGTGGTAAACACAGTTCCAGCACATACACTCGACCACAGCACACATATATATTTTTTTAAGGACCCATATTGGGCCCGCACAAGATTAAAAAAGAAAGAGAGGAAATGTTTGACTAACCTGGTGGTTCCAATAATAATTGATGTGTCCTTATAGGACAGACTAAAGGAAAAATAATTTCGACTTATATGTAAATATAAAATGATGATGTGTAATGATTAGTTATTTTTGTTAGTCAAGGCGTAATGCCGAGAGTTGTTATTAGATAGGATCTGATAGGAAAGATTTAAGTATAAAGTAAAGAGGGGAGGGAAAGATCAATTCTTCTAGACAGAGGGGCAACCAATAAGCTCAAGGGGAAACAGTTTTGATTAGTTGCCCGATAGATCAGCTATAGTTAAGAAAGGACACTAGTCCACCTAAAATCACTAACTCTTTTGTTAATAAGGAAACTATATTGAAAGGACACTAGTCCATATAACTCACAGGTTCTTTTGGTTAGAAAGGAAACTATATCCATATCATTGGAAAGGACAATTGGGTCAGTCTTGGGAAAGCGTTAAGGACATCACGTCCCGTATAGCAATGAATTCCTCAAAGTTTATGTAAAGGATTATAATCGTGAATCTGTTCCATGTAGGGATTTTGAGGTACAGCTTATCCCTTTTAGAAAGATTATTGATTAATGTTTATTGTAAATATAGTTTATTTGTAACAGGGTTACGTGAGAGTATAATCAGAAGGTGTTATTAAATAGATTTATCAAGGTAAATAGTGTAAACCACCTGTCATTTGAGTAACTGGGTGATAGAACCCAATATTGTATTTGAGAGGGAAATCCAAAGAACTTGTAATCCCGGCCGGTTAATTTGTGGGAATTTATAGAAGCGTTGAGGTACCCTTGTTGTAACGACGTCTGTGTCAGATGAGTTAATGTAAGATATAGGAAATATCAGTAAATAGATTATATGTATTGACGCCTTGGTCTCGGGAGTAGACCCAGAAGGCCCAGTGGACGGGTTAATGCTTAAGGATAGAGGAAGAATATAATTTTTGTTTAAATTAGGTAAATAACGATTGATTCATTAGGCCCTGGTCTCAACCGTAGACACAGCAGGGCTCGGAATAAACTATTTAGGTTAGTAACTAATAACGTCCTTTTTGGATCGAAGTCGACTTGAGTCAATACCTGAATAACGGGAATTCAGCTAGGGAGTAACGGGAGCTTTAGGGGTCCAAAGTACAACCTATCATGAATCGACGTAATATTCAATCTGTGTCTTGAACTCATCTCGGCCCGAATTTAGAAACCGTTATTAGAGTAGTTAGGAATTTTTGGTAAATAAAGTATACGAACTTCTAAATGACTGACCACATAATTAGTATCGTAGAAGAAAATATAATAAATACTACAATATATATTATTATTTTTTTTTTACAAGCAGCCTAGTAAGGACCAGTAGGTCTGTTGTTGCTTTATTTTATTTTTATTCCTTTGAATACTGTTTTCGATTATTTAGATAGGAGTAAAATAATTTCTTAATGGTATCTCTAATGCCATAATGTTCTAGTTGCTTTTGGAGAATTTGATGGTCAACAGTATCGAATGCTTTGGATGATCTAAAAATATACCAACTGTAAAATGCTTGTCATCATAATAGTTGAGGATATCGTTAGTAAATGATGATAAAGCTGACTCTGTTGAATAACCTTTTCTAAACACATACTGAGCCGCATAAACAATATTGTTGGTTGAAAAAAAGTCAGTGATCCTTGTGTGCATATTTTTTTCTAGGATTTTACTCATAGCTGGGAGTACAGACACAGGACGGTAGCTATTAAAGATTGAACTATCTCCGGATATATATATATATATATATATATATATATATATGAGGGTACCTTTTGATATTTTTAGGCAAACGTGAAAAACTCTACTGGAAAATGACATGTTACGAAGATATAATAATAATATATATAATTGGGGACAAAGCTGTAATAACAAACCTAAATATTTGCATTGGTATTTCATCATAAACAGGAGAGGAGTCCCGTAGTTGTTTTATTGTATTGATTATTTCATCACTTGTTATGGGAGACAAGGAAAAAGACGTTACTTGTCTATTTTGTAGGTAGGATGTAAAGGAGATGTTACAACGTTAAGGAATTTCGGAGCTGTGGTAGGGATCAATAGCACTTAATAAAAGACCTGAGAATATTTGTATTATTATGATAAAAACTATTGCAACTAACCCTCTGACTTCCAAATTTTCTGAATAACATTTAATAAAATCGTCTAATGATAGCCAAATTAATTGTTAAAACGCATTTAAGCCCTTACAGTGTACCTAGGATTTAGTAAAATGTGATTACAATTAAACAACACAATAACTTCACATTTTTGTCCAACACAAGTTGGTAGTAAATATTAACAATATTTAACGTAATATGTAAGCCCAATACTATTTAACGTAATATGTAAGCCCAATACTATTTTTCTAAAAAAATGTACCGTAACCAATGATTATAAAATGTATACCGTTTCAGCTATGTTTGGATGTGCAACCATGTATGCGGGCATCACCTATGTCGGCTGCTCTCCAGTAACCATCGTGTCGATGATTTGTCTTGCAGATGGTTGTGTTGGAGCTTTAGCCTCTAGCTTATCTGTTAATGCAATGGATATTGCTCCCAACTTTGCAGGTTAGATTCTCTAATTACTTATTTACGCTTATTCACACTTCGTAAGTCGATATATTTACTTTGGTATGCCCTTCCTATAGTCAGTAGTTTTGGGTCGAGTCATCTCCAAGGTATTGTACAGTCAATCTCAATAGTTCTCCGACACCATTATCATTAACTGTGTATTATTATTTGTTTTTATGTGTATAACTTGCTGGTCATCATGTGTTTAAATATAGTCTATTCATTATAATCAGGCCATAATCAATCATTATCCCTAACTTCTTATGTCTTAAAAGAAGCGCAACAACAAAAGGACTGTAAATTTCCACACCTATTCCCAGGCTGACTCTTCCCAAATATATGAACTATCACATCGAGTCCTCTGAATTGTAAAAAGGTGGAGTTAAATTTGTCGTTTAATTATAGTGAGCAGACTATAGTACTAGCCTGTGACTAGTTATATTTGTATGAATGTTAAGTTAATGCTGCTCTCTCTATATTTCACAAAATGTGAATGAAAGTATTCAGTAAAGTTTTGATTTTGTCTGTACACAGTACACCATTCCTCCCTACGATTGGATTAAATAAATACGAATATTATGACATTTTAGGGAAATACTTTTATATTTTCAGCTATCAACATATGATGATGCAAAGAAATGCAACTTGCATGTCACTGTTGATAGATTATTTAAATACCAAAGCTGATAACGGCAATGCCGGATATACTGTAGGTATAAGCTATAGCTTAGGGCCTCGCATTTTAGCGAACATCAGAGGTCTAGTCTATTAACAGTGTTAGACAGATGGACGGTTGCACTACACAAACAGTTCATGTTTATCAACTCTACAAAGCACAGTAGTATCGCGCGCACAGATCCCACCCGTACACTGTGCACCACCAATCAGCTTGTCTGTCGTCGTCCGTCGTCGTCCGTCCGGAAACTCCTCCTAGACCGTTTGATGGATTTTCACCAAATTTCACAGGTATATGCATTTTGTCAATGCAAAGGTCAGGCAAAAAGAAATTTTCAATTTAACTTAGAAAATAAGGTCAAAGGTCAAGGTTAAAAATAAGGTTAATATTTCATGTGTCTTAGTTTTTACTCAAATTTCTTAATTTTCACTACACAAGTAACTGGTAGCCTCGATATCTTATTGACCAAATTTTAGATAAATATTATTAACGGTAAGGTCAAAGGTCAAGATCAAAGGTAAACTAAATGTGTTTACTAGTATTTCTTATATTAACTGTTAAAATCTCACTAGACTTACCATGTATATTCGGAATACTTAGACCAAGGTCATACATGTAACTATGAAACTCCATATTAAAGGTCAAGTTCACAGGTCTAGGTCAAATAAAAGGTCAATATGCTAATTTCTTTACTTTTCATGCAAACTTCACAATGATGATATAGTTGCACTTTAAATGAAAAGGAAAATAATAAATTTTGAGACATATCATGAAGGTAAAGGTGAAGGTCAAAGATCAATGTCAACTATTCTATAAATATATATGAAACTAACTGATGGGTTTTAATGAAATTAGTCATGCTTATTTGATTTTCCTGGGCAATGTCAATGAACACAAACATGTACTCTTACATAAAGGTCAAGGTGACAGGTCAAGCTGAAAGGTCAACTTAAACTATTTATTTTCATTTTTTATTCAAATGTCTTAATTTTTACTATACAAGTTACTGGTAACCTTGATATCGTATTGCCCAAGTTTTAGATAAATATTCTAAAGTGTAAGGTCAAAGTTCAAGGTCAAAGGTCACAACAAGTTTTGTTCCTAGTATTTCTTATACTAACTGTTAGATTCTCACTAGGCTTACCATGTATATTTGGAATACCTAGGTCAAGGTCATACAAGAAACTATGCAATTCCATATGAAAGGTTAAGGTCACAGATCAAGGTTAAGAAAAGGTCAATATGCTATTTTCTTTACTTTTAATGCAAACTTCACAACATTTGGTGAGATAGTTGCACCTTAAGTGAAAAAGGAAAATAATAAATGTAGATATATAGAGGACAAGATAAAGGTCAAAGGTCAAGGTCAACTATTCTATCAATATATATGAAACTATCTAAGACACCCAGAAAAAGGAAAGTCATCCCCCAAATCAACGAAGAAAGGGATGAACAACAAAGAAAACGTCACACCAACCAGCAGGATATAACGAAAGAAAACTCCCCACCAGCACCAGAAAATATCAACACCAAGAACCACCTCCACAAATACAGTACCCAGGCGACCACCAAGCAGACAAGAAGAGAGAAAGAGAGAAGACCGAAGCAACCCAAGACACGCCCCAAAGAACAACACGTGTGGCGACACCAAGGGAAGCCCGAGTCACAACCATTATGATGGAACGTCCCCCGACACCAGGAAAGACGATTCCCAAAACGACCACTCTCACGATACCACACCAGAAAGAAAGACTAGTGTTCAGTCAAAAAGAAAAGGACTCCTACCAACAGAGATACTAATACTGAATGCTTACCTATTACCCTACTATGTTCACATACCTTCTATATGCTTTTATCTACTAGACTAAAAACACTAGTTAGATCACATTATATTTCATTCATTAACCCTTGTCTAGCGGGGGGTTTTGGGCTTATTTGGGCATATTCAGGCCCTCCTGCATGATAAATCAAGTATCTGCATGACAAAAAATTATTCAGCAAAAAACTAGGCGCTAAAAGCTTCAAAATGAGACCAGAACGAGCTACGTAGCACTCGTGGTTCTCATACAGTGGTACCAGTAACATGGGAGTTTAGCGTATAGCGGCATATTTTTCCCAGCTATGCTCACTACTGGCTACACTGCCGGCCTCTCGAGAACACAGGGAACATGAGTTAATGGGCGGCGGTAAGCCCTGGGAGTCGGCTGTCTGGCCTGCTGCGCTCCCGTCCATTTGCACTCGATTTTAACCCTTTAACCCTTATTTAGCGGGGTCGGACTTAAGTCCGATACGAGAAAATTGGACTAAATGGCGGGGTCGGACTTAAGTCCGTGGGCGTATTCCCGCCCTCATTTTGGTGGAAAGCGAAACTTGGTGGTCAGGCGGTGTACTACAAGGGCCCACCCACACATACCCCACTGCGTGACCGTGACTAAGTGACCCTCAAGCAGCCATAATGGAAGGTCAAGATTTGCCCGTGTTCGATTCGGTGGCCGCCAATCCCTAGTGCGTCGCGCCACCCTACTAACCACGCCCGGCTCACCACCCAGAAACTAGATATCATGCTGAACTCTTCAGAACTTTCTAATAAGCTGTTGGATGAAACCGTCGAAGGTCTGGGTGAGAGTTTTGGTAGTGTGGATGACTCGGAAGACGAAAATAACCCGATCATAGGCTTTCACCCCAAGCATAATTTGCGTGGGGTGGATGTTGTGGTTGATATTGGACAGACCCTTGAGCAAATTGGTGACGTTCCTGACGAAGAACATACTGGTGTGGGTGTTGGTAAGTACAATTTATATTTTATAATTGCTTGAAAATGTGATTGCAAGCATTTTATCACCTTACGAGCGGCTGGTGGAGTATATTTCACTGTGCCGCCCAGCGGGGTTTTTTTTTTAACCCTAAATGGGGTTGTTCCGTGCTCTTGTTCATGCATAAACAAGACCCAGAGCGTAATACAAGTATGTATCCTGAAAGTGCGTTAATTGAGCTTTCCAATGACACCCGAACCATCCTTTTACGATCACTGGTTGTCTTTCAACGACCGTAAAACACGAGTGCAAAAACCCTAAAATACGGTAAATTCCTTATAGAATTCCCTGTGTGGCGAGCGGTCTTGAGGTAATTTATGCTCCTAATCACCGCTCCGCTCTCTCTCAGAGCACATTACGTCCTCAAAATTGCACTCTACAAGAAATTTCCTTTGCATTTATAGCGTATTATTTGCAGGCGTTCGGTAAATTTCTTACGGTAATACAAACAACCAAAGATTGAATATTTGTGCTTGGCATTATATGATTGTGGAGAACAGATGTAGGCCTACCGTATATATTATGTTTTCATTATTATATGATACATGTGTAACATTTTTATATTATCACTACTCTCTCTCTCTCTTTCTCACTCTCTTTGTTTGTACTCCTTTGTACTCTCTTTGTCTGATGTAGGCCAGGGCACGCCCCTAACTAATCTCTTCCCTCCCAGGGGAAATCACACCTAGCAGATGTTTTTGACCTCCCCTCTCTCTCTGTCTGTCTTCCTCTCTGGGTCTACCTATACTGCATGTGACATTGAAATTGCTTGAGAGTTTGATTGCAAGCATTTTATAGCGTATTATTTGCAGGCGTTCGGTAAATTTCTCACGATAACCAGGGTGTATGGTACATTATTCACGATAATACAAGCAACAACGAAGCTTGGCGAAGATTGTGGTCTACAATATACCTTTTTATAATTGCATGTGACCTTGTAATTGCTTGAAAGTTTGATTGCAAGCATTTTATAGCGTATTATTTTCAGGCGTTCAATAAATTTGATAAATATATCAAAATAAGTCCTGTGGGACTATGAAATAGCTATTATTGGACAAGGACAATATTTTGTTCATCCCTCCACTGGAACATCAACAACAATGTCAACAACGTATCGCCGTCGGCAATCGTAAGATTCAGAGTCGTAAAGATTCCAGGACGAGCTCAATAGAAAATGAATGAATGAAATGAATGAATGTGCAGTACTGCCAATACGTATAGCGACTTCCGCTAGATCTAGAGACCTTTACTTCGATCTAGCAGCAATGACTTACACTAACGGTTTTGTTTTGAAATTTCAGAACAATTTCGAAGTGATATTATATGGATTTTGCCAATTCATATTTCTAGTGGTATTTATCATGTCTTACATCTAACAATATTTGCTAGCGGATTTAATTTCAATTGGTGACCCTCCCGCTCTAGTCGGCTCCAAGAAAATCGATAATGGTGGCACTTTAGTAAACAGGTGATAAACAAAACCGCATGCGGATCGGTTTGGTGTATCGGTATTATGGTAAGTTGGCTACCTACTATTGTTTATACGATATAGTAAGTAATGATAAGTAAATTATTATATATTATATATAAAACAAAAACAAAATTCCTGCAAAGCAAGCGAAACAGAGAGAGAGAGAGAGATAGAGAGAGAGAGAATGCAGAAACTGAACTGAAGAAAGAGTGAAAAAGATATAATAATACAGAAATATTACAAGCAAATAAATGAAATAGAGGGATTAGTTAGAGAAAATAATAATGACAAATACATAATACGGATGAGGAAGAGGGAAAGCGAGCGAGCCAGAGAGAGAGAGAGAGAGACAGGAAGAGTGAGAGAGATTAGAGAAAATAGAGAGATTGCAAGCATTTTATAGCGTATTATTTGCAGGCGTTCAGTAAATTTCTTACGGTAATACAAACAATGAAAGATTGAATATTTGTGCTTGGCATTATATGATTGTGGGGAACAGATGTAGGCCTACCGTATATATTATTTTTCATATATATATGATACATATGTAACATTGTTATATTATCACGACACTCTCTCTCTCTCTTGTCTCTTCCTCTCTGGGTCGGTTACCTATAGCCTACATTTATAATTGCATGTGACCTTGAAATTGCTTGAGAGTTTGATTGCAAGCATTTTATAGCGTATTATTTGCAGGCGTTCAGTAAATTTCTTACGGTAATACAAACAACCAAACAACGAAAGATTGAATATTTGTGCTGCACATCCCTCATACGAAATACCATTCCCACCGTATAGAGAGAATACAGAAACTGAACTGAAGAAAGAGTGAAAAAGATATATTAATACAGAAATATTACAAGCAAATAAATGAAATAGAGGGATTAGTTAGAGAAAATAATAATGAGAAATACATATACGGATGAGGAAGAGGGAAAGGGGGCACAAGAGAGGGAAAGCGAGCGAGCCAGAGAGACAGACAGACAGGAGGAGTGAGAGAGATTAGAGAAAATAATAATGAGAATAACATATACGGATGAGGAAGAAAGAGAGAGACAGAGCGCGCGAGAGAGGGAAAGCGAGCAAGCCAGAGAGAGAGAGAAAGAGAAACAGACAGACAGACAGGAGAGAGAGAGAGAGAGAGAATACAGAAATAAGGAGAAATAAGAGAAAAATAAGACCGATTACCGACGGAATACTAGACGCGCGAGAGGCCGAAGTCAGGCCAAAGCGAACGCAACCGAACGCGCCTGGGAAATAGACCAAAAAGTACCTCCTCTTCCTCACCTCTTCCTATCCTCCACACTCATTCATAACATCCATTCATAGACTTATATGGGGAGACGAAGAGTTGCTCTTTCCAAAAATGATCCTTTCGTTCGCATTGGTGCCATAGTAACGGCGCTAGGGCGAGTGAAATTGAGCGAATATTTCGGGATTATGCCCGCTGAGCGGTACAACGTAAAATACCTGACCACCCGCTAAATAAGGGTTAAAAGCCTTAATAATGCTCCTAACTTGCTGCAAATTGGAACCGGACTTAAGTCCGACCCCGATCTTTAAGGGTTAAGATGTTAAATAAGTTCCTCTATTATTATATTATTAAGATGTAATCAATAACATTCATTGTATTTTGTATGTACGATACTGATGTTGATCAAGACCCGTTGTCTTCACAATATTAATATCTAAATTGCCAACCTACAATGCCTTTAACCTATGATAAATTACTCACAGAAACCAAATATAAGTTGTTCTGATATAAACCTATGCCTTACCTTTTATTTCTTATGATCATGATTAACTAAAATACAACCATTGTACTATGATACCACCACTACCTACTTATGCAAAATCAATATAATATACTGTAGAGTAGATACAATATTTTCCTTATTTTCTCTCACAACATATATTCACATGCCTTCTCATTACTACGCCATTATAATAATAAACAAGCCACCCTACCTTCCTTAATGTATTAGATTCACTATGTGATAAATACCTTGTTATTGTGCGGCGCATCCTAGCCCTCATTTATTCCGAGTATCCTTAGCGTAGTGGATACTCTCGCCAGGAGTATCCAAAGTATATACACTCTAACAAGTAAACCTACCAAAACAATATTGGAACCTGTGACGTCACATTGAAAGCTCCACGCTTGCTACCTCCTTATTTACTAACGGTGGTTCTGGTAAAATCAAAGCATGGAATACTGGTATATACGGTTTTGTAACAATGGTTTTAATGAGTTGATAAAAGACTAAACAACTTAATTCTAGTATATAACTGGTCCTAATGTGTTCATATATATCGATAATGTTGGTGTTAATGAAGCCTTTCTCAGCATCTTCTGGGCTTCTGTTACATATATTATCGAAATATAACTTCTGAAGTAGTTTGTACATTATGTTATCATAAGTAGGGCAATTACATAAATAATTGACTTCATATGAGTATGCAGTTTACCCCTATATTACTGCAATTTTTCAATAAATATGGTCAAAATACCGAGAGGGGAAAAATACACTTGGTAATCATATTATTTTCCTTATTTACACTTGAGTAAGAGTCTCGATACTCTGGTAAGCAATCTTGCGCAGGTTTATGTGTGTATGTATGGTTTCAATTATGTACGGGAACCAACTTCACTTGTGTTATTGCTGTTAAACATACATTACTTTACACAGAAAATCCTTTCCTCCATCTTCCTTAGCCGTAGATAATAAAGTTTTCTTTGGATAATTTAGTAAAGAAAACCGAAAATGTATCATTTTAGGACTGACTATAATAGTTCACCATTATTTTCGGTACAAATTAATAATGATAGGTCTTAGTTGATGTTGTTTTTACTTTGAAATATTTGTTTTATATTTATATAAGCATACAATTAACAATATATCTCCAAAATTAATTGACAGTGAAAACATAAAGTACATTTTAGATCGTTTCTCATTGTATTCGTCTGCGCTGGGAAAGAGGCTTTGGCCGCAGCCGCCATGCCCATACATTTGTGCCTGATCACACTTGTATTTTGAAGTGCTTTACTTAATTTGATTGTAATAACTAACCTAACCAGCTGAACCTAACCTAAAGCAATACAATTCAGTACAAAATAAGTAAAAATACTTCGAAATACAATCATGATTAAGTACGAATGTAGAGGCATAGTGGCTACGGCTAAGGTCTCCCGCTCCCCACTTCTATAGTAATAATACTCCAGATTTTGGAGCGAAATATGTTGCTGGTTATGAAAACGTGACAATAAGAGGATGCAGAGACATAGTAGTTTTTTAAGATTTCATAAAATATCGAGGAATCAGCTGCTAAATGATTTAATTTGCCATCAGGTAGAAATAACCCCAAACTATAGCCACAGTATACAATCAGCGTGACGTCACCATTTTACAAGACTTACACACTTCGGCGCCCTTCAAGAAATTCGAGTATACAGTAGGTTTACTTGTTAGTGTCTATATACTTTGGGAGTATCAACCTCAAGGAATGCTTGCTCGCCTATATGTTATTCTATTTGCATAGAGAACATCCCTTTGATCCTTTTTCCAAGATAATATGATAACCCCTTTATTACCATATTCCTGTATATTGATCTTAACCATATTAGAATGCTCCCTTATATTGAATACTCGGATGCGCATTCCTATCTTCACTTATTTCATTGTCATCTCAGTTAACGGGATCCGCCCGCCGTAAATTCAAAACCCCAGAAGACTTCACCATGTACAAAACTTGTATTATCCTGAGAACCCCATTAACCTGTTCTGTTCTATTTTATGAAGACTAAGCCTTTACCTAATCCCTTTCTATACAAAATATGACCTTTGTATAGTACTCCCTTCTAACTGAGTATATTATTAAAGTAAAGTAGATGTAACCTCCCGACAGAGCAAGAAGGCCTCTCTATGCCACCAGAGAGTGCGCGCTCGTGCCCTTGCTCCCTTCAAGGGGTGAACGGGTACCCCTCAGTAATCGTCAACACTATGCCAGGGATATATGAAAGGGTTAAGCAATTTTAAGGCTTCTTATTACTGGCATACCAAGTAAGGAAACTCAAGATTACCCTCCCATTCAATTGTATAGACGGCATACCGAAAATCTACTTGTCTGAGGAGTTAAAAATCCTGTTAAGGGATCTTTGTTAATTGTGGCATACCATCAGTTAACATAGAGACCTCTAATAGGCTGCACCTTCAGTAATAAAAGGTTGAAGTATCCAGGCATACCTACACTTCAACATTTTATTATTGCAGATGCGGTAACTGTATCCTACTAAAATGATCTTTGTTATTATTGGCATACCAGTGACTAACATAGACACCTTTTCTAGGTTACTGTGTCCTACTAATAGGATCTTTATTATTACTGGCATACCAGTAACTAACATAGACACATTTTCCTAGGTTCTACTCTTAATAGTAGAAAGTTGAATGATTCAGGCATACCTACCCTTCAACACTCTGCTATTAAAAGTTAACACTCTTACTCCTTGCAAGATATCTGGCATACTACGATCTCCTGTGTGAGTAATGGCTTTGCGAGATACCTTCATAGGCACTCTGCACAAAAAGTCCTAGGTATACTTAGTCTACTGGCATACCATTAGACTAGTGCAACTAAAAGGTTTAAACACCTCACTGCACCTCTTCACGAGGGACCTTGGCATACCACGGTCACTCGTGTAAGTAAGGGCTTGGCAAGATACCTTCATAGGCACTCTGCACACACAAGTCCTTGGTGCATTTCGTCTGTGACATACCATTAGACTTTGCAACTGAAAGGCTTAAACACCGCCCCGAGTTCTTTGAACCTCTTATAAGGATCAGAGGCAGTCGAGAAAGACATTTCCACAGTCTTCTCGCGTTAGCCCGATATAGTGCTACTTCGTCATAATTGAATCACTATATTCAAGACTTTACTCCAAGAGTACCTTAACGGAATTTCATCAACGGTTAATATAGCAGTCAGGATAGAAGAGTATTCTTACCAAAGCTATAGGCTCTGAATACTCGCATTAGTCGGATGGGGTGCCCAACTATTTAACTATAGTTACGGAGCCACATTCAAGACCTCAAGCCCATTAACCCATCTGTAAACTACTTCACACGACCGGTCAACTTAGACGGCCTACGGAGACGCAGAAGACTACAAGCTGTTAATGATTTCAGTAAATATAAAAATCAACATTGGAAAAAGTGAATTAACCCTCTCACGTTCTTGACGCAATTTTAAGCCTATTAGGGATACTTTAAAGCCTTTGTTACCATCAGGGGTATTTAGAAACCTTTAGTTTAGTTACTTTAACCTCTGCAGTTGTCTTTGAGTTAGCTGTGGGCAGAAAACTAATTTTGGAGAGGTAATTATAAGAGTGAGAGAACTCTATTTCTTATTGCTAATCTGGCAACCTCTGCGTTATATGGTCGTGAGAGGGTTAAGTCGATGCCAAATGACGAGGTAAAAATTAAATAAGAGTTCCTTAGTATTAACCTCCTGAAATACACCAGTGTGCACTGTCTTTCCAGAAATAAGTTACGAGTCCCTATAAATATTGACTCTGCCATAATACCTATTAGCCAGAAATAAGTTAGAGTCCCCCGAGTCTCTATTTTGGGATACATCATTAAAAAGTGTTAAACAACTCAGTCTATAGATACAGACTCGATATACAAGTGTACAAGTGTTAAAATAAGTATTAGTACACGACTCTCGACTCTACGAGGAATTAAGATTAAAATCCAAATAAGCCAAATTATGCATGTATTAACTCTGCCATAATTCCGACCAGTGATCAATAAGTTAAGAGTCCCCAATTATCTAATCTTGGGATAAATCATCAAAAGTGTTATATAACTCGAGCCTACAGATACCAACTCGATATACAAGTATGCAAGTGTTAAAATAAGTATTAGTACACGACTCTCGACTCTACGAGGAATTAAGATTAATATCCAAATAAGCCAAATTGTGCATGTATTAACTCTGCCATATTTCCAACCAGTGCAAAATAAGTTAGAGTCCCTCAAATCTCCAATTTGGGGATAAACCAGCAAAAAGGTTAACTAACGTGAGTCTACATATACTGACTCGATTATAAATGTATGAGTGTTAGAACAAGTGATAGTACACTACTCTCGACTCTACGAATAGTTAAGATTAAAATCCAAATAAGCCTAAATATACTAATATTGACTTTCATAATTCCAATAAGTGTTAAATAAGTTAGAGTCCCCAAATATCTAATTTTCGGATAAAATCATTTTAATTGTTCATCGACCGGAGTCCATATATACCGATTCGATTACAAGTGTATAAGCAGTGACATACCTGATAGTACACGAAATTCGACTCTACGGGAAATTGAGATTAAAATCCAAATATGCCAAATTTCACCACTATCGACTCTGCCATAACTCCCATAAGAGTGAAATAAGTTAGAGTCCACAATTCTTGATTTTGAATTTTAACAATATACACCAGTGCGCAAGGTGATCAAAGTGTATGATATATTACTATATTAATTCTACCTTACCCTCGTCAATAATAACTACTTAATCCTACTTGATTATTAAGTGTTACAAATGACTTTTGACATTCACTGTAGCAAGATGATAAAGATTAGGAAGACGTACTAATTGACGATCCTATATTTCTTATAAAGGTTAACTATTAACTTCAAGCAAGGATGACTAAAGGTGTCAATGTCCTTATGAGTTATTTATAGGTAATGTAATTAACCATATCAGGGAAGACGTTTTGAGGTATGTTCCTGATAGATTATAGGTTGATTGAAGGTAGATCTCAGCTCTCGTTCCTTTGCTCGATGATTGATAGATATGATAGATAAATTATACTATCTCTATTTTAGTTAAAGTAATGCTGTTAACGTCTTTTAAAGGTGGGGGCTCATGGGTTGAGATAAACATGGAATGATAATCGCCAAGCTGTACATAATTATCTTGCAAAATGCAATGGCACTGAAATAATTATTAACAATGGTATAGAGGATTTTGTGGATCGTCTATACCGGGCCTGTGACGTCACAAGAGTGTAAGTCCACCATCCAGTCTAGGATAAGGATACTGGTGTGACGTCACTATGACGTCACAGGCCCGGTATAGACGATCCACAAAATCCTTTATACCATTGTTAATAATTATTTCAGTGTCATTGCATTTTGCAAGATAATTATGTACAGCTTGGCGATTATCATTCCATGTTTATCTCAACCCATGAGCCCCCACCTTTAAACCTAATAATATAATATTTATACCTATAGAAAGGTAAAATTAAAGAATGTGGTATCCAAACCAACTTTGATATTTATTCAAGTAACAACTGAATGATGTATACAGCTGTACCAATATATAAGTAAGATAGAATTCCCTAATCAAGAAGGAATCTCTAAGGGCTTGTTGTCTTGCCTGAAGCTAATGTCTATCTAACCTCTCAATACCTCTCCAAACCTCTCACCTACCTCTCACCACCTCTCACACGTGATCCATGTATGGAGAGAGGATCGGAAGTGCAAGAGTAAGTTTTCATTGTGTAGGAATCATGACTAACATGACAGAAAGAAGTACAGAAGTTACAATGAATTCAAAGGAGTGAATGACCTCCATGTACAGTCCCCCACAGAAATATATGGACACTGTAAGTAAAACACCTTAAAATTATATGAGAGTTGGATATAGTGAATCCTTAACCCTTAACTGGCGGCGCGCAACATATGTCGAGTGATATAAATTTGGACTAAGTGGCGGTGCACGACAGCTGTCGAGCGCCATTTTCAGCACGTAATGTTGCTGAGAGAGAGAGCTGAACGGTGGGACGAGCGTAGTAACCTTATGACCGCTCCCCACGACCACCGTGGACATACTGAACTGTATTCTACTTTCCTCCCCCCTTTCTCACTCGCTACACAGGGAATTATGAAAGGAAATTACTTTATTTCAGGGTTTTTGCACTCGTGTTGCACGATCGTTGCAAGAGAACCAGTGGCCGTACAAGGATGGTTCGGGTGTCATTGGAAAGCTCTGTTTAGGCCCTTTCAGGAATAGATACTTGTTTTACGCTCTGGGTCTTATTTAGGCATGAAAATGAGCACGGAAACAACCCTATTTAGGGTTAAAAACAAAAACGCTGTGCGGCACAGTCAAATAGACCGCCTAGCCCACCAATAAGGTGTTAATAAACGATTGAATAGTTAGATGTAATATAAGTGACCTTTAGGTATTCGACTATTTTCAGTGGTATCTTTTCCTATAACGATACATCAATTAGATTACTTTAAAATGAACATTAACTGAATACCTTGAATATAACTGAGCTCCATCTAGATCCGCTATCATGCTAGAAGAATGATAACTTGTTGTATTACTATATTTTTCTCATGTTAGCACATTCTTACTCTAATATATATGTACTTAGAACTTAATAAAACTATTTACATAAACTATATATTTGTGTTATATATTGCTATTTTTGCATGTAACGTATGAACTCTGAAATCTCCGTCTCGAAAGAACTAACACCTCACCCATAGCTAACTGAAATGATCAGCTTAATTCATTAAAATGCATGCAAACAATGTACTCTTACATAAAGGTCAAGGTCAAAGGTCATCTTTTATCATTCATTAACAAAAATTACTAACATTTTGGAAAACTGGCTGTGCTATGGTATATTACTTAAATATCATATATATCAAATTTCACATAAATATTTTAATTTTCACAAACTATTGTCATTTTCCCTAAACTCCTCCTAGACTCTTTAATGTATTGTCACCAATTCAGTTGGTCAATGCAACAACCATCCAAATATATGTATTTTAATTTAAGTCAAAGGTCCAAGGTCAAGGTCACGGTATATCATCACTATTTGTAATCAATAAGTTTTTATACAAATTACATCATATTCATAATGCTAGTTAATACGAACATTGCTGTTAAGTAAACTAAATCGTCGATAAGACATTCTAAGGTCGAAGGTCAAGGTCAAAGGTCAAGGTTCTATCTATCTATCTATATATCTATATGCTCAGGCCCAATCTCCAATTTTCCTATTTTTTGTTATTTCTATTTTCTATTTAATTCTATTTTATTATTTTTTGTTCTTGGGGGCCACCGCCTCAAGACAGCAAGCACAGGGAAAACACAATACACAACATAAAACAACAAACACACAAATAAACTAGGTGTGCAGTTTTCGCATTACAAAAAAACAAAACAAAAAAAAAGTGCATACGCAACTCTGCGACCTGGAATTCTGCAAGTAGTTTTGAATCTCTTAGGTAAAATCGGTTTATATACAGTATATATACTGTATATATATATTAAATATGTTTATACTCAAAGCCGGACTTGAACCACCGACAGTCAGAACAAGTGCCCATACTTTAATCCACTATACCACATCCGTGATAGAGGATACTTGTGTGTAGTGGATTAAAGCATAGACACTCGTCCTGACTGTTGGTAGTTCATGTTCGCCTGGGAGTATATATATACAGTATATATATACTGTATATATATATATATATATATATATATATATATATATATATATATATATATATAAAATAACATTTATGATCACATTGAATCTTAACCATTGGAATATATATCTATAATAAGGACAGCGTAACACTATTTTGTAGCATTTTAAATATGGTGTAATTCAGATTTAAAATATATATAAGAATGAAATAGTGACCATAATCTGTGACCTTCACCATTCACCTTGATCTTTGAATAACAAAAACACAAAATTTGGACAAGCGTTGCATTGACCAACCGAATTTGCCAGCAAAATTTGGTGACGATTCGAAACCCGTTCAGTAAAGATCTGTCGGTTTCATTTCATACTGGATATTAAGATGATTTTATTTAGTTTATTAAGTGCCTCCATAAAATTAGCAGGCTTTCAACTATCTTAATTAACCCTTTTTACTACCACAGATCCTTCATAAGCTCCACAAAATCGTCTTATTATAGCTAGAATACAATAAAAAAGACGTCACCGGTACACAAAGGGTTAAACAGTCTAGGAAGAGTTTAAAGACAATTATTAACACTTCTTTTGTTCTTTGACCTTGACCTTTAACCTTATGTATTATAATATATATATACAGTATATATATATATTTATATATATACTGTACAGTATATACTGTATATATGATTGAAATATGTTATCTAAGTAAAATGCAACTAAAAGTCATCAGATTATCAAAAATTTAGTATTTTTGTATGAAGGTTAACTTTTGACCTTGACCTTTATGTAGGATTATATTTTTGTTTGCTTTGATGTAACCCTTGAAAATCAAGTAAATGTGCCAATTTCATTAAAGAGGATCAGTTAGTTTCAGAGGTATTAAAGGAATAGTTGACCTTGACCTTTGACCTTCATCTTGACCTTCATGATGTCTGAAAATTTAACATTTTAGTTTTCCCTCAAGGCACAACTTTCTCAAAAAAAATTGTGAAATTTACATAAATAGTAAAGATATTAGCATATTGAGTTTATATTTGACGTTGACCTGTGACCTTGACCTATCAAATAGAATTATGTTTATTCCTGTATGACCTTGGTCTAGGCATTCCGAATATGCATGATATGCCGAATGAGAATCTTACATTAAATAGGAAATACTAGTAAAAATCATATTTCGATCTTTGACCTTGACCTTCGACCTTAGAATTTCTATTTGAGTATTTAGTTAGCTGAACAGCAATGTTCATATTAACTAGCATTATGACTATGGTGTATTTCGTATAAAAACTTATTTATTACAAATAGTGATCATATACTGTAACCTTGACCTTTGACCTTTGAATTAAAATAAAATACATATATTTGGATGGTCGTCGCATTGACCAACTGAATGTGCCTGTATAATTTAGTGACAATACATTAAACACTCTAGGAGGAGTTTAGGGAAAATGACAAATACTCTTGTTTTGACCTTGACCTTAACTATTACAATATTTATGTGAAATTTGATATATATAATATTTAAGTAATAAGCCATAACACAGTTAGTTTTCTATATTGTGAGTAATCTTTTTTAATAAATAATAAAAGTTGACATTTGACCTTGACCTTTATGTAAGAGTACATTTTTTTTGCATTGACAGTGCCCATGCAAATCAAATAAGCAATGATAATTTCATTAAAACCCATTAGTTAGCTTCTTATATATCAATAGAATAGTTGACCCTGACCTCTGCTTCGCAGAGTTGACAAAACACAAATTCACACACATCTAGGTCACCCAGGAGAAGACCCAGAGACCAGGGTCACCAAGGTCGCTCCAGCACTCCCCCGGCCCCCGACCACCCGGAGAGGTACCGATCTAGGCAGGCAGACATGCAGCGGAGCCGAAGCCACAAGCCCGCCCACCACACTTCCAGGCGCACCCTTCTTATTAATTGTCTCCCCGGGCCAGGTGCCTGATGGACTATTATCTACTCCAACTTGCGCCCGACCACTTCCCCCAAATGACCACGTGTTCACTCAACTATTCACAATCATTCTCCATTCATTCTTGTTTATTACCACTTCCTTTGCCTGATCTATAGTAATTCCTCTATCATCCAAAGCTTGTCTTACACAGTCTCTCCATCTCAATGGGGGTCTTCTTGCCCTTCTATCTCCCCTTGTATCTGACTCACATATTCTCTTTGTAAGCCTTTCATCTCCCATTCGTTCAACATGACCATACCAGCTCAGCACCCTTCTGTCCACTCTGGCTGACAAATGTTCCTGCTGCCCCACTCTCCTATGTATCTCTTCATTCTTCAATCCGTCTCTACGAGTAACTCCACACATACTCCTCAAGCAGCTCATCTCCATCACATCCAGCTTCCTTCTCTCCTTTTTCTTCAGAGCCCATGCCTCAGCCCCATACATCACTGTTGGCACAACAATACCTTGATACATTGCACTTTTTACTTTCATTCCGAGATTTCTCGTCTTCCACATACTTCCCATTGGTCCGAAAACCTCCCTTCCTTCACACACTCTCTGTTTTACCTCCATTTCTATACCTCCATTCCTGCTTATCGTTCCTCCTAGATATTTAAGACACTCTACTTGTTCCAATATTTCGCCATTCACCCTACGATCACCCCTATTACACACCATTACTTTACTTTTATTGACGTTCACCTTCAGTTTCCTCCTCCCACAAATCACTGCAAACACTTTAACTACCCGCTGCAATTTCTCCTCAGAATCCGCCACCAATGCTGTGTCATCAGCGAACAGCAACTGATTTAACTCCAAATCTCTACCATTCTTTCCTACTAAACCCAATCCTCTTTCCATAGTTCTCATTTTCACCTCCTTCACCACACCATCCATAAACACATTAAACAGCCAAGGTGACAATACACAACCCTGTCGCAAACTTACCTTTACCTCAAACCATTCACTCAACTCACCATTTCCTACTCTAACACATGCTCTGCTCCCTTCATAAAAACTCTTAACTGCTTCCAACAAATTTCCTCCAATTTCATAAATCCTTAACACCTTCCGCATTGCTTCACGATCCACATGATCATACACTTTTTCCAAATCCATAAAAGCCCAAAATATCTCCTTATGCTTCTCTAAATACTTCTCGCATAACTGTCTTACTGCAAACATCTCTTCCCCTCTTCCCCTCCTAAAGCTCGGTTCACACATACACGAATTAACGTCCCGTCCGGCCCCGACCTCTTAATTCGCCTGCAAACGGGCAAGGACGCCGGCAAAATCGCCTATGGACGGTACAGGGATGTGTGGTGTCGGCAGCACACAGGAGGGGGGACGGGAGGCGGCGACCATTTTGTGCATGCATAAAATGGTCGGTGTGGGCCGGGGCAACTGCCACAAAACGTGTCAGGCCGGGACACACATGGGAGCATTCGGCATCTAGACGCCAACTGGGGGGGTCTAGACGCCAACTTGGTAGGTCTAGATGCCAACTGGGGGGGTCTAGACGCCGACAAATTGGATGAGAACGGCGGCAAAAAAACTTTGAAAGGAGAGTCGGCGATGTGGCACCGTCGCGTCACGTGAGCTGGTGACACCTCACGTCCGTGTACCGACCATAGGCGATTTTGCCGGCGTCCCTGCTCATTTACAGGCGAATTAAGGGGTCGGAGACGGACGGAACGTTAATTCGTGCATGTGTGAACCGAGCAAAAGGGGTCGGGGACGGATGGGATGTTAATTCGTGCATGTGTACACATTGGGCCTCCAGATTGATGCCGTCCTGCCTATTTTTTTGGTCGTGGCCGGACGGGACGTTAATTCGTGCATGTGTGAACCGAGCTTAAAACCGCACTGTTCTTCTCCTATTGCAACTTCCATACACTTTACTATCCTCTCTATCAACACCCTGCCGTACAGCTTTCCAACCACTGATAATAAACTAATACCTCTATAACTTGAACACTCCTGCCGATCTCCCTTCCCCTTGTACAACGGCACAATACATGCACTCTTCCAGTCTATTGGTACCCTTGACACCACAAAGCACACATTGAAAAGTCTTACCAACCAATCTATTTTCATATCTCCACCCTTCTTTATACACTCCACAGCAATATCATCCAAATCTTCTGCGTTTGCCGCTCTCATTTGTTTCACTGCTTCTTTCACCTAATTTTCCTCAATCCTTTGATTTATTCCCTGCCACCTGGGTGGACTGGGTAACCTATCTCCATCAACCACTGCTTCTCTTCCATCTCTTGCATTTAGCAAAGATTCAAAATAATCTGCATATCTTTTCCTCACTTCAACTGGTTCCACTAGTAATTCTCCATTTTCAGCTTTCTCTGACTCTTCCCTCTTTTGTCCTCCTTTCCTTACTCTATTAACCTCCTTCCAGAACATCTTCTTTCGTTCTTCAAAAATTCTCACTAAACCTTTGACCCCACCTTTCGTTTGCATCTTTTTTCGCTTCTCTAATTTTCCGTTTTGCCTCTCTTATTTTCTCCTTGTACCTCTCCCATACCTCAACATTACTATCCTGTAAAACCCTCTCATAACACTGTCTCTTCTCCTCAACTACCTTTCTCACCGTATCATTTCACCACGCGCTTCCCTTCCTGATACCTCTGCCTCCTACTTTCCTTTTGCCGCATACTACCTCTGCACTTGCTTTCACTCCTTCCTTAAACTGTTGCCATTCAACCTCTACTTCTATCTCTTCCATCTCTCTCACTTCCATCCACTTTTCATTTAGTCTTTCCTTGTACTCCCTCTCTTTTTCACTCTTCTCTAACTCACTAACTTTTATTACCTCTCTTACTTCACGCTTGTCTCTCATTCTCCTGTAACTCCTATCTCTTAGGTTTCCCTCCACCAGGTAATGATCCGACATACCTCCGCCTCACCTGTCATCACATTCACATCCAGCAGTCTACACAATCTTTCCCTTGTCACCAGCACATAATCCCTCAATGCTCTATCTACAACCTCTCCCCTCACAAGTCTATGCCAGGTGTACTTGTGTATATGCCTTTTTTGAAGAACATATTACCTACACTCAATTTGCACTCTCCACATACATTTTTCAGTCTTTCTCCACTCTCGTTTACACCATCCACACCAAAACTACCGGTGACTCCCTCAACAGGCTCATTTCCTACCCTAGCATTTAGGTCCCCTTAAACTATAACATTTTCATTTTCATCAATCCCTTGTAAACAATCTCTCAAATCCTCCCAGAAACCCTCTACCTCGTCTAACTCTCTTTCACTTCCTGGTCCATACGCACTTACAAAAACCCACCTTTCACCCTTAAACTGCATTCGCACCCACATTAGCCTTGATGACACCTCTTTCCATTCTTTTATAAACTCTCTCACCTCTTCCTTCACAATAATAGCCACTCCCTCTTCCTCCCTGACTCCCTCGTCTACTCCAAACTTCCTACCTATCACGTTTCCAAAATCCACTTGTCCCTCTCCTTTCATCTTTGTTTCATTCAGTGCAAGCATATCATACTTCCTTCTTTCAAATAACCTTCCAATGTCCTCTTGCTTCTCATTCGTACTACATCCTTGCACATTTAAAACTCCTATTCTTAGGGTCAGAGACCACGAACGCGCTCCCTCGCTCCTATCTCTGTCTCGTTTTTTTGGTAGATTTATTTAAGGGGAGAAGGATACCAGGCCCCCCGCCCCCGATCCCCTTTAGCCGACTTCTACGTCTCGCCGGAGAAAAGCGGTGGTGGAAATTTCTCACCCCTCCACCACAGAGGAGGCTATCTGCATCAGAAAGTGGCGGACGTTGTGGTCGCCGCATCCCTACGCCATTTAAAAAAATATAGATATGCAGAGGGAGAAAAAGATAGAAGGGGCTAGCTTAAAGATCGAAATATGATTGTTACAAGTATTTCCTATATAATGTAAGATTCTCATTTGGCATATCATGCATATTCGGAATGCCTAGACCAAGGCCATGCAAGAATAAACATAATTCCATTTGATAAGTCAAGGTCACATGTCAACGTCAAATATAAAGTCAATATGCTAATATCTTTACTATTCATGTAAATTTCACAAAATCTGTTGAGGAAGATGTGCTTTAACCCTTCCTGCCCGGTTGTCCTTTTAAAAGGACACCGCGGCAGAAGGGTAGGAGCCCGGGTGTCCTTATAAAAGCCGTAAGCTTGAAAGCTTATTAAGCGTGTTTTGAAAGCCGTACGTCCGACGTATGTAAACAAAGCCTGTCATTGCGTCACCACACCTCCGAAAACAAGAAGGAGATGTCGGATCAATGTTGTTGTTGTATGGTATGACGAAATTAGTGTCTGCAAAGCTCCGATATTGTCAACATCGTATCGAGTCTCTCTCCACGGAAATCGTCATCACAACTGAACCAGTTGACTTAGAGAGTTCTACTCAACGCCAGTCCACAGATTGGAAACCGCACTACGTTTAGAGATGCGTGGGAAATTTCTAGCACTTTAAATAACAAAGATACGGTAGCCTAGGCGTAGACGTTTCTTGGCCAAATCGCCCGGATCTCAACAATGTCCTTAGGAGGGCGAGCCCGGGCCAGGAGGGTTTAAATGAAAATTAAAATGTTACATATTCAGACATCATGAAAGTCAAGATGAAGGTCAAACGTCAAGGCCAACTATTCCTGTAATACCTCTAAAACTAACTGATGATCTTTAATGAAATTTGACACAGGGTTAAGGGTTAAATCAAAGCAAACAAAAATGTAATCTTACATAAAGGTCAAGGTCACAGGCCAAGGTCAAAAGTTAACCTTCATCATAAAAACATACTAAATGTTCGATAAGCTGACGACTATTAGTTGCATTTTACTTAACCCCTGTCAAACGGGGATGTTTGTAACTTCCACTACCTGCCTGGCGGGCATATTTACCCTAAACGAGCTTAATTCCATGCTCTTTTTCATGCATAAACAAGAGCCAGAGCGTAATACAATAATGTATTCGTGAAAGGGCGATAATAGAGCTTTCCAATGACACCTGAATCACCCTTCTATGACCACGGGTTCTCTTGCAACGATGTTGCAACAAGAGTGCAAAAACCCTAAAATACGGTAATTTCCTTAGTTTTTTCCTTGTCTGGCGAGGCAGTGGATGTGTTATTTTTTGGTAGGTACCTCAGTCACCTCGCTCGGTCCATGCCGAGCGGTCAGAGCCCACCTATCCTCCTCCCAACGCGTGGACTCTCTCTCAGAGCCGATAATGTGCTCAATATCCCTTGCGACATATGTTGTACCCCTCAGAGGTGGCATTGATTCTCTCACTCAACATATGTCGGGCCCCGCGGCTTGAGTGTTAACCCTTTCCCTGCGGGTGATGTTCTGGAACGTCCTGGCAATTTGCAGCAATTTCCAGGCTTTAATAGCCTGTAAAATCCGTAAAAATTGAATGTCAGTGGGCGGGAGCATGAGGGCCCACCTCCGACCCTCAGAGCAGCAGCGGCCCACTGAGGTAGACTGTGTCTCTCGTGGGTCTCTCACTGCCTCTCACAACAGTGTTGCCAAGCGTGCGAGTGCTAACAAATAGCCGGTTTCCCGCGTTTCTATGGCACCGCTACGGGTGAACCAGGCCACGTACGAGGCCTGTTCTGGTCTCATTTTGAAGCTATTTTTGCCTAGTTATTGGCAGAATACAGTTCATTTAATGCAGATGCTTGATTATCATTCAGGAGTGCCTGAATATGCCCTAAATAGCCCAAAACACCCCGCAGAGAAAGTGTTAAATAACATATATGTCAATCATTTATACGGTATATATTATAATACTTAAGGTTAAAGGTCAAGGTCAAAGAACAAAAGAAGTGTTAATAATTTTCTTTAAACTCTTCCTAGACTGCTTAACCCTTTGTGTAGCGGTGACGTCTTTTTTATTGTATTCTAGCTATAATTAGACAATTTTGTGGAGCTTATGAAGGATCTGTGGTAATAATTTTTTTTAATTAAGATAGTTGAAAGCCTGCTAATTTTATGGAGGCACTTCATAAACTAAATAAAATCTTCTTAATATCCAGTATGAAATGAAACCGACAGAACTGTACTGAAACATATTACGTATCGCCATCAAATTTTGCTGGCCAATTCGGTTGTTCAATGCAACGATTGTCCAAATTTGTTGTTATTGTTATTCAAAGGGCAAGGTGAATGGTGAATGTCACAGATTATGGTAACTATTTCTTTCTAATATATATTTTAAATTTGAATTACACCCTATTCAAAATGCTACGCAATGGTGTTATCCTGACCTTATTATAGATAAATATTCCAATGGATAAGATTCAATGTGATCATAAATGTAATTATATACTGTATAATTATATACTCCCAGGCGGACATGAACCACCAACAGTCAAGACGAGTGTCTATGCTTTCATCCACTACACACAAGTATACTCTGACACACTGTGTTATAGTGGATTAATCCCTGTCAAACGGGGATGTTTGTAACTTCTACTACATGCCTGGAGGGCATATTTACCCTAAACGAGCGTCATTCCATGCTCTTTTTCATGCATAAACAAGACCCAGAGCGTAATACAAGTATGTATCCGTGAAAGGGCGATAATAGAGCTTTCCAATGACATCTGAATCATCCTTGTACGACCGCGGGTTCTCTTGCAATGATGTTGCAACACGAGTGAAAAAACCCTAAAATACAGTAATTTCCTCAGAATATCCTTGTCCTCGAGATACCAGGGATGTTGAGAGGTGTGGTGGGGACCGCAGTTGCCTTGCTCAGCTCACGCTGAGCGGTCAGAGCCCGCCTGTCGCACTCCCAACGCGTGGACTCTCTCTCAGAGCCAATAATGTGCTCAAAATCCCACCCAAATATTGTCGGGACCCGCTGGATAGTCCACTTTTCTCTCACCCGACAATTGTCGGGACCCGCGGCTTGAGAGTTAAACTATGGGCGCTTGTTCTGACTGTCGGTGGCCCAAGTCTGGCTGTGAGTATAACAACATTTAACACTACAGTATATATACTGCATTTAAACAGATTTTACCTAAGCGATTCAATACTACTTGCAGAATTCTAGGTTGCAGAGTTGCGTATGCATTTTTTTTTTTTTTTTTTTTGGTAATGCGAAAACTGCACACCTACTTTATTTATAACTAAGGAGATCATGCTGTCTATAAACTTTGGAATCTGATTCAAAGTCCCCCTTTTATCATACTATAATAAATGTGTTTGTCAAGTAGGATTCCATGGTCCACCTTATCAAAACCTTTTTAATACCCAATTAATAATATTCCTAGCTTATCCCCTTTTTAACTGGTGCAACAAACAAATAATTATGTGATTGACCAATTGAGAGACAGATCTTCCTTTTCTATTTCATTACTGGGTATGTTCAGTGTCTACTTTTTCCTCCAATAGGCCAGTGCCTTTATCCCCGACTACCCTTTTGAATAAACCTAGAAATAATGTGGGAAGCAACTGCAAAATGCGTTTGCATCTTAACTTGAGTTTGGTCCCCACTATCGTGAACAAGGGAAATGACGGACTGTTTGCATTTGGTGGGTAAGATATTCGATTAAGACTATTTCAGAGTAACCTGGTGGGATGTACCAGGGTAACCCATGTTTTAGGAGTAGTACTGATGGTATGCCATCTTTTCCAGCCAGCTGAAGAGTTCAGGTTTACACAATCAAGTTGCTTCTATCTTCATCAGTTAAAATTATGTCTGCCTGAATAATTATTAGTATTTCTGCCTAAATATAGGATCCATTATGATCTATTAGTACTACTGGGGCTCTACATATGCGGTTTCATATCTTTGTTTCAGGATACATGCAAATACTTAAGGTTAAGAAAAAAGTTGTCACTCAGCTAAACAGGCTGTGGACGTATTTGGCCCAATTGGCTTGGGTAATAATTTTGCATAACTTAAAATATAGTATTGTTTGGGTTGTGCTTAATCATTTAAATACCCTTATTCTAATGTTAATAAGACTCCATGTACTGTGTAATCCTACCTCCAGGATATAACTTGTAGTTTAAATGGCATACATTTATAGTGCCATATTGCAAAGAACTTGCGGGAGAGAGTTCCAGAGTGCACGTGTTCAGTAAAAGAAAGACTGAGAAAATGTGTTAATTCTCGGTTGGAGAGCAGGACCGAATAGGAGTGGCATTGTTTTGAAAGTGCGGGTGCCTCCCACTAGCCGTCAGGGGGGTGGTATGCCCTAAGAGAGCTCTGCAAAATAGTGATTGTTGTAATAGCGATAGAAGAGTGAAAGAGATGCAACATTGCGGCATGTAGAAAGAGATTGTAGGAACTAGTAAGAGGAAGTGAGTTGATGAGGAGAAATGCTTTAGACTCTATCCTTTCGAGAAGTGCAGTATGGGTGGAACCTCCCAACACGTACGAGTAGTACTCGATACATGGGCGCACTGCACCACTACAGCAGCTATGGAATGGCCAGAAAGGAAATTAGAGATAAAGGCACAGATGGAGGGATCAAATCTGAAGGAGAGTAGCTTAGAAATTAGGGATATGTGCCAGATTATCGAAGGCTTCCTGTACGTCTAGCACAATAGAGAAGGTCTCACTGAAGTCCGAAAAGGAGGATGACCAAGAGATGTAAGTAACACCCCGTTCTTTAACATTAATATAAAATACAAACCCCAATGTACTTGAATAAACTAATGAAAGCAAATGGCCCTCCCGGGATTCGAACTCGGGACACCACACGCAGAACATAAGCACCTAAAGATAAGAAAGAAGGTTACCAGTAGAGCGGCCCTAAATTAAGCCATATTAGTGATCTGTAAGTAGATTATGGGATGACAAGGGCTTGAGTACTTTTGAATTCAGAATAGTTAAAACACTTTTGAGATGCAAGAAATTAGAGCAATTGGACGATAGTTGGCGGGTTGAGAGCGGTCACCGTTCTTTGCAACTGGTTGATAGAGAGCAAACTTCCAACAAGAAGGAAAGGCGTTAGAGTTAAGACAGAAATTAAATAGTTTGCCTAGGCAGGGAGTCAGCACTGAAGAACAGTTTTAGAGTACAGCAGGAGGAACAACATCCGATCCGTACACCTTCTTAATATTAAGCCCAGAGAGGGCACAAAGTACATCCCTAAAAGAGATTATGATATTATGCAAAAGTAGGAGAGAGGAGGTTAGAGTGTGAGGAATAGCACTAGAATCATCCAAAATTAAGCTTTTAGCAAAATAATTTGAATAATGATTTCAGCTTTGTCAGTGGAGGATGTGACGGTAGTGCTGCCAGAGTGGAAAAGAGGAGGCAAAGATGAACAAATATATTTGTTGGATAGGTTTATGGCTTAGATGCCAGAAAGCTTGTGAGGAGCTAGAGTTCGAAAGTTCCGAACATTTGACATTGATGAAAGCATTTGGCACGTCGAAGAACAGATTTGGCTTGATTTAGGGCAGAACTATAAGACGAACGAAATTCTTGAGTTTGAAGGCAATGGTACTGTTTGAATTCTTCCCCTTATTGCGTACAGCAGTAAAGCAAGTGTGAGTAAAATAAAACAAATATTGCATTAAGCTGAGAAAAAAAAAATATATGCCTCCATGCCTGAGAGGACTACCTTGGTAATAAAAAAGTCATGGATGTTGGGCCGATCTTCAAGGCGATCAGGAATACGAGTAGGATGCTGGGCTAACTGTTCCAGATCATTTAGGATATACAAAATGTTCACCAGGTTGGTCAGTGAAATGAGAAGAGAGCCATTGGCGGTGATGAACATAATACTCTCCCAAAATGGAGTTTTCAGAGAAGGGTGAGAATAATAGAATGTGTTCCACTTTAGAAGTTAGATAGTCAATGAATGTTGGATAGTCAGTAAAATTAGGGGGGGAGATATCAGTACAGATATATTTAGTGTGAGAGTGTGAGCTTAAGTCAGAGAGTTGAGAATTTATTAGAGTCAAAGTTGGGAAAACATACACAAGTAAGATTGTTGTGCACATACACACAACCTTTGGCTGGAAACTGAGGATAGAGATGGGAGTATACAGAGAAGGGTTTATTGTCAGTTGCAGCAGACAACTGAATTTCAGTGAATAAGTGAAGATCAGGTTTGTTGGAGGAGAGGTGGTGTTCAACAGAGTAGATGACAGAAGAAAGGCCACCAGTGTTGCAGACATTGATAGAAAGAGCATCACGCCGCAGCCCAATACATTTTAAAGGGTCGTTGGGTGAGTATAAGTGTGTAGTGTTGGGGGCATTTATGGACGCCCCCCTTGTTGAGTCATCATTATGATATATAAAATTATGGTGTATGGAAAGAAATATAGTGTGCTTGTGTGGTGCAGTGTTAAGGAGAGAGAGTGTATGCGAGAGCTATTTTTTTTTTTTTTTTTTTTTTTTTCTATATTCCAACTTACTCCCTCTCGGGCATAGGCTGAGAGCCTGGACATTCACAGCTGTACAATGAGCAGTGAAGCCCGTGAGGTCTTGTTCCAGTCTATGGAGTGAGGTATGTGAAGCACGTAGAGTACAACGAGCACCTGCCATCTTGCCTTCACATGAGGCACGGTGCTCACTCATAGTCCGAAGCGACCCCATCTCTGAAGCCACCTCGTTCCCGTGCTTCACTGTCTCACTCCCTACACTCGGACACTCACTCTTACACACACAACGCCACCTGTTGAGCAGCTAACTCACCAGGCATTGCACCCCTATAGCATATTTTGAATATGGGAATATTCATACAGTGCTATTTAATCAGGGAACAATGAGGGTATTTTATTAGCATTTCGGTGGGCTTTGTGGTAATGCACTGATACTAGGTACAGCACAAATTCCATCCCAATAATATCTTCCCATTGATACATCGGGATTTGAACCCGGGACCTTTGGATTACCAGGCCAGTGGCAAGACCACTCCGCCACACCTCCCCTTTATTAGCTGTAGTAGCTGTATTACGTTCTTTGTAGGTGAGGCAAAAAGAAAATCAGTAAGAGAGGCCAATTATATGAAACAAGAGGTCCAGCGAATCCTTACTACATGCCCATTGCATCTTCTGAGCATGCCTGTTCGATTGGTACCTAATTCTTCCACATATAACTTGTTGTTATATATATTACGTCGAATGTTGGATTTAAAAAATAAAAAAGGATAATCATAATATATATTACTTAAGAGTATAGCTATATCCAACCTGAATTATTGCCTTTACTCTATTTCCATATTATTTATTTCAGGTACAGTTTATGGGATCTGCAACACTTTCTACTCAATGTTCATGAGCATCTCTCCTTTGTGTGTGGGAGCCATCATATACGGCCAAGTAAGAACCAACTCACAACAATAAACTTAGGCACAGTTTGGTGCAACGTCTTGGGGGCTATTATTATATTTTGTTTAATTTTTAGTGTTTGATTGCTTTTGCCAGTTCCGAGTAATGTATTATTAACCCGGTAAGCGCGCAATTGGGGGTGTGACCAACGTAGTTATATGCGAGTTAATTACCCAATATTCTGACATAATTCGTTATATCTACCATATAAACCATAAATTATTTTTCATGAGCGCAAATTTTACTAATATGATGAACATATGAACCTTCAAGAGTGATTAAATAAAAGGGGAAAGCATTTGGGTGGCAAAAAAAAAACGATATTCCCCACCCGCTTGTATTCTCATGCGGGAGACGGCGAGACATACACCCTCCCTCTCTGAGCTGTCTCGCCACACTGATCGATGTGGGAGAGATTCTCTCGTTGCTTAGGATCTCTAAACGACTCGCCGGAGAATAATTGAGGAGGGTGGGGGGGAAAGGAGGGGAAGGGGTGTAAGAAACATATGGATGAGTGGTAGAAAGTACTAGAGAGGAATTATCTCACCTAATGACATATTCTTTTGTTTTGAGAGCTCCTGGGTTGTTTTTGAAAGTTTTTTTCATGGACTTGCTTCCGTGAGACCTATCGCATTCGCTATACAGATACTTCTGTGAGTTCTATCTCGATTCTCAGGTTAAAGGGCTTTCCCACTTGTACGATTTTCATCGGCGACCAAACACGATTGCCCCTTTTAGTCCATTGTCTTATTATGTTGTGCATAATATAGGTTTGAGACCCGGAGGGAGGAATGAAAACCTAATATTTAGTAGGAGCCCCGTAATCATTGACGATATGCTTATTAGTATAATAGCCTCCATTCAAGCGCCCGCGGGTAACCAGTTTGAATCGACCGCCGCGGGGAGAACGGAGTACAACGTCATAAGTGTAACGCTAATTCTCATATGGAATCGTCTTATGATTGGGTACTCACTATGAAAACACCTTCATAAAAAAGAAAAAAGAAAAATTAACTTAAAACTTGTTATACTACAGCTTTCCATCTCGTGGATTTCTTGTGTGGATTTCCCTGATGCTGCTCTCTGAGCCGCCATGCTTTCTTCACTGACATATTAAGACTAACCTCACGAACATCAAGCGAATGGGAAGGGGATGGAAGGGAGGGCCCTACATCGTCAATGATTACGGGGCCCCTACTAAATATTAGGTTTTCATTCCTCCCTTCGGGACTCAAACCTATAATTTATTAGTGGCCCCTCCATCATTGACGATATGCCTGATATCTTAAGACTGGAGGGGGACATTCGTGACAATATCAAAAACCACTAGCTAAATACCATAGGTAGAGACAAAGAATTCGTATAACAATTTAAGTCTTTATTGTTTACATACAATAATTATAAAAATAGAAAAAGAAAGCAGTGTTACTTCAAAGAAGATCTGCTTATACTTGACCGACTAGGTACAAATGATAAGATCTCACAATGAGGTTCATAAACATTGTTGTGCAGGAACATACTTGAACTCCTGTTCAATCAATACAGACACATTATATCTTCTGTCTTTAAAACTATTTGTACATTTCATATGATGTGTACACTTTGTTTATACTATATAGTTGTTACTATGATAAATATCTTTCAAAAAGAAAAAATATTATAGAGCTGTAGAACCAGCTCTACTTATTAAGTATCAGCTCGTGATCTTATCCCATTATCCGGCGGAGGGGCTCTAGGGGTCTTTGGGCTTACCCCTTATTTTTCCCTTGTAAGATTAAACTTACTCTGTAATAGCACATGGACTAACTAGACCCGCTGCCGCAATGCCACACAGGGCAGTTTTGGCTTATCCAGAGCCACAGACAGGCATCGTGTCAAGAAAGTACGGTTGGGAGCCCGCAACTTAGTGCTAGCTATGACATTAATTGAAGAATTTTGCAAAATTCTGAGAGGAAAACTCTAACTCGTGACTTTCGCCCAGTCCCCGAGTCGAGGTAAGTAGATGCATATCTCAACCTATGCGGTACGTATCAAAAGATAGGAATAATTAAGATTCCTTATCCTTTGCCATTGGCTAAGGAACTTAAGATCGTTACAGATCATCGGAAGTATATGTCTCTGTCTCTAGCATACCATAGACGACACATCATCTTCCTGGACTGTCCATTCAGTCCTGAAAAAACCAGCAAAGAATTTTTGTTGTTGCTGCTTGAAATTTTCTCGTTTTGTGCTTGTGCCCGTTGCTTGCCCACGTCCCACCTGTTCGGCGGATTTGAGGGTCTTGGTCTTTCAGTACCCTCTCCCCCCCTCCCCCTTTTATAACTCGTAAATGTAACTTAAAGCTAAAGTACCATACCTTCAGACCCGTTGCCCCTCCGGGCCACTGGATCGACTTGGTTGAGCGAGAGCGAAAGGGAAGATAAAACCGTGAGAGGACCCGGGTGGTTAGGCTGGGATAATACCATCAACCTGCCTGAGGTATAGCACCAGGTATTCACGACGGTGACCAGCTAAATTTTTGTGAACACTGGAAACCTGATAGCCTTAGGCAAACACACGGCTCGTTTGTAGCCATGAAGGTAGAGAAAGACGCCCTAAAGCTGATCGTAACGTGTCGTTCGTAACTGAAATTATCCAGGTTCGATGCTTCTCGTTGCCTGCTGAGAAACCCGGGTTTGACTGGGTCGACATAAGCCGACGGGGTAGGGTGAAGTGTGAAAACCGGACCCAAAAGACCTGTTACTTCATCTGCGGAAACGAGGATCCAAAAGGGGGAGGAGCCTCATATTGTAGCCGCGTGATTCTGCAAATTCCTGATTGAATTAGTATGAAGGGGAATAGTAATCAAGAAAAAGGAATGAGAACGATCCTGAAGTATCAGATCGATCAGGTTCCTCTATTTCTATAACCACAAGGGACTAGCATGACTGCTAAAGGGAAGTCGAGTCGACAAAAGGTCTTATCCTGGACTTGGATCATTCCGAGCTTAGTTAGCCACCGAAAAGCTGGCTACCAACTTACATCAAAACTGGGACCTGCCCCAAAGGTCAGTCAACACCTGGATCTAGTGACAGGTGTGTCACTCTGTGGGTGTAGGGAAAGGTTGGGGTGGAAAAGACGGAGATATGTTCATTCCAACGTCGGGATAAAGTGCAAACTGAGGTCCAGCAACACCAGGATCTAGTGACGTTAGGGGTGATACAAAGGAATACAAAGGAGTACAAAGGAAATCAAGCAACAACAGGTATGGTGACCCTTCTAAGCTGCTTGTCCTCCAAAACACTGAGGATCAATTGTCCAAACAGTGGCTTAGAGTGGGTAAGAGAACATTGGAAAGGGAACTACTGCCCTGGAACTAATGTCCGTGGCAGGATTAGGAAGTTAGTAGGGGACAGATGGGTTAGCTATTACAATAATCAGTGTTTCTCAGAGTTCTATCAATGTATACCGCCCCATCTTCGTAGAGCACGTAGCACCCGTCTTGCAACACAACCCCACTCTTACTCTGTGAAACTTTCCAACCCAGGAGTGAAACGTTTTCTCAGTCATTCTTCTATTCAACAGCTGAGCTCTTGAACTCTCTCCCAGAATCAGTCTTCTCTCTTCCTATGATTTCAATTTATTCAAACTCTTTGTGTGTGATTTGTTTCTGTGTGTGTTTGTCATAGTATGTGTGTGTAAGGATGTATATGGCTGTGTAGTGTTTTTTTTGGCAGCACAGGTCTTAATATTGACAAAGAAATGAGCGAAAATCTTCAAATTTGAAAACTAATGGGGCTAAACATGAAGAAGAGGGGGATTCAGGAACAAACAAATACTACCCCTTAAACAATCCAACTGGCTTCCGCTCTTCATATGTGATTGGACAATTCACCATTTCATCCATGTACACATGTACAATGGCCTCACACACCTCTGGCACAATTTTGGAGATAGTGTTGTGTGCTATCCTGAAAACGTAGTGTAGACACATATAGCTGTCCCCAGTTGTGTGCTATCCTGAAAACGTAGTGTAGACACATATAGCTGTCCCCAGTTGCAAGCTATCGCATCGTGACAGTCGTAACAAGTAAATGTGCTTTCCTCATATATGTGTCCTTTTTTATTATCAATGGTTCCACTTTCCCAAGGATCTCTTTGAAGAGGGCTGGGTCCATTCTCATAAAGCTTATTAAGTCTGCAGGATTACCTGAGAAAAATGAGAAAGTCTCACATTACCATCGTTCAATGTTTGCAACATCGCCGACGTGTTGGCAACGGTGTCAGCATGATTGCATGAAGGCGTTCTGTAACGGCTGCGTGAAATTCAAATTTCACTGTTGTCCAATGTTGTTGCTGATGAAATTGGCGAACCATAAAAAATTGTGCCAAATCGTTGCGAAAGTCATGCGACAAGCAGTCGGCGACGGAAAATCATGTTGAGTCGTACATAGGGGAGGTGTGGCAGAGTGGTCTTGCCACTGGACTGTTAATCCAATGGACCCGGGTTTGAATCCCAATATGTCAATGGGAAGATATTATTGGGATGGAATTTCTGCTGTACCTAGAGTATCAGTGCATTACCACAGCACACCGAAACGCCAAAACAAAATACCCTCATTGTTTCCTGATTAAATAGCACTGTATGAATATTCCCATATTCAAAATATGCTATAGGGGGGCAATGCCTAGTGAGTTCATTGTTCAATAGGTGGCGTTCTGAGAGTGAGGGTCCGAGCCTGGGGAGTGAGACTGTGAAGCGCAGAGGCGAAGCAGCTTCAGAGATGGAGTTGGGTTCGAGCCGTGAATAGGTGCTTCGCATGTCTCACTCCCTAGACTGGAACAAGACCTCACGGGCCTCACCGTGTTCAGCGGTAGAGTGTAAAGGCTATCAGCCTATGCCCGAGAGAGAGTAGTTAGAATATAGAAAAAAACAAAAAACAAAAACAAAAAGTGGAAAATCCCCTTTAGTTTGCTCCATAGACTTAGAATAAAGCTTCCAAAGACCTTTTTCAAGTTTATATTACAAGCCAACAGACCCACTTCAAGTTTATATGTACATTTTTCGGAAGGAAAATGGACCTGTCGAAGGCCGTTTATCTTAAATTGAAGACTCGGTATTGTTCTCCCAGAAAATATCGACAAGTGAATGGAATACAACAGCTTATAATCGTCAAAGTAATGAGGTGAAACGTCTGTAAATCTGGAAATAAATGAAGTGATAAAGACTTGTCTCGCTCTTGATTAGGTTAAAGTATTTATAATAAATAACTCGCCAAAGATATTTTAGGATATGCATATATTTTGTTTCAAATAATTTAATTATCTCCGACTTCGAAGTTGGAAGGAGGTTATGTTTTTGCCTCCGTTTCTTTGTTTGTCTGTTTGCTTATTTTTGTGTATATATAAATAATATCTTGCAAAGTTATGAATCGATCATCACTAAAGTTGGTGGGAAGCTAACATATACGCCAAGGAAAAGGGGATTCAATTTAGGAGGTGATCGAGAGATTTGATATCAAATCATCAATCAATGATATTGGTTTATTTAGCCAAATACAATTACAAGCTTGCACAAGTTACTGGCTGAACCCATTAAACATGGACATTTTTATGTGATCTAATATGTTGTTCTGGAGGAAATATTCCAAGAGTTGTGTAGGTATACACAATAATATAATATATATCTTGTTGTAAGCACGCTTCATTGGATTGCATATCAACCTAAATTTTAATCTTACACTTGTTGTGATATGCATAATTATAGTAGTACATTCATTTATTACTCATTGTGGTGATGGGCTGATCTATCAGAGTGAGAGTTGAGCGTTCTCTGCCATACCTATAGCTTACTCTGACTGTTCCTTCTACTTACATACTTTCTAGATCTCAAGTGGCGGTGTCTCTTCCGTGGATTGACCTCCCTACTGCCAACCTCGAGGTTGGCAGACTGGGAACCAAAGCGTCACATTTTTCCTTTGCTCATCAACTTTCCCTTCATAATTGCTGAGGGGCACAGGGCCTTGGATGGGGCTTCGGTGTCCCGGGCGTTTTCGCACCCTCCTCAGCTCCTCGTCTGGGATCAGCTTCGGTCACCTGGGCTTTCTTAGTGGTAAGCAGGGAGGGTTTTGTCGGGGCGCTCAGTTATGGCCTTGGCCTTGCTCGGGACCTTGGAGCTGTTCGGTCAGACAGCCTGGGGAACAACAACAACAACAACAACAGCTCATGAAATACTGTATTCAATAATACAATACATATTGGGTTTTAGTGAGTGCACAAACTTAATAACAAATTAGTTGGCACTTCTTAATATTAATTTTAATGATTACATTATTGGCTCTGCCTCGAGTCGGCCACCCCCATAACATTTGAAATGTCTATTATGCATACATTTTATAGTCTCTAAAGTGGGAATATCACCAAGTTTTAGAATATCAGTTGCTTTGAATACTGACAAAGTATGTTATTATGCGTTTTTTAGATTGGTACTCATAGTTTTAGAGTACCAATAGTTGCTGCACCCCAAGCTGCATTATAGTATTGAAAATATGTATAGATTATACTATAATATAATGAAAGTAATGCATATTTGTGATGCAATATTTCTTGCATTATATAATATACCAGTTATATTATTGACCATTAATGTGATACATAACTTAGTGTTGTTGGTTGTCAATCATAACCTCTATAATTCTTACAATGTTTGCTGATTTAGTATCGAGTCATCCAGGATTGTATTAACATTTCCAGGGGAACTTCATTTCTACTTAAACTTGCATGTTTTCGACATAATTATGCATAAACATTTTGTTTGCAACGATTAATTTGGATACTTTAACCAGTTCAGAATGAATGTATAACAATGTGTAGATGTTTTTGTCTTAGTAAAAAACATTTATGTCTTCAGCAAGCAATTTAAGTTTCTTCTTTCTTTCTTTGTTCACGAAATTTGATGAGCAGATAGGATATGCGCCAAGGTAAAAGTGATCCAATTTAGGAGGTGATCCCGAGATTTTCGGGAAATTTGGTGAGCAGATAATTATGATATGCACCAAGTAAAAAGGGATCCAGAAGAAAATGTAGGCCTATGTAGGCCCTCTAGTTACAAATATGATTGTTAGTCGAATGTTTGCAGTTCGCTCCTAAACTATTTATAGTCACTTAGTGTTAGCAAGACTAAGCAGAAAACATATGCATATTACAAACATGAGTAATGCGTTTATATGTGTAATATATTTTATGTTTTGCTGTTGTTACAGCAAACTATGGATCAGTGGAGAAAGGTGTTCTGGATGTGCTTCCCGGTGTACGTCCTGTCAGAAATATTCTTCCTAGTGTTTTGTTCAGCCTCTGTTCAACCATGGAACAACACCGGACCCAAGGCAGAGTCTGAGGCCAACACAGATAACTTGATCACATCCAACACAAGCACTGCAGTCAACTTTAAAGAGGATACAGTATAGACTCAGTGCCAGAAATTAGGCATATAGCAAGTATTCCAAAACAAACCCTATCACTGTCGGTGATAATTAATATAGTGGTCAGGTATTCCTAGACAATCAATATGTTATATTGGTTGTTGTAATTGCAATGAAAAGTGCTGGAATATTATTACAGTACTAATAATAATAAATAAAATAATAATGATAACAAAATTATTTCCACTGAACAATTATTATTCTGCTCATAATTTACAATAACAAAGTGTACATTAAGTATTAACTTAGGTATAAGGTATAAACTTAGATTGTACATATATATTCAGATGCATATATACACGCAATACATACATACAGTTTACAGTATATACCAATATGCTCACACATACACACACATAGATATACAGTATATATATATATATATATATATATATATATATATATATACACACATACATATACATATATACACATACAGTGTACACACATATTCATACACACACATATACGCACATACACATACATACACAATTACACATATCCGCATGCATATACATATCCATACATATGCATACACATATATACATGCATAAATACACACATACATACATATACATAGGCCTACATACTCACAGACAGTACATACATACTATATAATTATATATACACAAACACATACAAATACATACACATGGATACACATAGTACTCTCATTACCATTAATAAAATTAGTGTATCATATTGATTAACTAGGCGATTTACTAGGGTATACAACAACACTATTGTTATTATCAACGACAATGATGGAATGTGTCTGGGAATACGATCCATATGCCTATCATATGACATAAATTTGAATATTTCTCGTTACTGCATTGGTGTATAAAACTGTATCTTTTACTGCAACACTTAGTTACTATTAAATGTGTTAGCAAGCTAGTGCAGATAATTGTTATGATTTAGTTTATTTTGTTATCGTTTTATAGCGGATAGCGGTAAAGAAAAGTATCTGTTAGACTGGTTCCTACTTTGGCACACATACGCTGATTCTATGAAATTGGTGACAATTCATGAATGTATTTGTGTTACGTAATAAAATATTGGTAGAAATATTAAATGTTTTACCTAAGTGTTCCTATTGTTTTGTTTAAGTAATTAAGGTAAAGTTTGAGGGGAAGGGGGGATTATCTTAAAGGGGCTTTCACACATTCAAGAATACGATACTGCATCCGTGTTCGGCCTCGGTCTTGAAAAATGTGGCTCCGACTGCAATTTTGTTCCGCATGCAGCAGACATTAACCACATACAACCGACCGACAACAGTCTGACAACCGACCAATGTAGGCATATCACCGACCATGAACCCACCCCAAAAATGATTAATTTAACAATAATTTCCGGTAGCCGACCGACACCGACCAATCACAAACGATTCAGACCGAAACCCATCCCCAAAATAATGTCAACCACCATATGCAGCTGCGGCCCCGCATGCACTTCCGACAGTTGCTGAATGCTGTGTTATTGTCCCACGATTGACATATAAAAGGGTGGCCACTTCCTTCCCTCACTGCCCCTCACTTCTTCCCCTCATCCCTCCTTTCCTTCCCTGTCACACTTCTCCCCTTACTTCCTTCCCTCACTGCCCCACATTTCTGCCCCCTCCTTCCTCCTCACTTCCCCCTTTCACCTCTTCCCCCTCACCACTTCTCTCACTTCCTGTATATACATTGATTTCCCTTTACTTATTTCTATTTATCTTATCAATGGACAGAAATAATTGATGTTTGGTCCCTATTTAATGAGGGTTTCATTTCTGATGTGATTGAATTAAAAATAATATATCCCAACAACTGTTAAAAAAAAATAGTCACAAAAGTTATTACAAACATGATTAAAACTCCTCCCCAATTTTCTCATTTGTCCCAAATGAGTAAATGAATAAATGGGAAAAACAATACCCTTTGTATGGCAACATAATACCAGTCTATGAGCTCAGTGTCAGAGATAAACGATGGGGGATATGTGTTATTTGGATCTTGAATAATTGTGTTTCTAATGAGTTGGTGGGATGTTCATGTTTTCAATTCTATCACATAAATTATTCACAGATTAAATACATACCAAACAACTATTATTTATGTACATTAATAGGGAGATAACAGATAAACAGAGAATAATAAAACAACCAAACCAATGTGTGAACAGAAAGCAAGGGAGAATGCCATTTATGGGGATGAAATTTATAGGCGGAAGTACCTTACATGTTACAGTATCGTTTTACTGTAGTTTTATCATTGTCATACATTTCAAGAAACCTAAACTTTATATTTATTCCATCACATTATAAATTAGAAATTAATCACAGATTAAATACATACCAAACAACTAATATTTATGTAGGCTAAATCAATAGGGAGATAACAAAGAAACAAAGGATAATAAAGCAACTACCTTCATACTGTATACTTTATTCAACTCAAGAAGGACCTGTCATGGCTAGAGAATAAACCCTTTCATTCCTAGTTCTGCCTGAATTAAGCCTAATTCTATGGCTGTAGTATTAACCCCTTCTGTACCGGTGACGTCCTTTTAACTTTATTCTGGCTACTATTAGACGATTTTATTCAGTTTAAAATGGCCCTCCAGCAACTAACATGCATCTCTATTTGGGCATGGTCTGGGTTATGCGGTTGTAAGGGGGATGGTCGTGCTATACCCAGACTGGCACGGTCCTGAACACTACAGTATGTTGCAGACCGACTTCAGACCGCATCCGCATGTTCACGACCGTTAACCGTTAACCGTATGTTGCAGACCACCAATCGCATGCAGCCGCATGCATTGCATGCGGCCTCAAATATTGAGCTGGCTGAATTTTTTGGGACCCGGCATGAAGCCTACTGCCGTCCGCTATGTATGACCATCAACCACATATTGCAGACCACCTTGCATACCATATATCGCATACATATTCGTCATTATGTGGCATTGCGTTCCTGACTGTGTGAAAGCCCCTTAACCCAAGAATGGCGAGAAAGCTCTTAAGAGGTTTTACTGGGCAACGGCAGCAAAGCTCTTAAGAGAGCAGGCCTAAAAAAACATTTTAAAAGGCCCCAGTAGCACTTAAAACATTTTTTTTTCTCCATACCCCATATCACTTTTCTATGTGTCAATATCCTCTCCTTCCCCCCTTCAATTATCACCTATTTGTCCTCTTATTACCATCTTTTAAGGTGTATTTATCATGCCAATATCTCCAAACCCGGTCTAAGCCTTGCTCATATTGCTTGGGAGGGTATAGATGCGGGACAAAGAGGGAGGGGAGGTTCAGTGTGGCTGTAGGCTTCAGAGAGGGAGGGTGTACATCGCGGTTGGCTCACAACTCATGACTGGAGCGGCTGACTATAATTCACGATTTTAACCAGAAAAATTATTTTCCCACTTGTTTTATTGTTGTTACAGGTTACTATCTTCATAGTAAAGGTAAAATAGGCGCATATGAATAAGTAATAGCGATATTTATCGTAAAATGACGATCTTAGGCAGGAAAGAGACCTAATATTGCCGCCCAGAACTGTGGTGTTCGCTACACCCTGCGCGCACTTTATAGGTTAAGCTGTGTTTGGCCACTACCCTTATCTCCGTATCATTACCCTTGGATACTGAGGTTTATAATTTAGTGGAGTTGTTCAGCCTGGTACACAGAGGCTATATTATCCAGGTTACCACAGTTTTGTTGCCAGGTTTCACCGTGTGTTGGCGGTGAATATATGGGCTCTTAGGCTATGCCCGAGAGGGAGTTGGAATATAGAAAAAAGAAGGAAAAAAAGATTAAAATTTTTTTTTTTTTTTTGATAGGATGGAAAGCCATAAATGTCCACTGAATTCAGGTTCCTATTTGCTGTTATTTGAATTAGAGGCATATGATTTAAGGAGACTGCCCATCTGTCTCATCCTGCTCAGGCATGTTTTATCTATTAAAGTTGACAACCAGTAAGAACTGCCTCACTGTTGACAAATGGTGGCCACTGGAAATAACCCCTTCTGTACCAGTGACGTTTTTTACATTTTGTTTGCTATATATATAGACGATTTTATTCAGTTTAAAAAGGGCCCCAAACAATAGACAGGCTTCGAACTATTTCACTAAATGCTTATTAACCCTTAACTAGCAGGGGGGGTTTTAGGCTTATTTGGGCATATTCAGGCCCTCCTGAATGATAAATCAAGTATCTGCATAAAAAGAAATGTATTCAGCAAAAAACTAGGCACTAAAAGCTTCAAAATAAGACCAGAACGAGCTACGTAGCACTCGTGGTTCTCATACAGTGGTAAGTAACATGGGAGTTTAGCGTATAGCAGTATATTTTTCCAGCTACGCTCACTACTGGCTACACTGCCGCCCTCTCGAGAACACAGGGAGGGTGAGTCACTGGGCGGTGGTAGGCCCTGGGAGTCGGACGTGTGGCCCGCTGCACTCCCGGCCATTTGCACTCTATTTTAACCCTTTAAAAGCCATAATAATGCTCCAAACTTGCTGCAAATTGGCGCCCGGCTATAGCCGGGCGCTGCTCTTTAAGGATTAATTCTCTAGATCTTGCTTAAACTGCACACAATGGTCTCTAAATATAGCAAATATATAATTATATAGATGTTGCCAGTACAGAAGGGGTTAAATGATACAAGATTAGCATGGCTCTGCTTCCCAGATGGGGACCAAAAGGATCCAGAGGGAACAGTGCAGAGACTACTAGTGAAGGATCTTGAAACTCAGAAAGTATACCAGGAGGTTGCTCTCATAAGTAGTATCAGAACAGCTGTAGTGTCGTGTACACATAAGAGGTGCGTCCTGGCAACTGGTTCTGGTAGGGTTCTCAGAGGCCACTGGATTCTGCCTTACAATAGGATCTAGGGTGTTGTTGATGGGGATACCCTTCTAGTCTGGCTGTTATGTAGGAAGTATGAATGGTAGCTGGAATGATTTTTGAGGAAGCTCTTAACAGAGAGAGAAGTGGATGTGTGGTGTGCACTGGAAACCCATTGGAAAAGTAGTAATGCAAAATGGATTAACCCCTTGAGCGCCAGGTCTGTATATATACAGTATATATGGACAGCGGAAATGTGTCTCAATGTGACAGGTCCATATATATATATATATATATATATATATGTATACATATATATATATATATATATATATATATATATATATATATATATATGGACTTAAAAATTTGGCTAGCCTCTAATGCTTTAATGAGCCCTTCACCTTTCCTAACCCCCCATGGGTGAGCAACTAAGCCCCATGCATCCTGCGAAGGCAAGATGGAGCTGGTAGCAGCTAAAAAGTGTTTCACACGTCTCATTTCCTAGACTGAAACGAGACCTCACAGGCTTCACCGTTCAATGTGTAACGGTTAAATGTACAGGCTCTCAGCCTATGCCCACGAGGGAATGTTTGGAATATAGAAGACAAAATATATATATACATTTTATAAATTCTATATAATTACAATCATATTTCACTACAAAATCTTATAATTATTTGAAAAATCTTGATGGAAACTTTCCAATTTACCGTCAGTTGAAAAGAAACGGACTATAATAGTCCATACTTACCTCTGCAATACCTCACATGCATCTATTCACCCAAACAAGTTGCTGGGATCAATTGCAAGTTTTCTGCAAAGGCCAAAAGGGGAAATAAAGTTTTTTTCTTTTATGTTGATGAAGGAGACAAAAGGCAGATTACCTGTAACGAGTGTCTCCTCCAAAGCCAAAGGTGTGACAGAGAGCCAAATTCAAGGGACGTTGGTGTCAAAATTCCTGGACAAACTGCTTAAAAGCAGTCTAATTCATAGAAAGAAGGAAAGATTGATTGAGTGAGAGAGTTCCAGAGTTCACTTGTTGAGTAGAAGAAATACTGAGAAAATTTGCTAATTCTTAGGTTGCAGAGCTGGACATAATAGGAGTGGGATTTTGTTGAAAGACGGGTGCCTCACACTTATCGTAAGGGAGTTGGTATACACTTAGAGAGCTCTGAAGAACACTGATTGTTGTAATGGTGAGTTGATGAGGTCAAATGCTTTTGGCTCTACTCTTTCGAGAAGTGCGATATGGGTGGAACCTCCCCACACATGGGAACAATATTTAATACATGGGCGCACTGTGCCCCTACACAGAGCAAGATGTTGTTCGGAGGTGAAGAACCCTCACTCAAGATTTAACTGTTCATCTTAAACTTCATGACCTCATTTTGATCCAAAGTGAATATTCATTATTTGACCAAATAATATTTCCACCCAACCTGATTGATTTACGCAACAAAACAAAACAAGAATAATAATAATAATAATAATAAAAATAATAATAATATTAATAATATATACTAATAATAAAAATAATAATAAAAAATATAATAATATATATAAAAACAAATATCCTTGGCACTGGGGGACCACAATATCATATGGCACTTAACCCAAGATAGGCGCTGAAACTCTATAAAGGTTTTATTGGGCGAGAGGTTAGGCACAAACAATGCCTTTCAAAACACCCCACTGGCACTCAAAACATAGCAATATGTGATTATGTGAGATAATTCCCCTCCACACCTCATATCACTCTTCCACATGTGTCCCCCCCCACTTCCCCTCCTTCCCTCCCCCCCCCTCAATTATTCCCTACTTTTCCTTTTATCGGGTAATTTTCAGCGCGAATTTACCTCACGCCGTCTCTATAACACAAGCGAGGCGGCCAGTGATCCTAGCAACAAAGAGACTTCTACTTAGAGCCGTCAAATCCTGACAGTGCCGCTTTAGAGCTTACGAGAGAAGGATATACGCCGCACCGGCTCTCCCCTCCTGATACGATTGGGCGGCAATGATATGTCTTTTTCACCCTCCAAATAATATTCCCACTAGTTTTATTGCTCGTACATGTTAATATCTTCATATTAACCCTTTGGCGCACGATGACTCGTTCAGAGTCGTTAGGTATTTTTTTCCTAGGCGCACGATGACTCGTTACGAGTCATTAAACTTAAAAATATTCGCCAAAAATTAAGTTTTCGTCTGACGCGCGTCATATTTGGCACAGATATTAAGTATTACGTCTAGTTCAATGGGTACAATTGGCAACCCCCTCAGTTTAACCGTTTACTCACGGCTGGCTGGGAAGTGAGCAGAGTACAGCTCGGTCTGTGTTTCGATACTTTCACGTTTATTCGAGTATCTCAGTAACTATTTGGTTTATAGTAATTCTGAAGTTACCAGGGCAATCCTCATTAAATTCCGCTTCCATATATGTATGCAAATAAAAAATGTTGCGGGCAAAATTTTGAGCTAGCGCGAGTTGGAGATAAGGTATTTACTTTTTGTTTTACAATTCATATTTCGGAGTGCCCCAATGTGATTGTTTTGTATTTATTCTATGTTTTTATTCGCTTATCATCAAGTTCAATCAATAATGAAGCCGATGGTACCTCATTAATCCAAATACAAGGATTTTTTGGTGGATAAAAACGTCACAGAAACAAATTATCGCCGGGCACAAAACTGGCTCTGAGTGAGCTGAGATATAATTTGGGAGTGGGAAAAACTTTGATTGGAAACTATAGGTGCGCCAAAGGGTTAAACGTAAAATAACAGCATATGAAAAAGTAATGACGATATTTATGGTAAAATGACGAATTTCGTCGGGAATGAATTGTCTATGGTAGCATGACACAGCCTAATCTAAGTTAATCCAATATATAATAACTAAATGAAAAATATTTGAGATGACGGGGTCTGCACAAGAAATGCCAAATATATCCATCCACCAGCTCCCGTCTACGCATAATACCACAGACCTAATCCGCCGCATTTCTTCCATAAGAAGTCAAGAACCACAACCAGGGCCCTCCAGGACCCAGGACCACCATCAACATCAAGTCAGAAAACGGGAGCCAACCACCCCAGAAAACGCGCCCCCAGGAACAGCTCTCAAAGAAAATGGAGAGCATGGGATTCCCGGGAATCCCAGGGAGGGCTACTACAACCACCAAAACCAACCAGTGACAATTAGTGACGCTCCCGAGTGTATGCAAATTAACTACCAAAACCCCAGTGCCCACCAGTAGAGTACCAAACTAATTATGAAGAGAGTCACAGCATCGCAAATAAGCAAGCCCATTTCGATTTAACTTATCCCATCAGTGCTAAATATGAAGAAACCCCCAACTCTAACAAAACCCCCCAAATTACCATCTCGCTCCCAAATCACCATCAGGTCCAACTTAGGGCAAATAAGAAAACCAAAACTCCCCAAGCATCATCATCAAACAAGTCGCAAAGACAGACAAATATTAATGCATGGGCGGGTGCCCGACCCCGAAAGGGGTCGCCAAAAGCGGCTTTCTAGGGCCTTTCCTAGCTGATGCTGAGAGGATTGGGTTCAAGTCATGTGGTGATGGGCTGGTCTATCAGAGTGAGAACTGAGCGATCTCTGCCATACCCATAGCTTACTCTGACTGTTCCTTTAACTTATATATTTTCTAGATCTCGAGTGACGGCGTCTTTTCCGTGGATTGACCTCCCAATCTACCAAGATTGGAAGCCAAAGCGTCACATTTTTCCCTTGCCCCTCAACTTTCTCTTCATAATTGCTGAGGGGCACAGGGCCCTGGGTGGGGCTTTGGTTTCCCGGGCGTTTCCACACCCTCCTCAGCTTCCCGCCATGGAGTGGCTTCGGTCACCCAGGCTTTATTGTGGTCAGCAGGGAGGGTTCTGTGGGGGTGCTCGGTTATGGCCTTGGAATTGCTCGGGGCCCTGGGGCTGTTCGGCCAGGCAGCTTGGGGAACAACAACAACAACAACAACAATATTAATGCAACTCCTTCCATACTTAAACTCAAAATCAGGGTATCACACACACCCCTATTACCCCGAGATCAAAGCCCCCTTGTGCCGACCAAAAAGGAGTCACTACCTGCATTGAACAGAGTTAAATCAAGCAATCAGCCTACTGGCTTAAATCCAATTTTGAAGTTCTAATACCTCAAGTTTATCTAGTAGCTTGGATGCTGATATAGATGCTAGATTAGTATCCCAGTACCAAATCAATACTCAAAATAAATATCAAGTCAAGTCATCATCCAAGTTCAGTGCAGACAGTATTCGAGAGTGTCGGGTGGAGAGAAAGAAGGACCAAGAGAGAGCCAGGCGCATAACATTGTTTGGGCCCGAACCTAGTGAGTTTGTGTGAAACCTCCGGGTCCCTGTGATCAACCGTTGGACAACTTGGATAAGTGAAACGTGCTCGCCAAACGCTCTACCAGTGCCGTTCCTCTACATAAACCTTTATGTGTTCTTTTGTTTTGTAATGGTAACGATGATTGCAATTAGGGTTTAACTTAGGTATGTTGAGGTTCATAGTTTAACGTACTAATAGAAGATTGTCCATTCTTCCCTAATTACTTGTTATCCGTTGCTCTGCTAAGGGAGAACAGTTACACATCTATCGTGGGATGAATATTTATATACTTCCTCGAACACAGTCTCCTGTATTCTTTATGTGGAAATATATATATGTTTGTCCGGGAATTAATACATGCACTTACACATAAAAACCAGTGAACGCTTATTCAGATCTAGTTTCTATGCTATTGTTATCATCTGGGTGCATAACTAAAAAAGTAGTTTATTCACAGAGTATTTCTCCTCAGTCACATATGTATGACTATTATTATAATCACACTTTATGAGGTACAATTCATACGTGTACCTTTTGAGTTATTCTAGCTCTATGATTTATTCAAGTTGCATTAACTTATTGTTCGCTTTGAAGTTCAGTCACGCATACATGACTAATATCTAAATCCTATATATTCATGAAGTTATATTCATAATTATTACTCATTGAGTTATTAGAGTTTTATCTCTAGATCAAGTTACCATAACTTATTATTCGTTTTGAGCTCAAGTAGTGTCTTAATTTACATACCTTCAGTACCGTGCGTATGCTGTCGCAGTCAACTCCGAGCTTTTCATTATTTTCCTCAGGACACTACTTATTGTGATTGAGACTCAACCTCTTTGTGTTATTATTATTCATATGTTCTAAAGTAACATTGTTACTATTTATATGAATGTTATCTATATAATATTTCCAGCAACATATTGAGAATGTACCCTAGCTGTTAAGTGATAAACTTGTGAACCATCACTGTGTATTTTGTGACCATTGCTTATTACTTGAGTGAAGTTTATAGAGCTAAGGCTTGTCGTTTCCCAGAGGAGAGGAACCCAAGTTGTTGATTAGCGCTGATTCCTAAGGTGGAAATCGCAGTCAGATTATCTCACGTTTTATTATAATGTGGCATAACAATATTGGTATCTTATCCTATTTTTTCCTAATATAATCAAACCTAATCCAAACAAATCTGAACTAATCTAATCTAACTTTATCTAAGCAAGTATATCCAATACTAGTCTACCTATACCTAACCTATATTATAAATATAATTCCTATGCACTTTAAATATATATACAATATGGTATGGCATTTGAATGTACAACACACGACCATCGAATAGGCGCGTTCACAGAAGCCCAATAAGTTGTGTCCGATTCGTTTGAATGAAAGCTATATACAGTATGGGCCATGGAGAACAATGGGAAAATCAATTTAATGCAATTTAAAATCCTTACTAGTTTTCCCTTTTGATCTTAGATGGCATCGTTCAATAAATGTAAACTTTTGAATGATCAGCTCATTCAAAACTAATTATTATGAGCTCAACAACCATATGTGCCTCATTTTAAGCCACTTATCACGTGACTTGAACACAAACTCCGCATCTGTGAAGGCGCCTACTAAGCACTGACGTTGATTCCAATGTTCATTCACTACTATTGCCCAGATTCTGTCCATAGACATAATGTCCTAGCAAAAATAGGTTACATATTATTTATTTGAAAAGTATGTCCTCTCGTTCTATAGAAGTTTGTATTTTTTCGCAACAACAAATCATTCTTTATCTTACTTAAGTTGTTTGGATAGAAGAGTCTAATGACATAATTACAAGGAATCGTTTTAATGAAGGAGTTGTTGTTGTTGTTGCTGTTCCCCAGGCTGTCTGGCCGAGCAGCCCCAAGGTCCCGAGCAAGGCCAAGGCCACAACCGAGCAGCCCCACAAATCCCTCCCTGCTTACCACTAATCAAGCCCAGGTGAACGAAGCCACTCCATGGCAGGGAGCTGAGGAGGGTGCTGAATCGCCCGGGTAACCAAAGCCTCACCCAAGGCCCTGTGCTCCTCAGCAATTATGAAGGGCAAGTTGAGGAGTTTTAGATATAGTTAGAAAACACCTTTATTATGTGACTTTATATTCTTAGGTTATCAAAAATCCTGTGTCGTGATCTAGAATAAACAAATTGATAAAGCATCATCGTACTGAAGGGGTTAATGCTCAGATACACAGTCCAGCCTGTTAAGGGGGGTCACCGGCTGTTTTTATCTTTCTCTCCTTTTCTCTCTTTCCCTTGCTTGTATCCATTCGGCCCCATTCAGCCAACTGTTTAAGACGTTTATCCCCATCAAGGTGTCGATTTCTTCCTGGCAAGTGATAGCGAGCCAGCATTGTATGGAGAAATCCGTCTTCGCCGGAGAAATTTTTCTATAAAAAAATGTACAAAATTTAGCTTGCTGTCAAAACAAAACATATATATGCTGGATCGCTAGTGCTCGCCAGGAAAATATTGACACCTGGATGGGGGTAAACATCTTAAAACAGTAGGCTGAATGGAGCCGAATAGATACAAGCCGAAGAGAGAGAGAGAGAAAGAGAACAAAAGCGAGGTGGGCTCCCTTAACCCGGGAACTGCGGGGAGACTCTTAAGAGTTCCCCCGGCGGACTGCGGGGAGACTCTTATGAGTGAGTGAAAACAAAAAAAAACTTTTGACATCGACATTTTTTTTATTTTTTCATTTTTATTTTTTGATTTTTTTTTATTTTTTTTGGCCCCTGGGCCATGCAAAATCTCAGTCCTCTACCTCCCCTTATTTTTTTTGGCCCCTGGGCCATGCAAAATCTCAGTCCTCTACCTCCCCTCCTTCCCCACTTTCCTCCTCTCCTTCAGTTATCACCTATTTTCCCTGTTATTCCCTTATTATGAGGTATATTTTCGTGCTAACATTAGCGAGTTGCAAGCAGGGTGTTGTCATCACTGATGGCAAGCGAGTGCAAGAGAGAGAGAGAGAGTATCGATCGACTGTGTCTCAGTGGCCTTGGGGGAAATTGGCGGGAAAGCAGGTTGCCTCACCCATACATTATACAACTCGCGGGCTATATCTCCGATTTTGACCATCCAAACGCTGTTTTCACTCGTTTTATTGTTGTTTCAGGTTAATACCTTTATAATCAACCCATAATAGGCGCATATGGATAAGTATTAATGCTATTAATGGCACAATGAATATTTTAGTGACGGAAACACCTCAAATACGTCAGCACAGGGGGACGTTTCCAATTACCCCCATGCGCACTTCAGAGGTTAAGATAATAAGGGAAACTCTGTCCATTGCTTTATAGTATACATTTAGTAATATAAGTTTTATGTTCATAATTTTTTAGTGCATTCAACACAAATGGTACAAAACAAAAAACAAACTAAAAATAATAATAATAATAATAATAATAAATAAAGTTGCAAGCAACGTTGTGCGGGGTTCGAGCGGGGTTGCACGCAGGGTATTGTGTTGGATACAAGGGCTGTGCCACATAATTATATCAAAATATCTGCCTGGCCGAACAGCCCCGAGTCCCTGAGGAAGGCCATGGCCATGATCGGGCTTTCCCACAGAGCTCTCATTGAGTGTAGATTGTGTTGTTGGCGTAAGTGGTTGTGTGAAATGCAGTCTTCTATTATGTGTTTAATGGTATGGGGTGCTGTGTTACATCCCGGGCAGGCATCGACAACGGAGTCATCCAGTCTCTTTTGATAGCTCAGGAGAGCTGGATGGTGTCCGCATCTCAGCCTGGCCAGGTGGACTCTGTCCTCGCGAGGAAGGGAGGATTTGGAAGGATGGATTTCGGGAGGTCGTGCTTGCAGCTGCGTGTTGTCTGTGAGTGAGTGGATGGATCGGCGAGAGATATGAGTATGGATGTGCTTCTGGAAGGTGGTTCGGGGTGAGAGAGAGGACAGTAATTGTGTGTGATACCGTGTGTTGGGTGTTGTTTTGATATTTCTTGGTGTCTGTGGGTGTGTTGCCATGTAGTTTAGTGGGTTGTCTTGGTTCGTGGAGGCTGCTGCCAGGAATTGAGTGCCTCTCATGTCCAGATGGTCTTTGACTTTGAGGATATTGGTTTCTTGATGTAGGTGATCTGTGGGTGCAGTAGCTGTGCAGCCTGTAATGATCTTCAGGGCTTTGTTTTGAATAGTCTGTAAGGTCTTATGATGTGTTTCAGCTAGGTTAGAAGCCCAGGCTGGGCTTGCGTATTCCATCACTGATCTTATGTATTGTTTATATACTGTGGTGGTAGTTTCTTTGTTGTGTCCAAATTTTGTGTGAGCAAGTGACCTGAGGGCGTTAAGTCTGGGTGTCAGTTTCTTTTTAATGTTTGTGGTGTGCTGTTTGAATGTCATATGAGTATCATATGTTACTCCTAGGATTTTGGGTGTGTGTGTATGTGTTAGGGGTGTGTTGTTTATGGTGAGTTGAGGGATGTATTTGTGTTCTCCTGTCCAGCTTGTGCGCAGGGTTGCGGTGGATTTGGCTTGGGGTAGATTAAGTCTGTTTGTAGTGCACCAGCCATGTAGTGTGTTGAGATAGGGTTGAAGGAGATCTGTTGCTCTTTTTGGGTCATGGTGTGTGCATGTGAGTGTTATGTCATCTGCATAGGAGGCTAAGTTTATTTGGGGCGTATTGGGTGTAGTTATATCGTGCATGTACAGATTGAAGAGTGCGGGCGATAGGACGGATCCTTGTGGGATTCCGTTTGGAAAGTTTCTGATTTTAGATGACTGACCGGCAAAAGATACTTCCTGCTAGGAAGTTGGCCAGCCACCTTTTTGTGTTGTTGTGCATGTTTGTGTTGTAGATTTTGTTTGTTAGGTTGTGGCGGGGGATGGCATCGAAGGCTTTACTAATGTCGAGTGTGGCTAATAGTGATCTGTGTGGTGGTCTAGCTGAGTTGATGCTGTCAAAAGTTCTTTGTGTAAGGTCTGTGAGAAGAGTGTTTGTGGAGTGCAGTTGCCTAAAGCCATGTTGTGTTGGAGCTAGGGGTAGGTCGGGTGTAATTAGTTGTAATACTAGGCGTTCCATGACTTTGGAGGGGGAGCAAAGGAGTGTGATGGGGCGGTGCGAGGAGGGTAGCGGGGGGTCTTTGTTGGGTTTGGGGAATGTGGTGATGAGACCATGCTTCCAAATGTCTGGTATTGTGTTGTGTGAATAACTGTAGTTCGATATGTTAGTGAGTGCTTGTATGCCTTGTGGTCCCAGGTGTTTGAGGTGTATGTTGCTTATGTTGTCTAGGCCACAAGCGGGTGAGTGCTTGAGATTGTTGATGATATGCTTTGTCTGGTGATTGGTGAAGGGTGTATAGTCAGGGTCTGTGGGGAATTGTCTCTTACGTCGGATGACACGTCGGTCGTCTTTATGAGGTTTTAGGTGACTGACATGTGAGAAGTGATTGATGAGAGTGTTTGCTTGTTGTTTACATGAAGGAGTAGAGTCTGTTGTTGTGATTGCAGCATGTGATTGTGTTGTGTTGCTGTTGGAAAGTGTGATGCTGTTTAGTGTTTTGTAGAGTTTTTTGGGGTTTGTTTTGTGATCAAGTGTTTGTAGGAAGTTATTCCAATTTAGTTTTTGTTGTTCTTGTATTTTGTTGTTAGTTTGGGTGTTGAGTGTTTGGATTTGTTGTGTGATGTCTTGTGTGTAGGGTGCTGGGTAGTGTTTCAGTATGTCGCGTTGTCTGATGAGGTTTTGAATTTCTGGTGTGAAGTTGGGGTTGGTGTCTTTTTCTGTTACCTCTTGGAATGTGTTTCTTGTCAGTGTTTTGGATAGTTTTATTGAGTATGTGTACTGCATTGTTGATGTTAGTGATGGGTGTACTGTTTAGAGTTGTGAAGTGTTGTTCTGTCTCATTTGTTGTGAATGTTTCCCAGTTAGGTCTTTTATAATTGGTGTATGTGTGTTTGTGGTTAGCTGGGGTGAGTCTGGTTTTGGTGGTGATAATGATCGGGAGGTGGTCAGAGCCTAAGGTTCTGACCACCCACCAGGATGTTGTGGGGGCGAGTTCTGGGGAGCAAAAGGTGATGTCTGGAGATGATGGGTTATAGAGGGCTTGGTGAGGAATATGGGTATGTTGATGGATGTCGTTAAGGATGATGAGGTTAACAGTTTGGTTTTGTAGTACCAGCCCTCTGTCTGTGTCGGGGTTGTCGACAAACCACGCCGACGTCTTGGCGTTGAAGTCACCACCCAGGATGATGTGTGGGGTGTTTGTGATGTGTTGTAAGTGTGGTCTGTATTCATTTGGTACTGTAGGGGATGTATGTGTTTATGATGGTTATGTTGGAGTTGTTGCCAGTGCGTATTTTAATTGATTGTATTTCTGTTGTGTTATCATTTGGGGGGAGGAGGGATTTGGTTTGTACACTGGTAACTATGTATGATATTTCTTTGTGTACCAGGGTGATGAGTCCACCGCCTCCGCCGACAGCCCGGTCTTGTCTGATGGTGGTGAAATCATGAAATGTGGGTGTTTTTTGTGTTGTGTGGAGTTTAGTTTCTTGTCAGATGGCAATGTGTATGTTGTGTTGTTTGATGAAGTGTGAGAGTTCGTGTTTCTTTGTGTTGATGCCATCTATGTTCAATTGGAGAATGTTAATGTTATGTGCACGATGTATGTTGGGTGCTGCTGCACGAGGATGGGGTGGGGGTGAGGGAGGGGCTGGGGGTTGGGATGGGTGAGGTGGGGGTGGGGATTGGGGAGCAGGAGATGGGGGTTGGAATGGATTAGGATGGGGTGTGGTATGTTGAGTTGAGGATGTGGATGGTATGGGAAGGTTAGGTGGCTTAGGGAGGAGAGGTGGACAGGTTTTAGGGGGGGAGTGGATGATATGGGAAGGTTAGGTGGGTTGGGGAGGAGAGGTGGACGGGTTTTAGGAGAGGGATTTGACTGGAAGAGGGAGGGGCATGAGGAACAGGTCCAGGTGTTCGTGTAGTGTTTCTTGGAGGCAAGTGTTGTGCAGGTGAAGTGGGTCCAGTTCCTGCATGAATTGCAGAGAACTGAACCATTAGTGTGGCGACTCGAAGTGATGGGTTTTGATCAAGTTGGACATATGTATGTGTAGGTGGGTCCTGGGTTGCTCTCAATGTCTCCGGCTAGAAGTCTTCGAGAAATGACAGCCGGAGAGTCATTTCTCGGTGTAGGAAAAACTGTGTGATGTGTGTGTGTGGTGTGAGGTGTGGAAATTCCCGGCGCGACCGAAGCCGCTCCAAGGACTCCTGTACGAGTAGGCATAATTGCCCGAAATTGCCTTCATTCCCTGCTCATTTTCATGCATAAGTAAAAGCCAGAGCGTAATACAATTATGTATTCGTGAAAGTACGGTAATAGGTTTCAAATTTCTCCTGAATCATCCCTGTACGACGTCTGGTTTTCTTGTAAGGATCTTGCAAACGAAGGGCAAAATTGCTAAAAATTACCAAATCCGATAGGCCTAGGCGAAATCTCTAAAAATTACCAATTATTTTCTGTTTTCGCTATGTGTGACGCTGCACATAAGTGAACTCTCTCTCACACAAACCTCAGTGTTGTGGCGGGGCCTGTAGGCTCCGGCTGATGTCCATCCGTGCTGCTTGCAAAAGCTGGCCTGGCTCACAGGCTACAAAATAGCCGGAAAATCGTCTCCGTCATATGAGGGGCCCCGCGGGAATTGGGTTAAGAAGTGTGGTTGTTTTGATTATTTGATAGGGTCACCATAAGGGTAATGGTGTGGCATTTTTTCTGTACAGAAGCTTGGCCTTTTTGGTTGGGGCTTCTTAGGAATGTGACCTTTTTCGTTAGCCATGGAGAAACTGCAGAGGTACAAATTACTATAAGCAACCTCATGTTAAAAATATTGTATTGATTGTATGCGTGTATGCCCCGACAGAGGATATACTTGAAAGAAAGAAAGAGGAGTTCTGGATGAATGTGGAGGCGTGCCTGGAGAAGTTTGACAAGAACGAAAGAATATTTCTGATTGGGGATGTGAATGGTAAGGTGGGTGATAGGAAAGTTGAGGGAGTGGTGGGAGGGTGGGGGGTACCATCAGAGGTGAATGGGAATGGTAGTGCACTTGTGGACGTATGTGTGGGGAGGAGGCTGTGGATAGCCAACACCTTCTTCCGACACAGAATGATCCACAGGTACACGTGGAAACGGATGTTGACGATGAAGGATAAGACAGTGGTGGAATGAAAGTCATTGATTGATTATGTATGTGTGGATGAACGAATGAAGAAATCTGTGATGGATGCTAGGGTGTATAGGGGTATTGGAGGGGGTCTGTCTGATCATTATGTAGTGGTAGCTAAGGTTAGGATACAAAATAAGTGGGTGAGGAGAGCTGGAGGGAGGCGAGAGGAGGGTGGAATGGTGAGGAGGGTGGAGAGGTTGCAGGAGGATGAAGTCAGGGAGGAGTACAGGAGAGCAGTGGAAAGACGACTAGGTGGGTTCGACCTGGAAGTTATGGAGGAAGTGGAGGAGATGAGCAAGGTGTTTAAGGATGAGATCTGTGCAGCATGTGAGGAGGTGTGTGGAGTGAGGAGAAGAGGGAGGGGAGTGAAAGGTACAGAATGGGGGACAGAAGAGGTAAGAATAGCTGTGGAAGAAAAGAAGAAAGCATATAGAGAGTGGTTGGGTAGTAGAGGGAATGAAGATTCCGAGAGACAGAAACGAGCACCTGAGTGGAAAATGGAGGGAGAGTAAGAAACTGTTCTGGAAAGAAGTCAAGAAAGTTAGGGAAGGTAGCAAGGGAAACAGTAAGGGTGTGAAAGATAAGAATGGGAGAATGCTAGCCGAGAAGCAAGAGAGAGTCGAAAGATGGAGGGAGTACTTCAGTGAGTTGCTAAATATAAGGAATGAAGAGCCAGCAAACATAGCTGGATATGGTATGGGAGGGAGAAGAAGAGAAGTAGTGGAGGAGGAGGTGGGGATCAGGAGGTCAGAAGTGTGGGAAGCCATGAAAAGAGTGAAGTTGGGGAAAGCACCAGGAACAGATGGAGTGTGTGGGGAAATGTTGAGGTATGGTAGTGAGATAGTGATAGAATGGGTATGGAAAATGTGCAAACTAGCATGGGAGAAGGGGAGTGCACCCGATGACTGGAAGACTGGCATAATAGTCCCCCTATATAAGGGCAAAGGGGAAAGAGGAGTGTGTGGTAACCACCGAGGAATATGTCTTCTAAGCGTAGTAGGGAAGGTATACAGTAGGGTACCGGTAGTGATTGAGAGAGTGAGAGTGAGAACGGAGAAATGGATAGGCGACGAGCAGGGAGGTTTTAGGAAGGGAAGAGGATGTGTAGATCAGATTTTTACCCTGAATTGTGTTGTGGAGAAGTATCTGGAGAAGAAACAAAAGGTGTATGTTGCCTTTATGGACTTGGACAGAGTGGATAAAGAAGGTTTGTGGAAAGTACTTAGAATATACGGAGTAGAGGGCAAGTTGCTGAAAGCAGTGAAGAGCATGTATGAGGGTGCAAAGGCGGCAGTACGTGTGGAGAGTGAGCAGAGCGAGTTCTTTGACCTGAATGTTGGTTTGAAACAGGGGTGTGTGATGTCCCCGTGGTTGTTTACTGTATATATGGATGGAGTCATAAAAGAAATACTATCAAGAGCAGTGGATGTTGGTGTATCGCTGAAAAGGGAGGGAATTGAGTGGAAGCTACCTATACTGCTGTTTGCGGATGATACAGTTCTGATGAGTGATAATGAATGGGAGTTGCAGGGTCTGGTAAATGAGTTTGGAACAGTGTGCGAAAAACGGAATTTGAAGGTAAATGCGGGGAAGAGCAAGGTTATGATCTTCGAAAGGGGTGAAGTCACAGAGTGTGAGGTGAAGCTGAACGGTCAGGCTATGGAGATCGTCAACTCTTTTAAGTATCTGGGCAGTGTGTTGAGTAAAGATGGGACTATGGATGAAGAAGTGCGGGAGAGGGTACAACAGGGGAAGAGGGTTGTAGGAACGCTAAAAGCAGTAACAAGAAATAGGGTGGTCAGTATGGAAGTGAAGAAGTCCTTGCATGACAGTGTGGTAATCCCGACACTGACTTACGGAAGCGAAGCATGGACGTTGGTTGAGAGACTCAGACCAAGAGTGAGAGCAGTGGAAATGAATTACTTAAGGAGTGCGTGTGGAGTTACATGGAGGGATAGACAGACTAATGAGGAAGTAAGAAGGAGGTGTGGTGTGGAGGTAGATGTGCTGGAAAGTGTGAAAAGGAACAACTTGAGATGGTTCGGCCATATGGAACGTATGGAAAGCGAGAGAATGACTAAGAGGGTGTATGAGAGCGAGGTGGAGGGACAGAGAGGGAGAGATAGCCCGAATGAAGGATGGAGTGAGGAAGTACATGAACGAAGGCGGTGCTGGTTGGGGGGAGGGGCGTCGACTGACTTGGGACAGAGGTGCATGGGGGCGGTTCGTTCTTGGCCACCCCTTCGGGGATCACGGCGTCAGGCAATAGATAGATAGATAGATGTTAAAAATATCTTATATATTTTTGTTTAGCTTTACTTGGCATTCCTCTTCCTCTATGTATCTAGCAATTTAACCCCCTCAAACTCTTTATGAAGTGATGGTGTGGTAATTACCCCGGGCGAAAAAGCTCTAAAAGACGATCGAGTGATAACTCAAGCGAGCTTGAAATACGCAGGCGTTTCGTTCATGGTCACCCCTTCGGGGATCAAGGTGTCCGGCAATATATACCGGTAGGCTATAGATAGATTCATTTTGGGGCTATTGCTTCCATTTTATTTATCCTGTTAAAGTGCTTGATTGATTTTTGTGCTAATGTAGTTAGTATTTGGTGTAATTTTACATATTTCAACTAAATCTGGAGAGCACATGCAATTATTTGTGCATATTCAGTAAGTATTGCTGGGGAAAGGATTAACGTATTCATCTTTTGGGGTATTTATTCTATGTTTTTATCCTGTTTCTGTGATTGATTGAGTTTTGTGCTAATGTAGTTGGTATTTGGTATAATTTTACATATTTTAGATAAATCAGAAGAGCACATGCAATATATTTGGGCATTTTCAGTTAGTATTGCTGGGGAAACGGTTAACATACAGTATTCATCATAGGAAGGGAAGAGGATGTGTAGCTCAGATCTTTGCCCTGAAATATGTTGTGGAGAAATATCTTGAGAAGGGACAAAAGTTGTATGCTGCCTTCATGGACTTGGAGAAGGCCTATGACAGAGTTGATAGAGAAGGTATGTGGAAAATACTGTACTGAGAATATAATTATGGAGTAGATGGCAAGTTGCTGAAAGCAGTGAAGAGTATGTATGAGAGTGCAAAGGTATCAGTACCTGTGAAGAATGAACAGAGGGAGTTCTTTGATCTGAATGTTTGGTAAAGCAAGGGTGTGTGATGTCCAGATGGTTGTTCTATATATACAGTATATGGATTGAGTCATAAAAGAAATGCAAGGAAGAGCAGTGGATGTTTGTGTACTGCTGTTTGCTGATGATATGAATGGGAGTTGCAGGGTCTGGTAAATATTTTTGGAACAGTGTGCGAAAAATGGAATCTGAAGGTAAATGCGGGGAAGAGCAAGGTTATGGTCTTCGAAAGGGGTGAAGCCACAGAGTGTGAGGTGAAGTTGAATGGTCAGGCTATGGAGATTGTCAGCTCATTTAAGTATCTTGGCAGTGTACAGAGTAAAGATGGGAGTATGGATGAAGAAGTGTGGGAGAGGGTGCAACAGGGGAAGAGGGTTGTAGGAATGCTGAAAGCAGTAACATGAAATAGGGTGGTCAGCATGGAACTGAAGAAGTCATTGCATGACAGTGTGGTAATCCCGACACTGACTTACGGAAGCGAAGCATGGACGTTGTTGGAGAGATTCAAACCAAGAGTGAAAGGGATGGAAATGAGTTACTTGAGAAGTGTGTGCAGAGTTACATGGAGGGATAGACAGACGAATGAGGAAGTACGAGAGAGGTGTGGTGTGAATGTACTGGAAAGTGCGAAAAAGAACACCTTGAGATGGTTCGGCCATGTGGAACGTATGGGAAGCGAGAGAATGACTAAGAGCGTGTACGAGTGAGGTGGAAGGACAGAGGGAGAAATAAACTGAGAGAGAGGTGGAAGGATGGAGTTAAGAAGTATATGCGTGAAAGCGGTGCTGGATGGGAGGAGGGGCATCGACTGACTGGGGACAGAGGTGCATAGGGGTGTTTCGTTCGTGGCCAATCCTTCGGGGATCAAGGCGTCCGTCAATAGATAGATAGATAAATTCATCTTTAGGGCTATTTCTTACATTTTCTTTATCCTGTTAGTGTACTTTATTACAAATTTTGGTAATGTAGTTGGTAATTGGTGTAATTTTACATATTTCAGGTAAAGGATGTCAACAGAATAACAAATGATGAGCTGAAGAGACGTTTAGGTATAAAGAGTATTAGCGAGGAGATGAGTACAAGTAAACTGGGATGGTATGGACATGTGGAGAGAATGGATTAACAAAATTGGGTGAAAAGATGCAGGTCTGCGATTGTGGAGGGAGCTGCACCAAGGGGTGGACCGAGTAAGACCTGGGATCGGACTATACGTGCCGATCTCAAATCCAAAAACTTGACAAGTAAAGCATCCCTTAACAGGGTTGCCTGGAACGCCGCCATTAGGAAAAGAGACTGAAACTGCACATCTGTGTGGAGCACTCAGTCTTAAAATTTTATGTACGTATGTATGTATAAATCTGAAGAGCACATGCAATCAATTTAGGCATTTTCAGTCAGTATTGTGGGGTAAAGGGTTAACATATTAATCTTTTGGAGTATTTCTTCCATTTATTTATCCTGTTAGTGAGTTTTATTGATTTCAGTGCTACTGTAGTGGTATTTGGTGTAATTTTACATATTTTAGATAAATCTGAAGTGGACATGCAATATATTTGGGCATTTTCAGTCAGTATTGATGGGGAAACGGTTAGCATACTGTAGTCATCTTAGGAAGGGAAGAGGATGTGTAGCTCAGATTTTTGCCCGGAAATGTGTTGTGGAGAAATATCTGGAGAAGCGACAAAAGTTGTATGCTGCATTTATGGAGTTGGAGAAGGCCTATGACAGAATTGATAGAGAAGGTATGTGGAAAGTACCGGTACCGGTACTGAGAATATACGGAGTAGATGGCAAGTTGCTGAAAGCAATGAAGAGCATTGTATGAGGGTGCAAAGGTGTCAGTATGTGTGGATAATTAACAGAGCGAGTTCTTTAATCTGAATGTTGGGTTAAAGCAAGGGAGTATGTGATGTCCCGATGGTTGTTCAATATATACCAGTACAGTATATGGATGGAGTCATGAAAGAAATACAAGGAAGAGCAGCGGATGTTGGTGTACCGCTGATAAGGGAAGGAAACGAGTGGAAGTTGCCTCAACAGTACAGTACCGGTACTACTGTTGCTGACAACACAGTTCTGATGAGCGATAGTGAATGGGAGTTGCAGGGTCAGGTAAATATGTTTGGAACAGTGTGTAAAAAACGGAATCTGGAGGTAAATGCTAGGAAGAGCAATATTATGGTCATTGAAAGGGGTGCAACCATAGAGTGTGAAGTGAGGTTGAACGGCTATGAAGAATGTCAGCTCATTTAAGTATTTGGGCAGTGTGTTGAGTAAAGATGTGAGTAGGCCTATGGATGAAGAAGTGTGGGAGAAAGTGTAACAGGGGAAGAGCGTTGTAGGAACTCTGAAAGCAGTAAGAAGAAATAGGGTGATCAGCATGGAAGTAAAGAAGTCCTTGCATGACAGTGTGGTAATCCCGACATTGACTTATGGGAGGGAAGCATGGACGTTTCTGACTGGGATTGATCATTGATAATCATCGGTTATGCTAGTTGGAAAATTAGTGGGGTAGAATGTAGAGTTCGGGTGTACCGCCAGCCTTGTTTACACTACGCGGAGCGGCGGCGGATGCTGGCCATCATGTTCCCATCTATTTGACTGCTTTTGGATACAATAATAGGTTGAGGGGGGTCACCCCCCCCCCCCATGACATATTGTCATCATCATATATATTGCCAGCAGGAGGCAAATAACTGAAAAAAACGCCTTCAAAATAGACGCGAACTAAAGGCTGGTTCACACATAGCCGAGTCGGTGCGTGAGTCCAACACGAGTGATGAAATTTTGCTATTCAGCAATGACTCGTCGATACTCCTCAACACTCGTATAGACTCGTGCTACGCTCGTGTATACTCGACACACTCGTGGGTACTCGCCACGGGGTCCAACAATTTCATGCATGCATGACATTTTTGGGTCCCATGGCGAGCACCCATGAGTGTGGCCTAAATACGTGTAGACTCGTGTACATACGTGTTAACTCGTGTTTGACTCTGAATAACTCTTCGTTATTCGTGTTAACTCGTGTTGACTCGTGTAAACCCGTGTAACACTCTTTGGTGATTCGTCGCTTTTCGTCATCATTTCGACGTTGACGAAGCAACACGTGTCTACACGCAGCAACACGTATGTAACACACATGCAACACGTATCAACAAGAGTAGAAAGCACGAATGTGAGTGCCAAAATTTGGTGCCCCCATGATGCCAGAGTTTACACGATTCAAACACAAGTGAAAACACGAGTAAACAACAGTAAACACGATCCACTGAGAGAAAAACACGAGTGTAACACGAAAAAGCAAGTGTCATTTGAAATACCGTTATTTCAAAAATGTAGGAAGAATCAACGAGAGTTAACACGGATGTAACACGAGTCAACACGTGTGCAACAGAGATCCAAAAAGAGTCAACGGTTGTCTTTCGTGTTGATCCGTATAAAAATCGTGTTGATCCGTGTAACAATCGCGTTGACTCATCCATACTCTTTGTTTACATGCCCTTGAATGTGGCCATTATTTTTCAAATTTTTGACACAAGTGTTGGGTTCGTGTTACACTCGTTTTGACTCTAAGTTACTCGTACAGACTCTTGCATGAACACGTGTTGACTCATATTGAATCGAGTTAACTCGTGTTACACTCTCCTTGACTCGGGAACAATTGCTACTTGCGGCCGACTCAGCCTCCAGCGACGGCGATAATCGACGAGTGTGACTCGTGTTGGACTCGCGCACCGACTCGGCTATGTGTGAACCAGCCTTTAACCACGGTGATCGACATATGTAAACATGACGGCGGCGGTGTCAGCGTCGGACACTTGCGATAATGTTCCCGTCTATTTTGAATGCCATTGGATACAATAATATGTTGAGGGGGGGCTTTGCCCCCATGACGTGTTGTCATCATCATATATATTGCCAGTGGGGGGCAAACAACCAAAAAAATTGCCGCAAAGCCCTCCCCTCAACATTTTATTGTATCCAATGGCAGTCAAAATAGACGGGAACATGATGGTAAGCTTCCGTCGCCGCTCTGCTCAGTGTAAACAATGGTGGCGGTACGCCCGAACTCTACATTCTACTCGGCTAGGCCTATATTATAGGCTACAATAAATAAGTAGGCTAGGCTATTTTTTCTATAGGCTATGCCTAGTCTAATATTACAATTTAAGGTAGCATTCAAGTTGACTACAGCAGGACTTACCCTTGACCAGGTATAGGCTATCCTAGTGTTTAATAGGCCTATACCCCTTTGAAAGGACATTATCCTAGCCTAACCTAACAACCTTACCTAACCTATTATAGTAGGCTATTATGGGTGGCGGCTGCTGCCCCCACACCCCGATTTTTGGTGTATTTGTCTATTTTGTCTGTGAAGTGGGATTTTTTTTCAATTTGTCGATAACGAAAATCCTCCATGCGGACTATAGCTTATGGAGAAAAATATGGCGAATCTATTGTTGCCTATTATCTCTAATAAATTGTTTCTCATAATGCTGCAGTAGTGTCGTTTAAAATACCAACCATTTAATTGTGTGCCTTTAAAAATGACCTAAATTAGGCTATAGGCTACTGGAAGATTAGAAGAATCTTTAAGAAAGACTAGGTTAGGGTTATTGTCGTGCCAAAGCTAGATTATAGCCTAAATATAAAAGGAAGTGAATAAAATTAAATATGCCGAAAAAAATCGCCGTCAAAATAGACGCGAAGTTAACCGCGACGATCGCCCTATGTAAACATGACGACCGTACACCCGGTAACTACATCCATCCCATTAAAAGTTACTGTGGGACACCAAATATGTTGAGGGGGTCTCTGCGGCTCTGCCCCCCCACGTCGGCTCGTCACGTATTATGATGTACGGTAAGTCATCATCATCTGTGCTAATTCATAGGATCCCCAATTAAGGACAAAGTCAATCAACAGACGAAATAAGCTCCCAAATTACAATAACATAGCGGCCCGCCGTTTATGGGCGACTTTTTACACGTCACTTTAAATATTACTTTCATGCCCTGGTCTAAGCCTAATAGATTTTTCCAAAGAATCAAACTTAAATTAAAAGGAAGTAGCCTAGCCTACAGTTTATAGGAAGGCTATTCCAACATGCATTCCAGAACTTAGGCTAGCCTAGGCCTCGGCTATATGAAAATTTGTGGGTGGTCTGCCAAAAAAGAATCACTAGGCCTATTAGGCTATGGGTAGGCTAGTATGGGGTGCATTTTGCAAATTTTCTGAACTCTTAGGCCTAGGCTAGGCTAAATTAAAACTCACAAAATCTGAGTAAAACCAGCACTAGAAATTTGTCTTCTCTTGTCTTGGGGCAACCTCAGACAAATACTCGCCCACTCCGGCCCTACCGTAGTCGCGGAGATCCTATGTCACAATTAAATTAGTTTATAGTTAAGGTTAAAATTCACCACTATGTCACTTTCATTCCAGGTCATTCGTAGAACCGTAACACTGTAAAGGCAACAACCCAATAGCAGGTCATCAGGTGGTGAACCAGAGACCTACAAACCACGGTACTAGGGCCAGAGCAATGTCTTGAAGCGAGGTGCCCTTATCAACCAACCCCAGACAATCCAGTAGGAGCTGTCGGAAGGAATCCATCTTTGAAGCCAGAAAGGGACGCCCATCCACATGCTCAGTGACGGGACGAGGCGAGGCTTAAGAGGCATATGTAGGACGACCAGATGTATGATGTGGAGGGGAAGAGGCACCGTACGACGATACATGGGATACGGAGACTGCGGAGGGAAGAGCTCGTCAAAGTCATACGGTTCCTCAGGACCTTAACAATAACCGGGGGACGGCCGGTGCGGGCAATGGTCGATCGCCGTAGTTAATATAAGTTCGTGTCTATTTTGACGGCGATTTTTGTTGTAGTTAGGCTAGGCCTAGGCTATTTGCCCCCTGCTGGCAATATATATGATGATGACAATATGTCATGGGGGGCGATTGACCCCCTCAACATATTATTGTATCCAACGATCTCTAACCTCTGTATCTCAAAAAGGGCTAGAACAAATTGGCTGTAAATTTCCACATCTAGGCTATTCCTTGACAGATTTGCTCCCTCCAATTAATATTTATTAGCATAAATTCAGCCTAGTTTAGCCTATAAAACAAAAACTAACATTTGTTTAGCCTAGGCCTACATATAAAAGAAAAAACCCACTCGTACTGCAATTATAAGCATAAATATGAGTATCTAAGTTACAAAGCAAATGTTTTTGTATAGCCTAAAATAAACCATAAAATTTTCATCTTTCAACTGTTGAGGTCATAAATATAAAAAAATCTAATACATTAGGAAAAAATGCGTTAAGAGTTGTGTTAGCGGGTCTATCGTCCCCTTTATTTACGTAGTCGCACGCTCGCAGTTACATTCGCGTCTAATTTGACTGTGGTTGTTTGCCCCTGCTGGTGATATATATGATGATGACAATAAGTCATAGGGGGATAAAGCCCCTTCAACCCATTATTGTATCTCACGGCCAGGCGTTGGGTAAATTGTTTTGTTACCGGCCGGCGGATTGAGGGTGGCTTTACCAAGTTTACCCCAACAGTTAAATTAGAAGCGAATGTAGGCCTAACTGCGAGCGTGCGACTAGGCTATATAAACAAAGCTTTTGGTATGCCCACAACTACAACTCTTACCAAAACTGCAATTAGCCTATTTTTTTCTTTTTTGTTCAGTCTAGGCTAAATTGTGGAGGCTAGGCTAAATTATTTAGCTGCAATTAGCCTAGCCTATTTTTGTTTGTTCTTTCAGTCTAGGCTAAATTGTGGTAGGCTAGGCTAAATTCTTTAACATGTGTACTATTGTGTAGACCTGTGCTTTCCAATAGAAGTAAAAATATGTAGCATAGCCTAATGCAATTTTACTAAAACCCAAGCCTACCTGAATATAGCCCTATGCAGAGCTCAAAAGCAAAAAAAAAAAAAAAATATGTTGAGCAGTGAAATAAAATTAAGCTAGGCCTAGGCCTGGTTTCTCATAGGCCTAATAACCTAATGAAGTATACTATAGCCTAACCTAATTTAAGTTATTTCACAAAATACTAATAGGCCTACCCAGCCCTAGCATTACTTAAAATTACCTAGAATTGTTAAAAAACTTAGCCAATACTCTGTCATTCACCAAAAATAAATTTGAATTTATCATTATTATTTGGTAGGGTAGGTATGTATAGGTAGATTGGCTAAATAATGGCTGGAATTCGTAGGGACTCAAACTGGTTTGAGAGAGTTAAATAAAAAAAAAAAATTATAGATCTGAATAATAAAGAGATTATGTTATTAAGCAAAACTGGGGGATGTGTGGAAGCCTATAGACTGTAGACGGTAAACTTTGTGTGGGTAGCGAATTCGGTTTTAACCCTTAATTAGCGGCTCACCACATAAGTCGAGTTAAATAAAGCTGGACTATGTGGCGGCGCTCGACATAGGTCGAGTGGCAATTTCAGCACGTAATGTTGCTGAGAGAGAGAGACAAGTGGTGGCAGGAGACTAGCGAGCGTATGACTGCTCCAGACCACCGCGGCGAACCTACTGACACGAATCTCAGCTCCCTCCTCCCTCTCTCACTCGCTACATACTGAATTATACGGGGAAAGTACCGAATTACATGCTTTTTGCACTCGCGTTGCACGGTTATTGCAAGAAAACTAGCCATCATAAAAGGATCGTTATGGTGTCATTCGAAAGCTCTGTTTATGCCCTTTCAGGGATAGGTACTTGTTTTACGTTCTGGGTCTTATTTAGGCATGAAAATGATCACGTAAACAGCCCTATTTTGGCTAAAAACACCCCGCTGGGCGGTACATATAAATAAACCGCATAGGCCGCTCGTAAGGTGTTAAAGTAATTTAAGAATAGACAGTTTTCAATGCTGCGGCCAAACTATTCCACCCATTTATATTTTTTTGGTATCAAAACGTTCGGAATCGCGAGCCTCACCCAACTACGCAAGCAAGGCTTTGATCATCGGCGTAGTTTTCAAGATGTGGAATTTTAAGTGGAATTCAAGTTTTTTTCAAGATTGCCGGAAAAAAAACCCACGTGCAAAAGCAAAACCTTCTCTATAAAATTTGCGGAGCACTAGTAGGGGAGTGCGTATGCCAAAGCCCAGTCGTTTCCTGTGAGTGGGAGAGACGGTATTTAGGCGTCAAGTTTTTCGGGAAATCGGCTGCCACGGACCTGTTTGGCCGCCATGCCGGATGTTTAGCATATTAAAAGTTGCCCAATACAAAAACGCACCTCTTGTGAAAGTTTGATCCCGATCCAAAAAGCGGTTCTAGAGTTATTGCGTCGAAACCGGCGCGTAAGAAGAATTTGGATGAAATTCCAGGTTTAATGAATACAATAGGGGTTCCCCTAATAATAACTTGCTCTGACGGAAATATTGATCATGAATAATATCCAAAAATAGAATACTGGCAGCTCAGTAAGTGTTGGAGAGTTGACGGAGGGGGTTGTGGATATTCGTTGAATTCCAGGCTACAAAAAAAAAAAAAAAAGAATATTCATATTTTCAAGATCAAAATTCGAGCTCTTATCTGCACCCTGGCATCTTCTAGAATAATCTAGATGGAATAAATAATTATTTGTTTGCACTCTATAACTATTTTCTTTCTAACTACAGTATACACTCATTTCCTTTTTCATTATATATTTATATATTCATTTAGTTTCCTCCTAAGACCTCCATCAAGCTTAATAACAAAGTTCTAGACCTTCAAAGTTTTGACAATTTTTGGTGTGGTGTGACTTACCTTTACTCCTCCCTCAAACAGCAAGCAACGTTATCTGGGGTTCGAGAAGTATTGCACGCTTCCATAAAAATATATATAGTCCGTTTTTTACGCAATAACTCCGGAACTGCTTGTCGGATCGGGACCAAACTTTGACACAAGGTGCATTTTTGTATTGGGCAACTTTTGATATGATATCCAAAATGGTGGCCAGACACTGCCCGTGGCAGCCTTCCACACCCAACCCATCTCGTCCTATCTAATTTTATGTTGAACTCTATTGTTCTTGATCCCACTATAGGATTTGGTAGCCTATTCCACATATCTACAACTCCGTTGCTAAACGAATAGAGGCAGATCCCTTACACACCCAGTCGCTCTGTCGCTCGTTTGCTTGCACACCGGTACAAATGAGGCAGATCCCTTACACATGCAACTAAGATGAACATGGGAATCTGCAGAGAGACAAGTGGCCCACAAAAGGCAGATCCCTTTCACATCCAACCCATTTCGTCCATATGACTATCTGATTTTATCTTGAAATTCTCTATTGTTCTTGATCCCACTATAGCACTAGGTAGCCTATTTCACATATCTATGACTCTGTTACGAGAGAGGCAGATCCCTTACAAAGCCAATCTCTCTCTCTCTCTTATTTGCACACTTGTACAAATGAGGCAGATCCCTTACATATGCTACCAAGATGAAAATGGGAGTCTGCAGAGAGCCGATTGGCCCACACATGGCAGATCTGATTCACACCCAACTCATCTCGTTCTATCAAATTTTATGTTGAAGTTCTATTGTTATTGATCCTACAATAGCACTCAGTAGCCTATTCCACATATCTACAACTCTTATACCAAGCGAATAGAGGCAGATCCCTTACACAGCCAATCTCTTTCTCTCTCGCTCTTGTTTGTTTGCACACCGGTACAAATGAGGCAGATCCGTTCCACATGCAACCAAGATGAAAATGGGAGTCTGCAGAGCCAAGTGGCCCACATAAGCAGTGGCGTATCTAGGGTGGAGCAGGTAGGGCACGTGCCATGGGCGCCACTTGAAGGGGGGCGCCAAATCGTTTTTATTTTTATTTTTTTATTTTTTTTTATTTTTTTTATTTTTTTTAGTAATAACCTAAAATATCCTAACTTAACCTAACCAGGGTATTTAACTATAGTGCAAATCTAATATCAAGTATTATGCCTAAATACCTATCCTATCCATTCGTCATTAATATAATTATATAATAGGCTATGATGAATAATAACGCCATAACGTGTTTTTATAATTATGTACAGTTACTACAGTAATCACAGTAGGCTATATATATTTTAAATACAATTACATTTTAGCCTTATAGGCAACGAATTCCTGCAAGCCATTGCCTATACATATCAATAGACAATAGTTAAGTTATCCCCTAAATATTTTCGGGGTGGTTTTCTTTAGTTACCGGTATTATATTTTATGCAACGTTGAATGGTGTATATATGTATTGATATTCTGGATTATTTCTCATTTGACTGATTAGTTAATAGTAAAATATTGTTAGTACTTCGAAATTTACTTTATAAGAGACCCAGAAGAAAATCAGGATATAGGCTATTTATAACTTTAACACCTTACGAGCGGCCTATGCGGTTTATTTATATGTACCGCCCAGCGGGGTGTTTTTAGCCAAAATAGGGCTGTTTACGTGATAATTTTCATGCCTAAATAAGACCCAGAACGTAAAACAAGTACCTATCCCTGAAAGGGCATAAACAGAGCTTTCGAATGACACCATAACGATCCTTTTATGATGGCTAGTTTTCTTGCAATAACCGTGCAACGCGAGTGCAAAAAGCATGTAATTCGGTACTTTCCCCATATAATTCAGTATGTAGCGAGTGAGAGAGGGAGGAGGGAGCTGAGATTCGTGTCAGTAGGTTCGCCGCGGTGGTCTGGAGCAGTCATACGCTCGCTAGTCTCCTGCCACCACTTGTCTCTCTCTCTCAGCAACATTACGTGCTGAAATTGCCACTCGACCTATGTCGAGCGCCGCCACATAGTCCAGCTTTATTTAACTCGACTTATGTGGTGAGCCGCTAATTAAGGGTTAAGCATTCTCGAATGCTAGCGCCAAGCGAACGTTTATTGTTGATAAACAAAATGGGCAGGGACAGGCAAAGGTACGAAATATATGCATTTATTACTCTATACTCTGTTTAATTTTATCTGACGGTAAATTGAATATAATATTCCTTATTTCAGACTCTCAGAGCAGTATGTAAGATCATGAAACCGTTCCTAGCGAAGAAGGAAAGTGGTTTTATCTTTATTATTTTAGGAACATCCGAACATGCTTTATTGCTTAGGCTAAATACTTTTAGAATTTAGCTTCTAGGTTTATACGTGGTTTAGAGTAATTTTAGAGTGTCATTTTCATTATTTCAGACCATTGTATAATTTGTGTAAGAAGAATCTTAGAAGATCACGAAACTTCCTCATGAAGAAGGAAAGTGTTTTTAACTTTATTTCTATATAAAATTACTTTATTGCTTAGGCTAAATAGGGGTCTACTTTTAGAATTTAATATACAGGATGTCCCGTGAGTTTTGTCAAATACTCCAGAAATGAAAGATTAGGTCTTTCTGAGTAAGAAATGTTCTATAGGCCTATATAGGCTACATAGCCTTTTGAGGGATTTTTTGCAGCTATGGTCCATTGAAGTCGAATTTGTTTTGTGTTTCGTAATGTTTAACACCTTACGAGCGGCCTATGCGGTTTATTTATGTGTACCGCCCAGCGGGGTGTTTTTAGCCAAAATAGGGCTGTTTACGTGATCATTTTCATGCCTAAATAAGACCCAGAACGTAAAACAAGTATCTATCCCTGAAAGGGCATAAACAGAGCTTTCGAATGACACCATAACGATCCTTGTATGATGGATAGTTTTCTTGCAATAACCGTGCAACGCGAGTGCAAAAAGCAGGTAATTCGGTACTTTCGGTACATAATTGAGTATGTAGCGAGTGAGAGAGGGAGGAGGGAGCTGAGATTTGTGTCAGTAGGTTCGCCGCGGTGGTCTGGAGCAGTCATACGCTCGCTAGTCTCCTGCCACCACTTGTCTCTCTCTCTCAGCCACATTACGTGCTGAAATTGCCACTCGACCTATGTCGAGCGCCGCCACATAGTCCAGCTTTATTTAACTCGACTTAAGTGGTGAGCCGCTTTTTAAGGGTTAAGGCAGTTTTCCCTCTAATCAAAAGGTATAGATAAGAAAATAAATAGTGGATGATAAAGTATCATACTAATTCTTCATAGAGACACCAACAAATCCTTTGTATCTGTCTTCATATTCCCGTGATGAGTTGAATATTACAAATCAAACATAAAATCGCATAGGCTATTAAACACATCGTCATGGGCAGATGAAGAAAGCTAAAGATGAGTTCGTTATGCCTCTTTAGAGTATTTATACCATACTCCATCATACACTACTCAGTATTATATCCATTTATTTCATTTATAGGATACAAAGCGGTAAACATGGCAAAACACGTTAAAACTGGCATGCGATAAGGACGGAATTTTCATGTTTTTCATCGGTTTAAACTAATTTTCCATGTAAATAAAATTAATAGCGAAAACGCAAAATCCTGTATGATGGTGCATGTGATCAATACTTTTAAAATACACCAACAAATCTTCTGTATGATTTTTCTTCTTTCCGTGATGATGAGTTTAACATACGGTTGTGTGGGTTTCTTGTAATATTCAACTCATTGCCAAAAGAATATGAAGAACGATAGAGTGTAGTTGTTGGAGTCAGTTTGAAGCATTGATACCATGCTACATCATACACCTCTTAGTTGGTTTTCCTATCCCCATCGTATTGAAGAAAAATAGGGTTAAACATAAACATTACGAACAATGCCAAAAAGCTGGCTTTATGGGGCCATAACTGCAAAAAAATGCTCCCAGAAGCCTATGTGTATAGGAAATTTTTTACTCATGAATACCTAATCTTTCACAACTGGAAGTATTTGACAAAACTCGCGGGACACCCTGTATAGGTTTAGACATAGTTTCCAATGTCAATTTAAATATTTCAGAGCATTGTGTAATATGAAACGTGTCTCAACAAAGAAGGAAAGTGGAGCTGAAGGACGGAAGAGACGAATGTTGGAGGCAGAGGATTCCTCTGCCTCCAACATTCGTCAACAGACCAGTGAAACAAGAAGTGACGCAAAGCAGCTATACAACCGCATGTTGAGTTTCGATTTTCTGACTTTGCTAGGATTTTGGAACAAAGTACTCATTCGCATTGACCGTATTCAAAAGAGACTGCAGGATCCTAACATGAACTTCCATGATGCTGCCCTAGATTTAAAAGCCCTCCGAGATAATTTTGATAATGAAAGGGAAATGTTAGTCTGTGATTCACTCGAAGAAGGACTTGGTCTCTGTCAAGAATGGAATGTTGAACCTGAAAAACGTCGGAGACGAAAGAAACAAATGGCGTCGAGAATGCAACAGATGCTGGATTAACAGCCGAGGAAATGGAAAGAGTCATGAAGGGAACACTCGACCGTCTTCACAGAGAAATGGATGAAAGGTTCGCTCGTTTGCACGACACTGACGCCAAGTTTGGGTTCCTTCTCGATGTCAAGAAACTGTGTTATGGCAGCGACAGTGACAGTAACGACCTAAAGAAGAAGTGTGAACATTTGGGTGAATTGTACAGCTCTGATGTTGATGGACAGCAGCTATATGAAGAAATTTTTGACTGCAGAATGTTGCTATCAAGTCGGGCCAACATGAAAATATCAAGACCTGAAGAGCTTCTTGAATGTATTGTTCAGTATGGAGATGAGAGTGTCTTCCCCAATCTTCGCATTGCTATGCAGATAATGCTAACCATCGCCATTTCCATTGCCAGTTGTGAGAGATCATTCAGCAAATTAAAGTTAATACTTTCTTACTTAAGAGCCTCCATGGGTCAAGGCAGACTTTGTGATCTTGCTCTGCTCAGTGTAGAAAGAGAAGAAACTGAAACAACTGACTTTGAGGACATCATAGACCAATTTGCATCAGTAAAAGCAAAGAAAGTGCAGTTGTGATTTTCATATACAGTATCAGTAGATGTCAGTCTGTCAGATGTCAGATGTAGTGCAATAATTTGTTAATTAAACTGTTAACGAGATTGACTTATTCGATGTTTTATCCTGATTCAGTGATTATATGGATTTATGAAATCTAAAAGATAGGTGTCAGATGATTGAACATGATCTTAAAAAAAGTATAATACAATCCAAACTCAAAATAGGTATCATTAACCTAAACCAAACAATAAACCTAACACACACACATACACACACATTATATATATATATATATATATATATATATATAGCCTACTGGTATATCATTCATTATTTAGTGTTTCAATTACCTAAATATAGCTTTGAATATGGCTTTAAAATGCTCCTAGAATTGCTCATATTTCAAAAAAAATCTCGGGGGGGGGGGCTTACAGCGCCCCCCCGAACCCCCCAGCGGGAGAGGCTCGCTGCGCTCGCCCCACGCCACTGGGGGGCGCAATTCCAGTCCTTGCCCTAGGCGCTATCTACCCTAGATACGCCCCTGCACATAAAGCAGATCCCTTCCACAACCAACCCATCTCACAAACGTTACCTGTTATTTACACTACTTACTATACACCCATGTTATCATATACCTGCAAACAAAAACACAATTGTAAGAACTAGGAACATAAGAAAATGGGAGTCTGTAGAGAGCCAATTGGCCCACACAAGACAGATCCTTTTCACACCCTATCCATCTCATAAAAACTCATTGATCTCTGACTTTCTTACATTTATGACATCCTAGTCTCTGTCTCTCTCACAAATGAGAACATAAGAAAACCGGAGTTTGCAGAGAGCCGATTGGCCCACACATGTCAGATCCCTTTCACACCCAATCCATCCCGCACTCGCTCTCTCTCTCATATCTATCGCTATCTTCCTTACGTTTACGACATCCTATTCTCTCCTGCCATACTCTCTCTCTCTCTCCCTCACAAATGAGAACATAAACAAAATAAGGAAATGGGAGTCTGCAGAGCCAATTGACCTACACATGGCAGATCCCTTTCACACCCAACCCATCTTGTTCTATCTAATTTCAAGTTGAAGCTCTATTGTTCTTGATCCCATTATAGCACTCGGTAGCCTATTCCACATATCTACAACTATGTTACTAAACAAATAGAGGCAGATCCCATATACAGCCAATCTCTCCCTCTCTTGCTCATGTTTGTTTGCACAATCTGTTCCTGCTGTAGTTTCTCCATGCCCGATAAGTTAAATGATCTTTTGATATCTGTGACACAGATTTTGTATCCAACACAATACCCTGCTTGCAAAACCGCTCGAACCCCGGACAACATTGCTTGCAACTTTAATTAGGGGTTCATCCCCTACGGGGAACCCCTATTGTAATCATTAAACCCGGGTTTTCATCCAAATTCTTCTTACGCGCCGGTTTCGACGCAATAACTCCAGAACCGCTTTTTGGATCGGGATCAAACTTTCACAAGAGGTGCGTTTTTGTATTGGGCAACTTTTGATATGCTAAACATCCGGCATGGCGGCCAAACAGGTCCGTGGCAGCCGATTTCCCGAAAAATTTGACGCCTAAATACCGTCTCTCCCACTCACAGGAAACGACTGGGCTTTGGCATACGCACTCCCCTACTAATGCTCCGCAAATTTTATAGAGAAGGTTTTGCTTTTGCACGTGGGTTTTTTTCCGGCAATCTTGAAAAAAACTCTAATTCCACTTAAAATTCCAGATCTTGAAACTACGCCGATGATCAAAGTCATGCTTGCGTAGCTGGGTGAGGCTCGCGAATCCGAACGTTTTGATACCAAAAAAATATAAATGGGTGGAATAGTTTGGCCGCAGCATTGAAAACTGTCTATTCTTAAATTACTTTAAAACCGCATTCGCTACCCACACAAAGTTTACCGTCTAAAGTCTATAGGCTTCCACGCATCCCCCAGTTTTGCTTAATAACATAATCTCTTTATTATTCAGGTCTATATATTTTTTTATTTAACTCTCTCAAAACCGTTTGAGTCCCTATGAATTCCAGCAATTATTTAGCCAACCTACCTATACATACCTACCCTACCAAAATTTAATAATGATCAATTCAAATTTATTTTTGGTGAATGACAGAGTATTGGCTAAGGTTTTTAACAATTCCTCCCTTTGCCAAATGCTTAGTTTAATAACAATGATATGGACCTTTAAAGTTTTGGCAATTGCCCGTGTGACTCGTATTTTAACCCTCCTAACGTGTTACCATGAAATACCGCTAGATCCTTTCTCAAACGTCGCTAGCATGTTGCTACATAGCCAAACAATGTTAGGATAATGCTGCAATTTCTAAAGAGTTTTGGTTTGTTTGTTTTGCAAATTTTACAATGTAGTATGACTAGAATGTCTGAAATTTTCAAATTATCCCTAGTAAATGTCTCTAGATATAAAAGAAATGGCTGCTAGATTGAAGTAAATAGCTCTACATTTAGCGGTAATATGTAGCTTTACAACTGGCAACACTGCAACCACCACCTCCCTCCCACCCTCCCAGTATGTCTCCACAAAATACCGCTAGATCCTTTCTCAAAAGTCGCTAGCATGTTGCTACATAGTCAAACAATGTTAGAATAATGCTGCAATTTCTAAAGAGGTTTGGTTTGTTTGTTTTGCAAATTTTACAATGTAATTTGACTAGAATGTCTGAAATTTTAAAATTATCCCTAGTAAATCTCTCTAGATATGAAAAAATGGCTTCTAAATTGAAGTAAATAGCTCTACATCTAGCGGTAATATGTAGTGATACAACTGGCAACACTGCCTACCCCTTCCTTCCTACCTCGTTCCTCCCTCATCTACCAAATGTATCAACAACCACTCTAGTGAACTTTCGGTATTTAGTTTATTCAGCTTAATACTATTTATCCACATAAAATAGAAACCTATCACGATTTTTGTCTAATACAACCATAGACAATGCTATTACATATTATTTGAACATGATGTCGAATTTAGCAGTTGCTGTTTACCTTGAACAATAATGACAGTCTGTGACAGAACCGAAAGCTTCTCTTGCCGTGTACTACTCAAAGAAAATGTTAAGCCGGCCCATACCGAACTGTTATACCAAGTCAGAGATGCAGAGGTAACTTTCACAATTCATTATAACCCTAGACAGACACCAATATACCACTAAATCAGACAAATATCACTACAAAAAAGATAGGAAAATATTATATTAATGTCCTAGGTATTTGAAATTATGCAAATGAGTAAAATCCATTTTGATATAATGATAATGGGATTGATTAGTATCTGGCAACATTGTTGCAGTATAATTTTCTGAACGTATGCGAACTTTGGAGTATTTATCCCATTAATATACACATCTATCACTATTTAAATTTAATACAACCATACACAGTGCTATTACATATTGTTTGCGTAATTGTTTAATCAAAGTCCTCTTTTTCTAGTTATTAGAAACGTATTCTATGGTGTATTATATGATATATAGAAGCAATAGAACTGTTCAAATGACCTGGGAAGTGTATATTAAACCAAATACAAAACTTTGAATAATGAGGTAAGAAATATGTGTTTTTTATCACTTTTCAACCCAAGATCAGCGGGGGTCTGGGGGCAGCAGCCCCCATGATGCCCAGGTTACCTTAGGTTAGGTTAGGTTAGGTTAGGTTAATGACCAGCTATGTAAATACAGTAGTGAACATTTGGTTTAGTCTGTGCTCAAAAATCCATTTTCTTTAGGAGGAGGCCATACACTAAACAATTACCATTATTTGAACATAATATAGGATGCTCTTTCCTTTAAAGTATTTTCTATATCTATTCACGAAAAGTATAGGCCTAACCAAGGCAGCACTACCGGTAGGTACGAATTTATCAGTTCGAATTTTGATTGAGAGTGGGATTAGCCCTAGGCCTAGCCTAGGGCTTAACATGGGATACTGTTTGGGGTTTGGGAATAGACTCAGGCTGCTTTAGGCCTAATTAGGTAAAAATAGTCAAATCGAGACAATTGCACAGCCAACATAGCCTAGGCCTATTAAGCAAATATTTTACCAATCTACAATAGGCCTAGTCTATTCACTGTAATTAGGCTAAAAATGATGACCTAGGCTATAACCTCTGTAACTAAAAAACAACTAGGCCTAGAGTGATCAAGCTAGTATGTCTACCATTTGGGAAGAGTCAGTCAAGGAATAGGCCTAGCCTAGATGTGGAAATTTGCAGCCAATTTGCTCTAGCCCTATTTGAGATACAGAGGTTAGAGGTCATTGTTGAGGTCCCCCCCCCTCATGACATATTGTTATCATCTTATTTATTGCCAGCAGGGGGCAAATAACCGAAAAAAATCGCAGTCAAAATAGACGCGAACTTAACCACGGCGATCGACACATGTAAACATGGCGGTGGCGGGGGAGGTGTCGGACGTTTGCAAAAAAGTTCCTGTCTATTTTGAATGCCATTGGATACAATAATATGTTGAGGGGGGCTTTGCCACCCCTCAACCCCCCCCCCCCCCCATGTCATATTTTCACCATCATATATTTTGCCAGCAGGGGGCAAATAACCGAAAAAATTGCCGTCAAAATAGACACCTTTATGAATAGGTTAGCCTTTAGGCTAGGCCTATCGGCAAGATTGCGTCGTATAGGCTATCCTAGTGTTTACTAATTTATAGGCTACCCCTTTGAAAGGACATTAGCCGGGTAGGATGTAGATACCGGGTGTATCGCCAGCCTTGTTTACACTACGCGTACGCGTAGTGGCGTCGGACGCTTGCCATCCTTTTCCTGTCTATTTAGACTGCCTTTGGATACAATAATATGTTGAGGTTGGGCTTTGCCCCCCTTCACCCCCCCCCCCCCCCCCCCATGACATATTGTCATCATAATATATATTTCCAGCACGGGGCAAATAACCAAAATAAATCTCCGTCAAAATAGACGCGAACTTAACAACGCCGATCGACAAATGTAAACATGACGGAGGCGGCGGACGTCTGCAATCATGTTCCCGTCTATTTTGAATGCCAATGGATACAATAATATGTTGAGGGGTGGCTTTTCCACCCCCCATGTCATGTCATCGTCATATTGCCAGCAGGGGGCAAAATAGACAAATACACCAAAAATCGGGGTGTGGGGGGCCCCACCCATAATAGCCTACTATTATAGTTTAGGTAAGGTTGTTAGGTTAGGCTAGGCTAATGTCCTTTCAAATGGGTATAGGCCTAGTAAACACTAGGATAGCCTATACCCAGTCAAAGGTAAGTCCTGCTGTTGTCTCCTTGAATGCTACCTTAAATTGTAATATTAGACTAGGCCTAGCCTATAGATAAAATAGCTTAGCCTACTCATTTATTGTAGCCTATAATATAGGCCTAGCCGGGCAGAATGTAGAGTTCGGGCGTACCGCCACCAATGTTTACACTATGCAGAGCGGTGACGAAATCTTGCCATCATGTTCACGTCCATTTTGAATGCCGTTGGATACAATAATATGTTGAGGGGGGCAAACACCCCCATGACATATTGTCATCATCATATAATTTGCCAGCAGGGGGCAAATAGGCCTAACTAAACTGCGGCGATCGACCATGTAAACATGACGGCGGCGGCGGCGGTGGACGTTTCCGATCATGTTCCGTTTATTTTGACTGCCATTGGATACAATAATATGTTTAGGGAAGGGCTTTGCGGCAATTTTTTTGGTTGTTTGCCCCCTACTGGCAATATAATATATGATGATGATAACATGTCATGGGGGGGGGTGAGGGGGGGCTTTCAACATATTATTGTATCCAATGGCATTCAAAATACACGGGAACATTATCCCAAGCGTCCAACGCCGACACCGCCGCGGCTGCTGAAGAACAAGGAAGTTAGCAATAGGTTTCATTGTGAACTGGAGGAAATTAATAGAAATAAGGAAGCTAGGCCTAGCGATGTAAATAGTCAATGGAATTTCCTTAATAATGACAATTATATGTATAGTTATAAAGTAAAGTATGTAAAGTATTTTACATAATTGATTGCATATCTTACATATTTAAACAAATATATATTAAAAATAGTTTAACCACACCACTGAGTTCCCCCAAAATACTCTAATAGGGCTGGCCTGAAGAATTAGATCAAGATGGACAACCAATCAAGACATGATAGGTAGGGAAGGGCAGGTGAACAAATCTAGGACGGTGAAGATACGCAGACATTTCTCGCCATTTCACCAATTCAGCCGCACCACATGAGTTCCACAGCAGAACTCTTATAAGGTAGAGCCGAAAGATGAGGCAAGAACTGGTACACTGCAGCACAGCACCAATTAAGAAGTGATCAAAAGCGAAGAATGAGAGATCAGGTCTATGGAAAAAATATATCGCACCGAAATGCACAAAAAATACACACACCGAGGGAAATCGAGTCAGCTCGACCGCATCAGCGACCGACACAAATCAGGTCAGGAGCTAATAACCTAGCCAGGCCAGGGTGGCATATGATATAGGCCGTCCGGAGGACAACCGAATGAGACAGAATAAGAACAGAAGGGGAAAAACATAGAAAGAGGAATGAAAAACTACGAAAATTTAGTCAAGCCGACGACGAAAGCTGAAGGGGAGAGGGAGTAAAATAAGCATAACCCTCCCCCATCAATCTCCAGTCGCCAGCCCCCAAACCCCCCCCCCCCCAACTTCTTTAGGGAGCATAATATTAGGGGGGAATTCTTACATAAAGTACACGGTATTACAATATCTATATTAGTAAACAATTAATGCTGAAAACATAAAATATAGTACAGTACGGTATATATAGTATTTAGTATTGCTCAAGTAATCACCTTATTATACAAGGACAACACCACAAAGGCTAAAGAAGAAATCAGAATGCTCAATAATGCACTACATAAAAAGATAACGGGTACCGGTAACCAAAAACATTGCAATATTTACAATAGCCTACTGTATATATTATGATTGTATAGGGATTAGATTAAAAATTACAGGAGGGTTAATTCAAATTTCAATGGAAATTCCCTCATGATAGCTGTAAGATGTGGGAATAACTTTCACCTTCATAATTCCTAACCTCTTAGCATATACATGATCAATTAGCGTGCCATTTTCAGTTGTTGGTTGTGTTACATGTTGAGTGTATCCACGCTTTTCCATTAACTTTACAATAGAAGTGTTAGTTTGGATGTTTTCATTTAAGTCCCCCATCACAATGCAACCAATTGTGTATTTGTCTAGTTCATTTAGCAATTTACTTAAATTTTCTCTAAAATAATTAAGTCCATATGAAACTGGTCAACAACAGTTATTATATTCCATTCAACAGAAAAACAGGCCAGATATTCTAAGTTAGCCACTGAAAAATGAATTATATCACACTTAAAATCTTTACGGTAATATACACCAACACCTCCATGAGATTCTAGTTTTAAATGAGCACAAGCTTTGTCTGATGAGTTGTAACATTCCTCTTTTGTTTTATGAAAAAAGGTAAATCCATTCAGCTCTGGCTTTCCTTGAGAGTCATTCTTAGTAAGCCAAGTTTCTGTCACACAAATTACATTAGCTACTAAGAACCGTATGTCTGATCTTATATCTTTAAAATGGGATTTTAAACCTTCAATATTGTGCAAGATTATTTTCAACCCCTCTTGATGTTCATTTACTTGATTGTTTGCATAACTAATAAAACGAGGCATACTAGATAGGGCTATTTCTACCATTTCACTACAATAAATGGAGGACTCTTCAAAGTCTTGTATTATAAGTCCTTCCACTGAAGTGGCACGACTTAGTGCAACATATGCTTGACCTGCTGTAAATATTTTGTCCAAAGACACAACACACTTTCTTAAAGTACATCCTTGGATTTTATGTACAGAACAGGTAAATGCAAGTTTCAATGGAAATTGCCGTCTTACACCACCATTATTAGTTACTCTATCCTCTTCAATCATAATGGGAGTGCTGTTCTTTACTGTTTGTAAAATATGTTTCTGTTTTCGCAATTTGCTTCCAACTTTTCCATCATCAAACACTGTATATTACTTGAGGAAAGGTAACACCAGGAGTATGTTGTACAAATGAAACTGTTCCAATTACACCGTTTACTAAACCATCTGAAACATCAATATTTTTTGTCAGCATAACGCATGCATCAACTGCGATTACAAGTTTACTCAAAAGACTGGTGTTAAACACTTTGTTATAAGGAGAAGCTCTTTTTTCCAGCTTTTCAGTTCTAGCATCTCTATAGAAATCTTCTGCATCAATAGAAATAATATTAGAACATGATGAATTTAACCTTGACATATTTTATGCATCAACCTGATGATTTGTTGCAAATATGTGAAGAGCATCACTATCCTCGCCTGTCTCACATTTGTGTAGTAAGTCCATGTCCTCATTCATTAAAGGTTCAGATTTCTTTCGTGTTCTTATGCGATTAAGTGTTTCTGCAAACACACCCTCTTTCTGTCTCATTATTCGTGTTAATTCAGCAATAGAAAATAAATCTGTCCAAAGATTCAAACCAACACTGTCAGTATATAAGGCTTTACCTTTCACTGGATTAAGTTGATAAAAATCTCCAACAGCAATGACTGATACAGTACCAAATGGTGAGAAGCTCTTACATTGCTTTATTTGTCTCAGTCTTCCATGTATATATGTTAATAATTTGTGGTCAACCATAGATATCTCATCAATAATAAGAATCTGTAAACAGCTAAGCCTTGAGCGTAAAGAGTTTATTTTATCATCTCCTATACCTGGTCAACGGTAAGTCCTGCTGTAGTCAACTTGAATGCTACCTTAAATTGTAATATTAGACTAGGCATAGCCTATTGATAAAATAGCCTAGCCTACTTATTTATTGTAGCCTATAATATAGGCCTAGCCGGGTAGAATGTAGAGTCCGGGCGTACCGCCACCATTGTTTTCACTGCGCAGAGTGGCGACGGAAGCTTGCCATCATGTTCGCGTTCATTTTGAATGCCGTTGGATACGATATGTTGAGGGGGGCACACACCCCCCATGACATATTGTCATCATCATATAATTTGCCAGCAGGGGGCAAATAGGCCTAACCAAAATAAATCATCGTCAAAAACTCAAAATAAACGCGAACTTACAGTAACTGCGGCGATCGACCATGTAAACATGACGGCGGCGGCGGCGGTGGACGCTTGCGATCATGTTCCCATCTATTTTGACTACCATTGGATATAATATTATGTTGAGGGGAGGGCTTTGTGGCAATTATTTTGGTTGTTTGCCCCCTACTGGCAATATATATGATGATGACAACACGTCATGGGGGCAAAGGCCCCCCTAAACATCATATTGTATCCAATGGCATTCAAAATAGACGGGAACATTATCGCAAGTGTCCGACGCCGACACCGCCGCCGTCATGTTTACATATGTCGATCACCGTGGTTAAAGGCTGGTTCACACATAGCCGAGTCGGTGCACGAGTCCAACACGAGTCACACTCGTCGATTATCGCCGTCGCTGGAGGCTGAGTCGGCCGCGAGTAGCAATTGCTCCCGAGTCAAGGAGAGTGTAACACGAGTTAACTAGAGTCAATACGAGTCAACACGTGTTCATGCAAGAGTCTGTACGAGTAACTGAGAGTCAAAACGAGTGTAACACGAACCCAACACGAGTGTCAAAAATTTGAAAAATAATGGCCACATTCCAGGGCACGTAAACAAAGAGTATGGACGAGTCTAACACGAGTCAACGCGATTGTTACACGGATCAACACGATTGTTATATGGATCAACACGAAAGACAACGCGTTGACTCTCGTTGGATCTCTGTTGTACACGTGTTGACTCGTGTTACATCCGTGTAAACTTGTGTAAACTCTCGTTGATTCGTCCTACATTTTTGAAATAACGGTATTTCAAATGACGCTTGCTTTTTCGTGTCACACTCATGTTTTTTTCTCAGTGGATCGTGTTTACTCTTGTTTACTCGTGTTTGAATCGTGTAAACTCTGGCATCATGGGGGCACCAAATTTTGGCACTCACATTCGTTCTTTCTACTCTTGTTGATATGTGTTGCATGTGTGTTACATACGTGTTGTTGCGTCAACGTCAAAATGATGACGACAAGCGACGAATCACCAAAGAGTGTTACACGGGTTTACACGAGTCAACACGAGTTAACACGAATAACGAAGAGTTATTCAGAGTCAAACACGAGTTAACACGTATGTACACGAGTCTACACGTAATAGGCCACACTCGTGGGTACTCGCCACGGGACCCAAAAATTTCATGCATGCTTGAAATTTTTGGACCCCGTGGCGAGTACCCACGAGTGTGTCGAGTAAACAAAGAGTATACACGAGCGTAGCACGAGTCTATACGAGTGTTGAGGAGTATCGACGAGTCATTGCTGAATAGCAAAATTTCATCACTCGTGTTGGACTCGCGCACCGACTCGGCTATGCGTGAACCAGCCTTTAGTTCGCGTCTATTTTGAAGGCGTTTTTTTCGGTTATTTGCCTCATGCTGGCAATATATATGATGATGACAATATGTCATGGGGGGGAGACCCCCCTCAGCCTATTATTGTATCCAAAAGCAATCAAATAGACGGGAACATGATGGCCAGCGTCCGCCTCCGCTCCGCGTAGTGTAAACAAGGCTGGCGGTACACCCGAACTCTACATTCTACCCCACTAATTTTCCAACTAGCATAACCGATGATTATCAATGATCAATCCCAGTCAGAAACGTCCATGCTTCCCTCCCATAAGTCAATGTCGGGATTACCACACTGTCATGCAAGTACTTCTTTACTTCCATGCTGACCACCCTATTTCTTCTTACTGCTTTCAGAGTTCAACGCTCTTCCCCTGTTACACTTTCTCCCACACTTCTTCATCCATAGGCCTACTCACATCTTTACTCAACACACTGCCCAAATACTTAAATGAGCTGACATTCTTCATAGCCGTTCAACCTCACTTCACACTCTATGGTTGCACCCCTTTCAATTACCATAATATTGCTCTTCCTAGCATTTACCTCCAGATTCCGTTTTTCACACACTGTTCCAAATATATTTACCTGACCCTGCAACTCCCATTCACTATCGCTCATCAGAACTGTGTTGTCAGTAACAGTAGTACCGGTATTGTACTGTTGAGGCAACTTCCACTCGTTTCCTTCCCTTATCAGCGGTACACCAACATCCGCTGCTCTTCCTTGTATTTCTTTCATGACTCCATCCATATACTGTACCGGTATATATTGAACAACCATGGGGACATCACACACACCCTTGCTTTAACCCAACATTCAGATTAAAGAACTCGCTCTGTTAATTATCCACACATACTCACACCTTTGCACCCTCATACATGCTCTTCATTGCTTTCAGCAACTTGCCATCTACTCCGTATATTCTCAGTACCGGTACTTTCCACATGCCTTCTCTATCAATTCTGTCATAGGCCTTCTCCAACTCCATAAATGCAGCATACAACTTTTGTCGCTTCTCCAGATATTTCTCCACAACACATTTCCGGGCAAAAATCTGAGCTACACATCCTCTTCCCTTCCTAAGATGACTACAGTATGCTATCCGTTTCCCCAGCAATACTGACTGAAAATGCCCAAATATATTGCATGTCCACTTCAGATTTATCTAAAATATGTAAAATTACACCAAATACCACTACAGTAGCACTGAAATCAATAAAACTCACTAACAGGATAAATAAATGGATGAAATACTTCAAAAGATTAATATGTTAACCTTTTACCCAGCAATACTGACTGAAAATGCCTAAATAGATTGCATGTGCTCTTCAGATTTATTCATACATACGCACATAACATTTTAAGACTGAGTGCTCCACACAGATGTGCAGTTTCAGTCTCTTTTCCTAATGGCGGCGTTCCAGGCAACCCTGTTAAGGGTTGCTTTACTTGTCAAGTTTTTGGATTTGAGATCGGCACGTATAGTCCGATCTCTGGTCTTACTCGGTCCACCCCTTTGTGCAGCTCCCTCCACAATCGCAGACCTGCATCTTTTCACCCAATTTTGTTCATCCATTCTCTCCACATGTCCATACCATCCCAGTTTACTTGTACGCATCTCCTCGCTAATACTCTTTATACCTAAACGTTTCTTCAGCTCATCATTTGTTATTCTGTTGACATCCTTTATCTGAAATATGTAAAATTACACCAATTACCAACTACATTACCAACAAATTTAATAAAGTACACTAACAGGATAAAGAAAATGTAAGAAATAGCCCTAAAGATGAATTTATCTATCTATCAGATCTATCTATTGACGGACGCCTTGATCCCCGAAGGATTGGCCACGAACAAAACACCCCTATTCACCTCTGTCCCTAGTCAGTCGACGCCCCTCCTCCCATCCAGCACCGCTTTCACGCATATACTTCTTAACTCCATCCTTCCACCTCTCTCTCGGTTTATTTCTCCCTCTGTCCTTCCACCTCACTCGTACACGCTCTTAGTCATTCTCTCGCTTCCCATACGTTCCAAATGGCCGAACCATCTCAAGGTGTTCTTTTTCGCACTTTCCAGTACATTCACACCACACCTCTCTCGTACTTCCTCATTCGTCTGTCTATCCCTCCATGTAACTCTGCACACACTTCTCAAGTAACTCATTTCCATCCCTTTCACTCTTGGTTTGTATCTCTCCAACAACGTCCATGCTTCGCTTCCGTAAGTCAGTGTCGGGATTACCACACTGTCATGCAATGACTTCTTCAGTTCCATGCTGACCACCCTATTTCATGTTACTGCTTTCAGCATTCCTACAACCCTCTTCCCCTGTTGCACCCTCTCCCACACTTCTTCATCCATACTCCCATCTTTACTCTGTACACTGCCAAGATACTTAAATGAGCTGACAATCTCCATAGCCTGACCGTTCAACTTCACCTCACACTCTGTGGCTTCACCCCTTTCGAAGACCATAACCTTGCTCTTCCCCGCATTTACCTTCAGATTCCATTTTTCGCACACTGTTCCAAACATAATTACCAGACCCTGCAACTTCCATTCATATCGTCAACAAACAGCAGTACACAAACATCCACTGCTCTTCCTTGTATTTCTTTTATGACTCCATCCATATACTGTATATATAGAACAACCATCGGGACATCACACACCCTTGCTTTACCAAACATTCAGATCAAAGAACTCCCTCTGTTCATTCTTCACACGTACTGATACCTTTGCACTCTCATACATACTCTTCACTGCTTTCAGCAACTTGCCATCTACTCCATATATTCTCAGTACTTTCCACATACCTTCTCTATCAACTCTGTCATTCCACTCGTTGCCTTCCCTTATTAGTGGTACACCAACATCCACTGCTCATCCTTGCATTTCTTTTATGACTCCATCCATATACAGTTCAGTATATATTGAACAACCACGGGGACATCACACACCCTTTCTTTAACCCAAAATTCAGATCAAAGAACTCGCTCTGTTCATTCTCAACACATACTGACACCTTTGCACCCTCATACATGCTTTTCACTGCTTTCAGCAAATTGCTATCTGCTCCGTATATTCCAAGTACTTTCTACATACCGGTACCTTCTCTATCAACTCTGTCATAGGCCTTCTCCAAGTCCATGAAGGCAGCATACAACTTTTGTCCCCTCCTCAAGATATTTCTCCACAACATATTTCAGGGCAAAGATCTGAGCTACACATCCTCTTCCCTTCCTATGATGAATACTGTATATTAACCATTTCCCCAGCAATACTGACTGAAAATGCCCAAATATATTGCATGTGCACTTCTGATTTATCTAAAATATGTAAAATTATACCAAATACCAACTACATTAGCACAAAATTCAATCAATCACAGAAACAGGATAAAAACATAGAATAAATACCCCAAAAGATGAATACGTTAACCCTTTCCCCAGCAATACTTACTGAACATGCACAAATAAATTGCATGTGCTCTTCAGATTTAGCTGAAATATGTAAAATTACACCAAATACTAACTACATTAGCACAAAAATCAATCAAGCACTTTAACAGGATACGTAAAATGGAAGAAATAGCCCAAAAATGAATTTATCTATAGCCTACCGGTATATATTGCCGGACACCTTGATCCCCGAAGGGGTGACCATGAACGAAACGCCTGCGTATTTCAAGCTCGCTTGAGTTATCACTCGATCGTCTTATAGAGATTTTTGGCCGGGGGTAATTACCACACCATCGCGTCATAAGGAGTTTAAGGGGGTTAAATTGCTAGATACATAGAGGAAGAGGAATACCAAGTAAAGTTAAACAAAAATATATAATATATTTTTAACATGAGGTTACTTATAATAATTTGTACCTCTGCAGTTTCTCCATGGCTAACGAAAAAGGTCACATTCCTAAGAAGCCCCAACCAAAAATGCCAAGCTTCTGTAAAGAAAAAATGCCACACCATTACCCTTATGGTGACCCTATCAAATAATCAAAACAACCACACTTCTTAACCCAATTCCCGCGGGGCCCCTCATATGACGGAGATGATTTTCCGGCTATTTTGTAGCCTGTGAGCCAGGCCAGCTTTTGCAACCAGGACGTCAGCCGGAGCCTACAGGCCCCGCCACGACACTGAGGTTTGTGTGAGAGAGAGCTCACTTATGTGCAGCGTCACACATAGCGAAAACAGAAAATAATTCGTAATTTTTAGCGATTTCGCCTATCGGATTTGGTAATTTTTAGCAATTTTGCCCTTCGTTTGCAAGATCCTTACAAGAAATCCAGACGTCGTACAGGGATAATTCAGGAGTAATTTGAAAGCTATTACCATACTTTCACGAATACATAATTGTATTACGCTCTGGCTTTTGCTTATGCATGAAAATGAGCAGGGAATGAAGGCAATTTCGGGCAATTATGCCTACTCGTACAGGAGTCCTTGAAGCGGCTTCGGTCGCGCCGGGAATTTCCACACCTCTCACACCACACACACACATCACACAGTTTTTCCTACACCGAGAAATGACTCTCCGGCTGTCATTTCTCGAAGACTTCTTCTAGCCGGAGACATTGAGAGCAACCCCGGACCCACCTACACATACATATGTCCAACTTGCTCAAAACCCATCACTTCGAGTCGCCACACTAAGGGTTCAGTTCTCTGCAATTCATGCAGGAACTGGACCCACTTCACCTGCACAACACTTGCCTCCAAGAAACACTACACGAACACCTGGACCTGTTCCTCATGCCCCTCCCTCTCCCAGTCAAATCCCTCGCCTAAAACCCGTCCACCTCTCCTCCCCAACCCACCTAACCTTCCCATATCATCCACTCCCCCCCCCTAAAACCCGTCCACCTCTCCTCCCTAACCCACCTAACCTTCCCATACCATCCACATCCTCAACTCAACACACCACACCCCATCCTAATCCATTCCAACCCCCATCTACTGCTCCCCAATCCCCACCCCCACCTCACCCATCCCAACCCCCAGCCCCTCCCTCACCCCCACCCCCACCCCTACCCCATCCTCGTGCAGCAGCACCCAACATACATCGTGCACATAACATTAACATTCTCCAATTGAACATAGATGGCATCAACACAAAGAAACACAAACTTTCACACTTCATCAAACAACACAATATACACATTGCCATCTTACAAGAAACAAAACTCCGCACAACACAAAAAACACCCAGATTTCATGATTTCACCACCATCAGACAAGACCGGGCTGTCGGCGGAGGCGGTGGACTCATCACCCTGGTACACAAAGAAATATCATACATAGTTACCAGTGAACAAACCAAATCCCTCCTCCCCCCAAATGATAACACAACAGAAATACAATCAATTAAAATACGCACTGGCAACAACTCCAACATAAACATCATAAACACATACATCCCCTACAGTACCAAATGAATACAGACCACACTTACAACACATCACAAACACCCCACTCATCATCCTGGGTGGTGACTTCAACGCCAAGACGTCGGCCTGGTTTGTCGACAACCCCGACACAGACAGAGGGCTGGTACTACAAAACCAAACTGATAACCTCATCATCCTTAACGACATCCATCAACATACCCATATTCCTCACCAAGCCCTCTATAACCCATCATCTCCAGACATCACCTTTTGCTCCCCAGAACTCGCCCCCACAACATCCTGGAGGGTGGTCAGAACCTTAGGCTCTGACCACCTCCCGATCATTATCACCACCAAAACCAGACTCACCCCAGCTAGCCACAAACACACATACACCAATTATAAAAGAGCTAACTGGGAAGCATTCACAAATGAGACAGAACAACACTTCACAACTCTAAACAGTACACCCATCACTAACATCAACAATGCTGTACACATACTCAATAAAACTATCCAAAACGCTGACAAGAAACACATTCCAAGAGGTAACAGAAAAAGACACAACCCCAACTTCACACCAGAAATTCAAAACCTCATAAGACAAGGCGACATACTGAAACACTCCCCAACACCCCACACACAAGACATCACACAACAAATCCAAGCACTCAACACCCAAACTAACAACAAAATACAAGAACAACAAAAACTAAATTGGAATACCTTCCTACAAACACTTGATCACAAAACAAACCCCAAAAAACTCTACAAAACACTAAACAGCATCACACTTTCCAACAGCAACACAACACAATCACATGCTGCAATCACAACAACAGACTCTACTCCTTCATGTAAACAACAAGCAAACACTCTCATTAATCACTTCTCACATGTCAGCCACCTAAAACCTCACAAAGACGACCGACGTGTCATCTGACGTAAGAGACAATTCCCCACAGACCCTGACTATACACCCTTCACCAATCACCAGACAAAGCATATCATCAACAATCTCAAGCACTCACCCGCTTGTGGCCTAGACAGCATAAGCAACATACACCTCAGACCACAAGGCATACAAGCACTCACTAACATAATCAAACTACAGTTATTCACACAACACATTACCAGACATTTGGAAGCATGGTCTCATCACCACATTCCCCAAACCCAACAAAGACCCCACGCTACCCTCCTCGCACCGCCCCATCACACTCCTTTGCTCCCCCTCCAAAGTCATGGAACGCCTAGTATTACAACTAATTACACCCGACCTACCCCTAGCTCCAACACAACATGGCTTTAGGCCACTGCACTCCACAAACACTCTTCTCACAGACCTTACACAAAGAGCTTTTGACGGCATCAACTCAGCTAGACCACCACACAGATCACTATTAGCCACACTCGACATTAGTAAAGCCTTCGATGCCATCCCCCGCCACAACCTAACAAACAAAATCTACAACACAAACATGCACAAAACACAAAAAGGTGGCTGGCCAACTTCCTAGCAGGCAGATGTGCACACGTATCTTTTGCCGGTCAGTCATCTAAAATCAGAAACTTTCCAAATGGAGTCCCACAAGGATCTGTCCTATCGCCCGCACTCTTCAATCTGTACATGCACGATATAACTACACCCAATACGCCCAAAATAAACTTAGCCTCCTATGCAGATGACATAACACTCACATGCACCACTACAAACAGACTTAATCTACCCCAGCCAAATCCACCGCAACCCTGCTCACAAGCTGGACAGGAGAACACGAATACATCCCTCAACTCACCATAAACAACACACCCCTAACAAATACACACACACCCAAAATCCTAGGAGTAACATATGATACTCATATGACATTCAAACAGCACACCACAAACATTAACCTGTTGAGCCCCGGCTAGTTATAATATTTTGTTCACCCCAGTCCCAAGCCATTTTCATTTCTTTTTTTTGTTTGCTAAAATGGAAGACAAGGATGAGAAATGAAAAAAAAAAAAAAAAAAATCACCTCGGAATTTTTTTTTGGGGGGGTGGGCCGGTGGGGGGTTGGGGGGGGGGAGGCTCAAAAAAAATTGTTGAGCCAAAATGGAAGAGAATGGTGAGAAATGAAGACAAAAATAAAAAAAACAACATTTCGGTCATTTGGGGGGCGGGGGGGGGGGTTTCAATAGTTCGTCTCCCCCGCATGACCACCCGTCCGGGAGCACTAGGGTAAAAACTGAGTATGGCATTGTACGGCATACATCCTAAGGAGTGTCTCACATAAATCTCAAGCCTCTAGCTCCCATACGACCGGAGTAATGAAGGTTCAAAGTGGCGGTGAACTAAGGGTGTAAACTATCCCCACTAAGCCCACCACCACCAGCCGCGCGGCTGTCTCGGCCCGCTCACACCTACTGGCCCGGCTCCCACACACACTACGGTACCTCCCGCTCCTATTCTCCCGCCATTTCCTACCTTACGAGCCACGTAAGTGTTTTTTATATGTCGGACGCACGTGATGCGTCGCTGGGAGTTGGTGATCAAACACTGCCGACGCAACACGTGCGACGCTGGGTCTCACCGGGTTAAAAAGAAACTAACACCCAGACTTAACGCCCTCAGGTCACTTGGTCACACAAAATTTGGACACAACAAAGAAACTACCACCACAGTATATAAACAATACATAAGATCAGTGATGGAATACGCAAGCCCAGCCTGGGCTTCTAACCTAGCTGAAACACATCATAAGACCTTACAGACTATTCAAAACAAAGCCCTGAAGATCATTACAGGCTGCACAGCTACTGCACCCACAGATCACCTACATCAAGAAACCAAAATCCTCAAAGTCAAAGACCATCTGGACATGAGAGGCACTCAATTCCTGGCAGCAGCCTCCACGAAAAAAGACCACCCACTAAACTACATGGCAACACACCCACAGACACCAAGAAATATCAAAACAACACCCAGCACACGGTATCACACACAATTACTGTCCTCTCTCCCTCCCTGCCCACCCTGAACCAACTTCCAGAAGCACATCCATACTCATATCTCTCGCCGATCCATCCACTCACTCACAGACAACACGCAGCTGCAAGCACGACCTCCCGAAATCCATCCTTCCGAATCCTCCCTTCCTCGCGAGGACAGAGTCCACCTGGCCAGGCTGAGATGCGGACACCATCCAGCTCTCCTGAGCTATCAGAAGAGACTGGATGACTCCGTTGTCGACGTCTGCCCGGGATGTAACACAGCACCCCATACCATTAAACACATCATAGAAGACTGCATTTCACACAACCACTTATGCCAACAACACAATCTACACTCAATGAGAGCTCTGTGGGAAAGCCCAATCGTGCCCATGGCCTTCCTCAGGGACTCGGGGCTGTTCGGCCAGGCAGCTTAGGGAACAACAACAACAACAACTCGTACAGGATTAATAGCTTTAACCAAAATGGTCACACTCTTTAATGGTCTAATGGCCATAGCCAAAATGGCTACACTATATTCCTTCTGTACTTTCTCCATGCACGATAAGATACATGATATTTTGATATATGTGGCACAGCCCTTGTATCCAACACAATACCCTACGTGCAACCCTGCTCGAACCCCGCACAATGTTGCTTGCAACTTTAATTATTAGGGGTTCGTCCCCTACGGGGAACCCCTATTGTAATCATTAAACCTGGGATTTCAGCCAAATTCTTCTTTCGCGCCGGTTTCGACGCAATAACTCAAGAACCGCTTTTTGGATTGGGATCAAACTCTCACAAGAGGTGCGTTTTTGTATTGGGCAACTTTTGATATGCTAAACATCCGGCATGGCGGCCAAACAGGTCCGTGGCAGCCGATTTCCCGAAAAACTTGACGCCTAAATACCGTCTCTCCCACTCACAGGAAACAACTGGGCTTTGGCATACGGACTCCCCTACTAATGCTCCGCAAATGTTATAGAGAAGGTTTTGCTTTTGCACGTGGTTTTTTTCCCGGCAATCTTGAAAAAACCTCGAATTCCACTTAAAATTCCACATCTTGAAATCTACGCCGATGATCAAAGCCATGCTTGCGTAGTTGCGTGAGGCTCGGGATTACGAACGTTTTGATAACAAAAGAATATAAATGGGTGGAATAGTTTGGCCGCAGCATTGAAAACTGTCTATTTTTAAATGACTTTAAAACTGCATTCGCTACCCACACAAAGTTTACCGTCTACAGTCTATAGGCTTCCACGCATCCCTCAGTTTTGCTTAATAACATAATCTCTTTATTATTCAGATCTATTATTTTTTTTGTATTTAACTCTCTCAAAACAGTTCGAGTCCCTACGCATTCCAGCAATTATTTAGCCAACCTACCTATACATACCTACCCTACCAAATAATAATGATAATTCAAATTTATTTTTGGTGAATGACAGTATTGGCTAAGGTTTTTAACAATTCCTCCCTTTGCCAAATGCTTTGTTTAATAACAATGATATGGACCTTTAAAGTTTTGGCAATTGCCTGTGTGACTTACCCTGCCCTTCCTTCCTACCTCCCTCCTCCCTCATATCTAGCAAATGTATCAACAACCACTCTAGTGAACTTTCGGTATTTAGTTTATTCAGCTTAATACTATTTATCCACATAAAATAGAAACCTATCACGATTTTTTCTAATACAACCATAGACAGTGCTATTACATATTATTTGAACATGATGTCGAATTTAGCAGTTGCTGTTTACCTTGAACAGTAATGACAAAACCAAAAGCTTCTCTTGCCGTGTAGTACTCAAAGAAGCCAGGGTTACTTAAGCCGGCCCATACCAAACTGTTACTAAGTCAGAGATTCAGAGGTAACTTTCACAATGCATTATAACCCTAGACAGACACCAATATACCACTAAATCATACAAATATCACTACAAAAAAGATAGGAAAATATTATATTAATGTCCTAGGTATTTGAAATTATGCAAATGAGTAAAATGCATTATGATATAATGATAATGGCATTGATTGGTATCTGGCAACAGTGTTGCACTATAATTTTCTGAACGTATGCGAACATCGGAGTATTTATCCCATTATTATACACATCTATCACTATTTAAATTTAATACAACCATACACAGTGCTATTACATATTTTTTGAACATAATATAGGATGGTCTTTCCTTTAAACCATTTTCTATATCTATTCACGAAAAATATAGGCCTAGCCTAGGCAGCGCTACCGGTAGGTACGAATTTAGCAGTTCGAATTTTGATTGAGAGTGGAATTAGGCCTAGCTTCGGGCTTAACATGGGATACTGTTTGGGGGTTGGGAATAGGCTCACGCTGCTTTAGGCCTAATTAGGTCAAATAGTCAAATCGAGACAATTGCACAGCCAACATAGGCTAGCCTATTTATAGGCTACCTTTCATTACTGCAGTTAAGCAACAAACTTATTTTGCAATGGAAAATAATGCATGAGGAGGGCTGGGTAGGCCTATTAGTATTTTGTGAAATAACTTAAATTAGGTTAGGCTATAGTATACTTCATTAGGTTATTAGGCCTATGAGAAAACAGGCCTAGGCCTAGCTTAATTTTATTTCACTGCTCAACATATTTTGTTTTGTTTTTGCTGTTGAGCACTGCATATATTCAGGTAGGCTTGGGTTTTAGTAAAATTGTATTAGGCTAGGCTACATATTTTTACTTCTATTGGAAAGCACAGGCCTACACAATAGTACACATGTTAAAGAATTTAGCCTAGCCTACCACAATTTAGCCTAGACTGAAAGAACAAAAAAAATTAGGCTAGGCTAATTGCAGCTAAATAATTTAGCCTAGCCTACACAATTTAGCCTAGACTGAAAAAACAAACAAAAATAGGCTAATTGCAGTTTTGGTAAGAGTTGTAGTTGTGGGCATACCAAAAGCTTTGTTTATATAGCCTAGTCGCACGCTTGCAGTTAGGCCTACATTCGCTTCTAATTTAACTGCTGGGGTACTAGGTAAAGCCACCCTCAATCCGCCGGCCGGTAACAAAACAATTTACCCAACGCCTGGCCGTGGGATACAATAATGGGTTGAGGGGGCTTTATCCCCCTATGACTTATTGTCATCATCATATATATCACCAGCAGGGACAAATAACCACAGTCAAATTAGACACGAATGTAACTGCGAGCGTGCGACTACGTAAATAAAGGGGACGATAGACCCGCTAACACAACTCTTAACGCATTTTTTCCTAATGTATAGGATTTTTTTATATTAATGACCTCAACAGTTGAAAGATGACAATTTTATGGTTTATTTTATACAAAACATTTGCTTTGTAACTTAGATACTCATATTTATGCTTATAATTGCAGTACGAGTGGGTTTTTTCTTTTTATATGTAGGCCTAGGCTAAACAAATGTTAGTTTTTGTTTTATAGGCTAAACTAGGCTGAATTTATGCTAATAAATATTAATTGGAGGGAGCAAATCTGTCAAGGAATATAGCCTAGATGTGGAAATTTACAGCCAATTTGCTGTAGCCCTTTTTGAGATACAGAGGTTAGAGATTGTTGGATACAATAATATGTTGAGGGGGTCAATCACCCCCCATGACATATTGTCATCATCATATATATTGCCAGCAAGGGGCAAATAGCCTAGGCCTAGCCTAACTAAAACAAAAATCGCCGTCAAAATAGACGCGAATTTATATTAACTACGGCGATCGACCATTGCCCGCACCGGCCGTCCCCCGGTTATTGTTGAGGTCCTGAGGAACCGTATGACTTTGACAAGCTCTTTCCTCTGCAGTCTCCGCATCCCATGTATCGTCTTCCCCTCCACATCCTACATCTGGTCGTCCTACATATGCCTCCTAAGCCTCGCCTCGTCCCATCACTGAGCATGTGGATGGGCGTCCCTTTCTGGCTTCAAAGATGGATTCCTTCCGACAGCTCCTACTGGATTGTCTGGGGTTGGTTGATAAGGGCACCTCGCTTCAAGACATTGCTCTGGCCCTAGTACCGCGGTTTGTAGGTCTCTGGTTCGCCACCTGATGACCTGCTATTGGGTTGTTGCCTTTACAGTGTTACGGTTCTACGAATGACCTAGAGTGAAAGTGACACGGTGGTGAATTTTAACCTTAACTATAAACTAATTTAATTGTGACATAGGATCTCTGCGACTACGGTAGGGCCGGAGCGGGCGAGTATTCGCCTGAGGTTGCCCTTAACCCCCAAGACAAGACAAGACAAAATTCTAGTGCTGGTTTTACTCAGATTTTGTGAGTTTTAATTTAGCCTAGCCTAGGCCTAAGAGTTCAGAAGATTTGCAAAATGCACCCCATACTAGCCTACCCATGGCCTAATAGGCCTAGTGATTCTTTTTTGGCAGACCACCCACAAATTTTCATATAGCCTAGGCCTAGGGTAGACTAAGTTCTGGAATGCATGTTGGAATAGCCTTCCTATAAACTGTAGGCTAGGCTACTTCCTTTTAATTTAAGTTTGATTCTTTGGACAAATCTATTAGGCCTAGACCAGGGCAGGAAAGTAACATTTAAAATGACGTGTAAAAAGTCGCCCATAAACGGCGGGCCGCTATGTTATTGTAATTTGGGAGCTTATTTCGTCTGTTGATTGACTTTGTCCTTAATTGGGGATCCTATGAATTAGCACAGATAATGACTTACCGTACATCATAATACGTGACGGGCCGACGTGGGGGGGCAGAGCCGCAGAGACCCCCTCAACATATTTTGTGTCCCACAGTAACTTTTAATGGGATGGATGTAGTTACCGGGTGTACGGTCGTCATGTTTACATAGGGCGATCGCCGCGGTTAACTTCGCGTCTATTTTGACGGCGATTTTTTTCTGCATATTTCATTTTATTCACTTCTTTTTATATTTAGGCTATAATCTAGCTTTGGCACGACAATAACCCTAACCTAGTCTTTCTTAAAGATTCTTCTAATCTTCCAGTAGCCTATAGCCTAATTTAGGTCATTTTTAAAGGCACACAATTAAATGGTTGGTATTTTAAACGACACTACTGCAGCATTATGAGAAACAATTTATTAGAGATAATAGGCAACAATAGATTCGCCATATTTTTCTCCATAGGCTATAGTCCGCATGGAGGATTTTCGTTATCGACAAATTGAAAAAATTCCCACTTCACAGACAAAATAGACAAATACACCAAAAATCGGGGTGTGGGGGCGGCAGCCCCCACCCATAATAGCCTACTATAATAGGTTAGGTAAGGTTGTTAGGTTAGGCTAGGCTAATGTCCTTTCAAAGGGGTATAGGCCTAGTAAACACTAGGATAGCCTATACCTGGTCAAGGGTAAGTCCTGCTGTAGTCAACTTGAATGCTACCTTAACCCTTCTTTGGCGGCGCGCAACTTATGTCGTGTGAAATAAATATGGACTAAGTGGCGGTTCACAACTTATGTCGTGTGCCATTTCCACCACGTAATGTTGCTGAGAGAGAGAGATGAGTGGTGGGAGGAGCGTATCAAGCGTATGACTGCTCCAGACCACCGCGCCGGACCTACTGACATGGCTACACAGGGAATTATGTAGGGAAAGTACCTAATTACATGGTTTTTGCACTCGTGTTGCGCGATCGTTGCAAGAGAACCAGTGGTCGTACAAGGATGGTCGGGGTGTCATTGGAAAGCTCTGTTTATGCCCTTTCAGGGATAGATACATGTTTTACGCTCTGAGTCTTATTTAGGCATAAAAATTATCACGTAAACAACCCTATTTAGGGTAAAAACACCCCGCTGGGCGGTATATATAAATTACCGCCTAGGCCGCTCGTAAGGTGTTAAATTGTAATATTAGACTAGGCCTAGCCTATAGATAAAATAGCCTAGCCTACTTATTTATTGTAGCCTATAATATAGGCCTAGCCGGGTAGAATGTAGAGTTCGGGCGTACCGCCACCATTGTTTACACTGCGTAGAGCGGCGATGGAAGCTTGCCATCATGTTCCCGTCCATTTTGAATGCCGTTGGATACGATAATATGTTGAGGGGGGAATACACCCCCCATGACATATTGTCATCATCATATAATTTGCCAGCAGGGGGCAAATAGGCCTAACCAAAAAAAATCGTCGTCAAAAACTCGAAATAAACGCGAACTTAAAGTAACTGCGGCGATCGACCATGTAAACATGACGGCGGCGGCGGCGGTGGACGCTTGCGATCATGTTCCCATCTATTTTGACTGCCATTGGATACAATAATATGTTGAGGGGAGGGCTTTGCGGCAATTGTTTTGGTTGTTAGCCCCCTACTGGCAATATATATGATGATGACAACACGTCATGGGGGCAAAGCCCCCCCTCAACATATTATTGTATCCAATGGCATTCAAAATAGACGGGAACATTATCGCAAGTGTCCGACGCCGACACCGCCGCCGTCATGTTTACATATGTCGATCACCGTGTTTAAAGGCTAGCTCACACATAACCGAGTCGGTGAGCGAGTCCAACACGAGTCACACTCGTCGATTATCGCCGTCGCTAGAGGCTGAGTCGGCCGCAAGTAGCAATTGCTCCCGAGTCAAGGAGAGTGTAACACGAGTTAACTCGAGTCAATACGAGTCAACACGTGTTCATGCAAGAGTCTGTACGAGTAACTGAGAGTCAAAACGAGTGTAACACGAACCCAACACGAGTGTCAAAAATTTGAAAAATAATGGCCACATTCCAGGGCACGTAAACAAAGAGTATGGACGAGTCTAACACGAGTCAACGCGATTGTTACACGGATCAACACGATTGTTATACGGATCAACACGAAAGACAACGCGTTGACTCTCGTTGGATCTCTGTTGCACACGTGTTGACTCGTGTTACATCCGTGTAAACTCGTGTAAACTCTCGTTGATTCGTCCTATATTTTTGAAATAACGTTATTTCAAATGACACTTGCTTTTTCGTGTTACTCGTGTTTTTTCCTCAGTGGATCGTGTTTACTCGTGTTTTCACTCGTGTTTGAATCGTGTAAACTCTGGCATCATGGGGGCACCAAATTTTGGCACTCACATTCGTGCTTTCTACTCTTGTTGATACGTGTTGCATGTGTGTTACATACGTGTTGTTGCGTGTAGACATGTGTTGCTTCGTCAACGTCGAAATGATGACGAAAAGCGACGAACCACCAAAGAGTGTTACACGGGTTTAGCCTACACGAGTCAACACGAGTTAACACGAATAACGAAGAGTTATTCAGAGTCAAACACGAGTTAACACGTATGTACACGAGTCTACACGTATTTAGGCCACACTCGTGGGTACTCGCCACGGGGCCCAAAAATGTCATGCATGCATGACATTTTTGGACCCCGTGGCGAGTACCCACGAGTGTGTCGAGTAAACAAAGAGTATACACGAGCGTAGCACGAGTCTATACGAGTGTTGAGGAGTATCGACGAGTCATTGCTGAATAGCAAAATTTCATCACTCGTGTTGGACTCGCGCACCGACTCGGCTATGTGTGAACCAGCCTTTAGTTCGCGTCTATTTTGAAGGCATTTTTTTCGGTTATTTGCCTCCTGCTGGCAATATATATTATGATGATGACAATATGTCATGGGGGGGTGACCCCCCTCAACCTATTATTGTATCCAAAAGCAGTCAAATAGACGGGAACATGATGGCCAGCGTCCGCCGCCGCTCCGCGTAGTGTAAACAAGGCTGGCGGTACACCTGAACTCTACATTCTACCCTACTAATTTTCCAACTAGCATAACCGATGATTATCGATGATCAATCCCAGTCAGAAACGTCCATGCTTCCCTCCCATAAGTCAATGTCGGGATTACCACACTGTCATGCAAGGACTTCTTTACTTCCATGCTGACCACCCTATTTCTTCTTACTGCTTTCAGAGTTCCTACAACGCTCTTCCCCTGTTACACTTTTTCCTACACTTCTTCATCCATAGGCCTACTCACATCTTTACTCAACACACTGCCCAAATACTTTAATGAGCTGACATTCTTCATAGCCGTTCAACCTCACTTCACACTCTATGGTTGCACCCCTTTCAAAGACCATAATATTGCTCTTCCTGGCATTTACCTTCAGATTCCGTTTTTCATACACTGTTCCAAACATATTTACCTGACCCTGCAGCTCCCATTCACTATCGCTCATCAGAACTGTGTTGTCAGCAACAGTAGTACCGGTACTGTACTGTTGAGGCAACTTCCACTCGTTTCCTTCCCTTATCAGCGGTACACCAACATCCACTGCTCTTCCTTGTATTTCTTTCATGACTCCATCCATATACTGTACCGGTATATATTGAACAACCATGGGGACATCACACACACCCTTGCTTTAACCCAACATTCAGATTAAAGAACTCGCTCTGTTAATTATCCACACATACTGACACCTTTGCACCCTCATACATGCTCTTCATTGCTTTCAGCAACTTACCATCTACTCCGTATATTCTCAGTACCGGTACTTTCCACATACCTTCTCTATCAATTCTGTCATAGGCCTTCTCCAACTCCATAAATGCAGCATACAACTTTTGTCGCTTCTCCAGATATTTCTCCACAACACACTTCCGGACAAAAATCTGAACTACACATCCTCTTCCCTTCCTAAGATGACTACAGTATGCTATCCGTTTCCCCAGCAATACTGACTGAAAATGCCCAAATATATTGCATGTCCACTTCAGGTTTATCTAAAATATGTAAAATTACACCAAATACCACTGCAGTAGTACTGAAATCAATAAAACTCACTAACAGGATAAATAAATGGAAGAAATACTCCAAAAGATTAATATGTTAACCCTTTACCCAGCAATACTGACTGAAAATGCCTAAATAGATTGCATGTGCTCTACAGATTTATACATACATACGCACATAACATTTTAAGACTGAGTGCTCCACACAGATGTGCAGTTTCAGTCTTTTTTCCTAATGGCGGCGTTCCAGGCAACCCTGTTAAGGGATGCTTTACTTGTCAAGTTTTTGGATTTGAGATCGGCACGTATAGTCCGATCCCAGGTCTTACTCGGTCCACCCCTTTGTGCAGCTCCCTCCACAATCGCAGACCTGCATCTTTTCACCCAATTTTGTTCATCCATTCTCTCCACATGTCCATACCATCCCAGTTTACTTGTACGCATCTCCTCGCTAATACTCTTTATACCTAAACGTCTCTTCAGCTCATCATTTGTTATTCTGTTGACATCCTTTATCTGAAATATGTAAAATTACACCAATTACTAACTACATTACCAAAAATGTTAATAAAGTACACTAACAGGATAAAGAAAATGTAAGAAATAGCCCTAAAGATGAATTTATCTATCTATCTATTGACGGACGCTTTGATCCCCGAAGGATTGGCCACGAACGAAACACCCCTATGCACCTCTGTCCCCAGTCAGTCGACGCCCCTCCTCCCATCCAGCACCGCTTTCACGCATATACTTCTTAACTCCATCCTTCCACCTCTCTCTCGGTTTATTTCTCCCTCTGTCCTTCCACCTCACTCGTACACTCTCTTAGTCATTCTCTCGCTTCCCATACGTTCCACATGGCCGAACCATCTCAAGGTGTTCTTTTTCGCACTTTCCAGTACATTCACACCACACCTCTCTCGTACTTCCTCATTCGTCTGTCTATCCCTCCATGTAACTCTGCACACACTTCTCAAGTAACTCATTTCCATCCTTTTCACTCTTGGTTTGAATCTCTCCAACAACGTCCATGCTTCACTTCCGTAAGTCAGTGTCGGGATTACCACACTGTCATGCAAGGACTTCTTCAGTTCCATGCTGACCACCCTATTTCATGTTACTGCTTTCAGCATTCCTACAACCCTCTTCCCCTGTTGCACCCTCTCCCACACTTCTTCATCCATACTCCCATCTTTACTCTGTACACTGCCAAGATAATTAAATGAGCTGACAATCTCCATAACCTGACCGTTCAACTTCACCTCACACTCTGTGGCTTCACCCCTTTCGAAGACCATAACCTTGCTCTTCCCCGCATTTACCTTCAGATTCCATTTTTCGCACACTGTTCCAAATATATTTACCAGACCCTGCAACTCCCATTCATATCATCAGCAAACAGCAGTACACAAACATCCACTGCTCTTCCCTGTATTTCTTTTATGACTCCATCCATATACTGTATATATAGAACAACCATCGGGACATCACACACCCTTGCTTTACCAAACATTCAGATCAAAGAACTCCCTCTGTTCATTCTTCACACGTACTGATACCTTTGCACTCTCATACATACTCTTCACTGCTTTCAGCAACTTGCCATCTACTCCATAATTCTCAGTACTTTCCACATACCTTCTCTATCAACTCTGTCATTCCACTCGTTGCCTTCCCTTATTAGTGGTACACCAACATCCACTACTCATCCTTGCATTTCTTTTATGACTCCATCCATATACAGTACAGTATATATTGAACAACCACGGGGACATCACACACCCTTTCTTTAACCCAAAATTCAGATCAAAGAACTCGCTCTGTTCATTCTCAACACATACTGACACCTTTGCACCCTCATACATACTTTTCACTTCTTTCAGCAACTTTCTATCTGCTCCGTATATTCCAAGTACTTTCTACATACCGGTACCTTCTCTATCAACTCTGTCATAGGCCTTCTCCAAGTCCATGAAGGCAGCATACAACTTTTATCCCTTCTAAAGATATTTCTCCACAACATATTTCAGGGCAAAGATCTGAGCTACACATCCTCTTCCCTTCCTATGATGAATACTGTATGTTAACCGTTTCCCCAGCAATACTGACTGAAAATGCCCAAATATATTGCATGTGCTCTTCTGATTTATCTAAAATATGTAAAATTATACCAAATACCAACTACATTAGCACAAAACCCAATCAATCACAGAAACAGGATAAAAACATAGAATAAATACCCCAAAAGATGAATACGTTAACCCTTTCCCCAGCAATACTTACTGAACATGCACAAATAAATTGCATGTGCTCTTCAGATTTAGCTGAAATATGTAAAATTACACCAAATACTAACTACATTAGCACAAAAATCAATCAAGCACTTTAACAGGATAAATAAAATGGAAGAAATAGCCCAAAAATGAATTTATCTATAGCCTACCGGTATATATTGCCGGACACCTTGATCCCCGAAGGGGTGACCATGAACGAAACGCCTGCGTATTTCAAGCTCACTTGAGTTATCACTCGATCGTCTTTTAGAGTTTTTTGGCCGGGGGTAAATACCACACCATCACGTCATAAGGAGTTTGAGGGGGTTAAATTGCTAGATACATAGATGAAGAGGAATGCCAAGTAAAGCTAAACAAAAATATATAAGATATTTTTAACATGAGGTTGCTTATAATAATTTGTACCTCTGCAGTTTCTCCATGGCTAACGAAAAAGGTCACATTCCTAAGAAGCCCCAACCGAAAAGGCCAAGCTTCTGTACAGAAAAAATGCCACACCATTACCCTTATGGTGACGCTACCAAATAATCAAAACAACCACACTTCTTAACCCAATTCCCGCGGGGCCGCTCATATGACCGAGACGATTTTCCGGCTATTTTGTAGCCTGTGAGCCAAGCCAGCTTTTGCAAGCAGCACGGATAGACGTCAGCCGGAGCCTACAGGCCCCGCCACGACACTGAGGTTTGTGTGAGAGAGAGCTCACTTATGTGCAGCGTCACACATAGCGAAAACAGAAAATAATTGGTAATTTTTAGCGATTTCGCCTATCGGATTTGGTCATTTTTAGCAATTTTGCCCTTCGTTTGCAAGATCCTTACAAGAAAACCAGATGTCGTACAGGGATGATTCAGGAGTAATTTGAAAGCTATTACCGTACTTTCACGAATACATAATTGTATTACGCTCTGGCTTTTGCTTATGCATGAAAATGAGCAGGGAATGAAGGCAATTTCGGGCAATTATGCCTACTCGTACAGGAGTCCTTGGAGCGGCTTCGGTCGCGCCGGGAATTTCCACACCTCTCACACCACACACACACATCACACAGTTTTTCCTATACCGAGAAATGACTCTCCGGCTGTCATTTCTCGAAGACTTCTTCTAGCCGGAGACATTGAGAGCAAGCCAGGACCCACCTACACATACATATGTCCAACTTGCTCAAAACCCATCACTTCGAGTCAACACACTAAGGGTTCAGTTCTCTGCAATTCATGCAGGAACTGGACCCACTTCACCTGCACAACACTTGCCTCCAAGAAACACTACACGAACACCTGGACCTGTTCCTCATGCCCCTCCCTCTCCCAGTCAAATCCCTCGCCTAAAACCCATCCACCCCTCCTCTCCAACCCATCTAACCTTCCCATATCATCCACTCCCCCCCTAAAACCCGTCCACCTCTCCTCCCTAACCCACCTAACCTTCCCATACCATCCACATCCTCAACTCAACACACCACACCCCATCCTAATCCATTCCAACCCCCATCTCCTGCTCCCCAATCCCCACCCCCACCTCACCCCTCCCCACCCCCAGCCCCTCCCTCACCCCCCCCCCACCCCCCCCCTCACCCCCACCCCATTTTCGTGCAGCAGCACCCAACATACATCGTGCACATAACATTAACATTCTCCAATTGAACATAGATGGCATCAACACAAAGAAACACGAACTCTCACACTTCATCAAACAACACAACATACACATTGCCATCTTACAAGAAACAAAACTCCGCACAACACAAAAAACACCCACAGTACATGATTTCACCACCATCAGACAAGACCGGGCTGTCGGCGGAGGCGGTGGACTCATCACCCTGGTACACAAAGAAATATCATACATAGTTACCAGTGTACAAACCAAATCCCTCCTCCCCCCAAATGAGAACACAACAGAAATACAATCAATTAAAATGTGCACTGGCAACAACTCCAACATAACCATCATAAACACATACATCCCTCCCCAAACATCCCCTACAGTACCAAATGAATACAGACCACACTTACAACACATCACAAAGACCCCACACATCATCCTGGGTGGTGACTTCAACGCCAAGACGTCGGCCTGGTTTGTCGACAACCCCGACACAGACAGAGGGCTGGTACTACAAAACCAAACTGATAACCTCATCATCCTTAACGACATCCATCAACATACCCATATTCCTCACCAAGCCCTCTATAACCCATCATCTCCAGACATCACCTTTTGCTCCCCAGAACTCGCCCCCACAACATCCTGGAGGGTGGTCAGAACCTTAGGCTCTGACCACCTCCCGATCATTATCACCACCAAAACCAGACTCACCCCAGCTAGCCACAAACACACATACACCAATTATAAAAGAGCTAACTGGGAAGCATTCACAAATGAGACAGAACAACACTTCACAACTCTAAACAGTACACCCATCACTAACATCAACAATGCTGTACACATACTCAATAAAACTATCCAAAATGCTGACAAGAAACACATTCCAAGAGGTAACAGAAAAAGACACAACCCCAACTTCACACCAGAAATTCAAAACCTCATCAGACAATGCGACATACTGAAACACTCCCCAGCACCCCACACACAAGACATCACACAACAAATCCAAGCACTCAACACCCAAACTAACAACAAAATACAAGAACAACAAAAACTAAATTGGAATAACTTCCTACAAACACTAATTGATCACAAAACAAACCCCAAAAAACTCTACAAAACACTAAACAGCATCACACTTTCCAACAGCAACACAACACAATCACATGCTGCAATCACAACAATAGACTCTACTCCTTCATGTAAACAACAAGCAAACACTCTCATTAATCACTTCTCACATGTCAGCCACCTAAAACCTCACAAAGACGACCGACGTGTCATCCGACGTAAGAGACAATTCCCCACAGACCCTGACTATACACCCTTCACCAATCACCAGACAAAGCATATCATCAACATTCTCAAGCACTCACCCGCTTGTGGCCTAGACAACATAAGCAACATACACCTCAGACACCTGGGACCACAAGGCATACAAGCACTCACTAACATATCAAACTACAGTTATTCACACAACACATTACCAGACATTTGGAAGCATGGTCTCATCACCACATTCCCCAAACCCAACAAAGACCCCACGCTACCCTCCTCGCACCGCCCCATCACACTCCTTTGCTCCCCCTCCAAAGTCATGGAACGCCTAGTATTACAACTAATTACACCCGACCTACCCCTAGCTCCAACACAACATGGCTTTAGGCCACTGCACTCCACAAACACTCTTCTCACAGACCTTACACAAAGAGCTTTTGACGGCATCAACTCAGCTAGACCACCACACAGATCACTATTAGCCACACTCGACATTAGTAAAGCCTTCGATGCCATCCCCCGCCACAACCTAACAAACAAAATCTACAACACAAACATGCACAACAACACAAAAAGGTGGCTGGCCAACTTCCTAGCAGGCAGATGTGCACACGTATCTTTTGCCGGTCAGTCATCTAAAATCAGAAACTTTCCAAACGGAGTCCCACAAGGATCCGTCCTATCGCCCGCACTCTTCAATCTGTACATGCACGATATAACTACACCCAATACGCCCCAAATAAACTTAGCCTCCTATGCAGATGACAACCCGCACATGCACACACCATGACCCCAAAAAAGCAACAGATATCCTTCAACCCTATCTCAACACACTACATGGCTGGTGCACTACAAACAGACTTAATCTAGCCCCAGCCAAATCCACCGCAACCCTGCTCACAAGCTGGACAGGAGAACACGAATACATCCCTCAACTCACCATAAACAACACACCCCTAACACATACACACACACACAAAATCCTAGGAGTAACATATGATACTCATATGATATTCAAACAGCACACCACAAACATTAAAAAGAAACTGACACCCAGACTTAACGCCCTCAGGTCACTTGCTCACACATATTTTGGACACAACAAAGAAACTACCACCACAGTATATAAACAATACATAAGATCAGTGATGGAATACGCAAGCCCAGCCTGGGCTTCTAACCTAGCTGAAACACATCATAAGACCTTACAGACTATTCAAAACAAAGCCCTGAAGATCATTACAGGCTGCACAGCTACTGCACCCACAGATCACCTACATAAAGAAACCAAAATCCTCAAAGTCAAAGACCATCTGGACATGAGAGGCACTCAATTCCTGGCAGCAGCCTCCACGAACCAAGACCACCCACTAAACTACATGGCAACACACCCACAGACACCAAGAAATATCAAAACAACACCCAGCACACGATATCACACACAATTACTGTCCTCTCTCCCTCCCTGCCCACCCCGAACCAACTTCCAGAAGCACATCCATACTCATATCTCTCGCCGATCTATCCACTCACTCACAGACAACACGCAGCTGCAAGCACGACCTCCCGAAATCCATCCTTCCGAATCCTCCCTTGCTCGCGAGGACAGAGTCCACCTGGCCAGGCTGAGATGCGGACACCATCCAGCTCTCCTGAGCTATCAGAAGAGACTGGATGACTCCGTTGTCGACGCCTGCCTGGGATGTAACACAGCACCCCATACCATTAAACACCTCATAGAAGACTGCATTTCACACAACCACTTACGCCAACAACACAATCTACACTCAATGAGAGCTCTGTGGGAAAGCCCGATCGTGGCCATGGCCTTCCTCAGGGACTCGGGGCTGTTCGGCCAGGCAGCTTAGGGAACAACAACAACAACAACAACTCGTACAGGATTAATAGCTTTAACCAAAATGGTCACACTCCTTAACCCTTATTTAGCGGCGAGCAACATAAGTCAAGTTAAATAAAGCTGGACTATGTGGCGGCGCTCGACATAGGTCGAGTGGCAATTTCAGCACGTAATGTTGCTGAGAGAGAGAGACAAGTGGTGGCAGGAGACTAGCGAGCGTATGACTGCTCCAGACCACCGCGGCGAACCTACTGACACAAATCTCAGCTCCCTCCTCCCTCTCTCACTCGCTACATACTCAATTATGTACTGAAAGTACCGAATTACATGCTTTTTGCACTCGCGTTGCACGGTTATTGCAAGAAAACTATCCATCATACAAGGATCGTTATGGTGTCATTCGAAAGCTCTGTTTATGCCCTTTCAGGGATAGGTACTTGTTTTACGTTCTGGGTCTTATTTAGGCATGAAAATGATCACGTAAACAGCCCTATTTTGGCTAAAAACACCCCGCTGTGCGGTACACATAAATAAACCGCATAGGCCGCTCGTAAGGTGTTAATGGTCTAAGTGGCCATAGCCAAAATGGCTACACTATAATATTATTCCTTCTGTACTTTCTCCATGCCCGATAAGATACATGATATTTTGATATATGTGGCACATCCCTTGTATCCAACACAATACCCTGCGTGCAACCCCTCTCGAACCCCGCACAAAGTTGCTTGCAACTTTAATTATTATTATTATTATGATTAGTATTATTTTTTCCAAATATTAATCACACTATAAACATAAATAGGGTGGTCAGTATGGAAATGAAGAAGTCCTTGCATGACAGTGTGGTAATCCCGACACTGACTTACGGAAGCGAAGCATGGACGTTGGTTGAGAGACTCAGACCAAGAGTGAGAGCAGTGGAAATGAATTACTTAAGAAGTGCGTGCGGAGTTACATGGAGGGATAGACAGACGAATGAGGAAGTAAGAAGGAGGTGTGGTGTAGAGGTAGATGTGCTGGAAAGTGTGAAAAGGAGCAACTTGAGATGGTTCGGCCATATGGAACGTATGGAAAGCGAGAGGATGACTAAGAGGGTGTACGAGAGCGAGGTGGAGGGACAGAGAGGGAGAGGTAGACCGAAAGAGAGGTGGAAGGATGGAGTGAGGAAGTATATGAACGAAGGCGGTGTTTGTTGGGGGGAGGGACGTCGACTGACTGGGAACAGAGGTGCATGGGGGCGGTTTTTTCGTGGTCACCCCTTCGGGGATCACGGCGTCAAGCAATAGCTAGATAGATAGATATAATAATATATAATAATAGTATTGCAATTATATAGATTTCAATTAAATGTAAGTAATAACTTACACATTGTCCTCCTGAAGTGTTGTCACCTCGCTAACGGATCCGTGCAGCACTGCGGACCGAGAGCCACAGTCTGGAACTGAAGATCCGTGTTTTGATGCAGATGACGTATGGTACTCCTGAATTGTAGTCACCTCGCTACCGGATCCTTGTAGCACTGCGGACAGAGATCCACAGTCAGGAACTGATAGAGTCCCATCATCCAAGGGTACATTACTTAACTGTAGCCTGAAAGTGAGGGGCAAAAAAATATACATAAGTTGTTATAACGCAAATATAAAGTTAATTGTAGCATGATTTATTAGTATACAATAATTCCCTAAATACACGAAAAACTAGGATTTTGTTTTCAAATTTTGTGTACTTACCTGGGAGGAACTTAAATCTGAAGGACCGGGAAGAGGACAGGCCGCACTTACATCCTGTGAAGGCTTTGAAGGGCTTGACATTCTGGTGTCCTCCCCCAGCTCCATTAATGGCAAGCCATGCTTTTTCCTGAAAGATGATAGAAATGCCTACTGTTAGAATTCTCACTATATTTCTCCTGAAACAAATTTAACCCTTTATCTGGCGAATGGCCTTGCAGGGATATATGAGATAAGGTAGGAATTTTAATGCACTAACCCCCTGTCACGTGGACTAACTGGCAAAATTGTATTACCTTGTGTCTCTCACCTCTCAGACCCCCTTTCGATTAATTATTTGTACATTTTGCCAAATAAAAATAATACAAATGTAAAGTTTCTGTATCAAAGTATTATTCACACTGTAATAATATTTAATAATATTATTGTAATTACATATATTTCAATTAAATGTAAGTAATAAACTTACACATTGTCCTCCTGAAGTGTTTTCACATCGCTAAAGGATCCTTGCAGCACTGCGGACCGAGATCCACAGGCTAGAACTGAAGATCCGTGTTTTGATGCAGATGGTGTATGGTCCTCCTGAATTGTAGTCTCCTCCTGAATTGTAGTCACCTCACTAATGGATCCCATCAGCACTGAGGACCGAGATCCACAGTCTGGAACTGACCGAGTCCCATCATCCAAGGGTACATTAGTTGACTGTCGCCTGAAAAGTGTGGGGCAAAAAATATACATAAGTTGTTTTAGGGCAAATATAAAGTTAATTGTAGCATGATTTATTAGAATACGATAATTCCCTAAATACACGAAAAACTTTGATTTTTTTTCTTCATATTGTGTGTACTTACCTGGGTGGAACGTATCGTGAAGGACCGGGAAGAGGACAGGCAGCACTTACATCCTGTGAAAGCTTTGAAGGGCGTGACTTTCTGGCATCCTCTGCCAGCTCCATTAATGGCAAGCCATGCTGTTTCCTGAAAGATGATAAAAATGCCGACTGTTAGTATTCTCACTATATTTCCTCTGAAACAAATTTAATCCTTTAGCGGGCAAATGGCCTTTGAGGAAAGTTGGAATATGAATGCAATATCCCTCTGGCATGTTTACCAACTGGCAACATTTTATCACCGTGTGTCTCTCACCTCTCGGACCATTTGTACATTTTGCCAAATAAAAATAATAAAATTGTAAATTTAATGTAAGCCTCATTAACACCTACCCTGATGCTGCATCACAACGTAGATCCTTCAGACTGTTTACAACTCTGTTTCCAGTAGTCCTGCGATTTGTGAAGTCGTAGTAATTTCTGCATGTCATCATGCTGTGGCAGGCCAAGGTTGCAAGGGCTTGTCTGTTGGCAAGTGTATCCTCATCTTTGAGGGCAGCTGTGATCTGTGCATGTTGTAGCTTCCGGCTGCCCACTCTCCCAACAATACCTGCCCTCAGTCCCATCTTGGCAATGCTTTTCCCTACATTTTCTATTGAGAGTTGAGAGCAACATTGGCCATCGGTGATTTTGCCTTGCCGATTCACAAAAATCTTACATTTTGGCCTTACACATGTGGAAACTATTGGGCGATAATATTTCATGTACGCCTCAAGAGCAGCTGCCTCTGTATTGCCTAAGTATAAGATGCAGGGGTCTTTGGACCCCGTTTTGTGTCGTGATACCTGTATGCAAGTTACATTTCTGCCATCTTCGACTTCTGTTGATCTTCCCTCGTATTCGCTGATTGTAAATTCAGTAAACTCCTGATTTCTTCGTAGGCATCGAACGGACAGTCTCACAATCAGTGCATCTCTCAGGTTGACAAAGTCTTTCCTTATAAGTTGCTTTGCTGGTGCACGTCCATCGTGGATTAATGATGCCACATTGTTTATGGGAATTTCAACAGCATCATTAGTTTCCAGGATATGTACATCCTCCATAGCCAAAATCTCAGCCTCATTTTGCTGTTTACGGTGTTCTCTCTGTCCCACCTCTTCCATGCCAAAGTATTCTGTGGAAGTAAATAGGACAGAACACAATAAATAGTTGTACAACTCGTAGAATCACTTTTACAAATATATATAAAACGAAAATATGAAACATTCAAATAATTGCTCAATAACAATATTAACATTACACTTACTTGAATTCATCAACCTCTGGGATAATTTCTATAACCAGCCTACTCTGTTCCGCAAGGATGCCACTCATCTAAACCCTGTGGGTTCAGCACGCATGGGTCGTCTCCTACACGAAGCAGTCCGCAGCCATGGATAAAAAAACGCCATCCGAGAAGAAGCAGCAGTGACATAAATCATCCAACGCCAAGCAAAAAACAGAGGCAACCGAGGACCACCAGCGATAAGGACCGAAGACAGCGAGGACCGAGGACAGCCATGAACATACATGTAGATCCGACAAGAACTAACAATATTATTAAAGAGCGTTCCGTGAGTTCTAAAATAACAAATTTAAAGGTTTTCTATGCAAACGCTCATAGCATACGCAATAAATTTTCAAATTTAGAGGAGCTAGTGTTTACAGAAAATTATGATGTGATTGGCATAACAGAATCTTGGCTCAATACAGAAGATAGAGACTTTTTAGCAGAGTATTCACTTCCCGGTTATGTAATGTTTGGGAAAAGCCGAATAAATCGAAATGGATGTGGCGTTTTACTTTATATCAAAGAAAGTCTTAACCCTACCCTCTTGTCAAAACCTCAAATTGTGAACATCGACACATCTTTTGTGCTAATAAAGAATAATAAAGGAACAAAAATAATACTTGCGTTAATATACAGACCTCCAGCTCAATCAGTGCAAACTGACCAAGAAATTTACGAACAAATTGCAGATGTAAGTAACTCACAAGATATCGTAATTTTTGGCGACTTTAATTTACCTGTGACCAAGTTGGGCGATACTCTTACTTCACACTCCGGACATGACTTGTATACGAACTTGCAAGAGAGTTCGCTTTATCAATTTGTTCGAACACCGACCCGTGGTAATAACGTTCTTGACATTGTACTTGCAACAAAAGAAGAATTAATAGAGAATTTGAATGTTGGTGATGAATTCAGTAACAGCGACCATCGTACGATAACTTTCACTTTGAACTTTACTAGTAACGAACCAAATAGTAGCATCGAAAAAGTCCCTAATTTCAAGAAAGCAAACTTTCATAAACTTAGAGATATGTTTAACACCTTACGAGCGGCCTATGCGGTTTATTTATATGTACCGCACAGCGGGGTGTTTTTAGCCAAAATAGGGCTGTTTACGTGATCATTTTCATGCCTAAATAAGACCCAGAACGTAAAACAAGTACCTATCCCTGAAAGGGCATAAACAGAGCTTTCGAATGACACCATAACGATCCTTGTATGATGGATAGTTTTCTTGCAATAACCGTGCAACGCGAGTGCAAAAAGCAGGTAATTCGGTACTTTCGGTACATATTGAGTATGTTCGGAGAGAGCTGAGATTTGTGTCAGTAGGTTCGCCGCGGTGGTCTGGAGCAGTCATACGCTCGCTAGTCTCCTGCCACCACTTGTCTCTCTCTCAGCCACATTACGTGCTGAAATTGCCACTCGACCTATGTCGAGCGCCGCCACATAGTCCAGCTTTTTTTAACTCGACTTATGTTGCTCGCCGCTAATTAAGGGTTAAGAAACTGACTGGAGCTTTTTAATTAACAATAATGACATAAATATATCTTGGAAGTTATTCGAAACCACTTACCTAAAAACAGTGCAAGAGTGCATACCATCGAAAATACGGGGTCCAGGCCATAATAATAAGCCCAAATGGTGGAATAAAGATATTTCAAACTGCCTGCTTGCTAAAAAATTTGCTAATGATAGATTATAATCCTCACAAACTGACGAAGAACGGGTGAAATTTGTAGAGCTACGACGCAAAGCCAAAAAGTTAATTAAGCAAAGTAAAAAGACCCTAGAGTTACATATTGCGAATCAAAGTAAAACAAACCCGAAAGAATTCTATAGTTACATCAGAAAGAAAAAAGTAGTCACTTCAACTGTTGGACCGTTAGTCGATGAAAATGGAGAATACACCAAAGACGAAGTACAAATGAGTAATGCCCTCAATACCTTCTTTGTATCAGTTTTTACAATAGAAGACCTAAGTGATATCTCTAAATCATCGCCGATTCAGATTGATAATTCAGATGTTCTAAGCAATATCACCGTTACAGAGAGAGAAGTATTGAATTGTTTAGATAAACTCAAGGTAAATAAAACGCCTGGACCTGATACAATCTCGCCTAGAGTTCTAAAGGAAGCTAAGGATGAGCTCTCCAAACCACTGACATTACTATTCAATAAATCCTTGCAGTCTGGAACTGTGCCTGATCAGTGGAAGATAGCCAACGTAACACCGATATTAAAAAAAAGGCAGCAAATCCCTACCCAGTAACTATCGTCCAATTAGCTTAACCTCAGTTGCATGTAAAATGCTAGAAACGGTCATAAGAGACAGACTCATAAATCACTTAGAGGAAAATAACATACTTAAAGATACTCAACACGGCTTTCGTAAAAAACGTTCCTGTTTAACAAACCTCTTAGACTTCTTCCACGATATCCTCAACCTCTACGATGAGAGTAAAGCTGTAGATATTTTATACCTTGATTTTCAAAGGGCCTTTGACAAAGTTCCCCACAAACGTTTACTGCTAAAACTAAAAGCACATGGAATACAAGACGGTGTGTTGAAATGGATAGAAAATTGGCTCAGCGACAGAAAGCAAAGAGTAGTCATAAACGGTAAGGCATCTAAATGGACCAATGTAAGTAGCGGGGTACCCCAGGGATCGGTACTAGGACCAATTCTCTTTCTAATTTACATCAACGACATGGATGAGGGTCTCACCTGTACAATCTCAAAATTTGCTAACGATACAAAAATTGCAAATAGCGTACTCTCAAAAGAACAAGTTAACGATATGCAACACAATCTAGATAAATTGTCATGTTGGGCCCAAATTTGGCAAATGAGTTTCAATGCGGATAAATGTAAAGTACTACATATCGGATACCTAAATGAGAAAGCAAACTATTCGATGAATGGCACTCAGCTTAAGAATGTGTGACGTTAACCACTCCGTTAGAACCGCATGGCTTGTCCTACAGTGACTCGCTAGGATCGCCAGGGTAGTGGATGTGGCTACAGTTTATGTATTAGGGTGTGCTTTATTTCAAATGAAAGCTCGTGTCATGGGTAGTCCAGAAAGGCTCTTTGTTTTCACCCATGTCAAGGCTTTATATATTTAATTGTAAAGTATATGTTTTATCATTAACTAGTAATGATGGGATCTGGGAGAGAGAGAGAGAGTAGAACAGAGTGAGAGGGGGCGCTGTTACGACCTGGCACTCGGGTACACAAGGGCTCTCAATCAGGACTCTAATACGGCTCGCTGCCACAACGGAAACACACGATCCCAACCCCTGAGTACTGCCAGCCGAACAAAAAACACCAATACCCTCCAGAGTTCAATCTGCTATAACGGGGTATACAAGAACTCGGTACTAGTGTTCAACAACAGACTAATAAAGAGACAGGAATTCTCTAGTCTGGTCAACAATCAAACAAAGAAGTAAGAAACAACAACACCAAAGAATAGTGTTGGCCGAAGCCGAAGTAATCCACCCTTGACTAAGAACTTAAGAAGTCCTCCACCCTCTACTTCGGATCGGCACTATTACGTTACGTTAATTAATAGTCCTTAAGCATCGAGCAAGGAATCTTCTGAAAAAAGTTAGATGCTTCTCGGATGCTCGTAAGAAGTACGTATCGGATTTTGAACAGTAATTCAATAAGAAAAACACTGGCAATTAAATACTATTACAGGTTTAAATTGGCATAAGAATAATTAAAAGAATATGCAATAGTAAATGGCAAACATTAAAAAGAAGTACTCCGCAAATGCAACGGCAATAGCCTACTCGGATTGTGCTCGTGGGCCACTAATCACTAAAGTAGCCAAGCTTGCAACACATGAAATCAATAGTGCATAAACAATATCATACATAAGGAAAGCTTCAATACTATTCTGTATCTACTAATCGAGTAAAGTCTAGCTGGGGTACTGTGGGCAAAAGGTAGCAGTGACTGAGCAAAAACGGCTCGTAGCCTAGCGAAGTCCTCACAACTGTTTAAAGTATTACGTTAACACTAACAAGTGCACTTTGAGAAATCCAGATCCCTTGTATCTGGTTTTCTCCCGGCTCCTTGACAAAGTAAAAACAAGCTGTTAATAAAATACAGGGTGGTTAGGCTCTTGCCCTCACGCACTGTAAATTATTAACTCAACACAGTCAGCCGCGAAGACAACCTAGGCTTCACTGAACCGAAACGAGTATGCAGGTTTATCGCTTAACCACTGCATCAAACAACAACTCGTAACACAGAAAAGCCTTACCCCAGTCTAGCATTACCTAGACTAGCAGAAACCAGGAATAATAATAATAACACACAGGGAAATGCATAGACAAGTGCAACAAACATAAATCAATCCTATTCTAAGTTAACCCTTCCAAAATAGGCTATCTAATAGGCATGTATCTCATGAGAACTCAAGCGATAATACGTTGGCTGACTAGCTCTGCACCAACGGGACCATGGAAGTTAAAAAGGGTAGGGAAAAGAGGAGATAAGAATGTAAGGTAGTAGAGAAAGTTCACATCAGTCAGAAGAATATATATAGTTAGCAAGGGAAATGAGAAGTCGCTCTGCCTAATGAGTTCTGATCTAAAAATGGCTAGACTTCCCTTTTTATACTCGGCCCTCTAGTGAGCCCAACGTGAACTACTAAGGACCGCCCACTGACAATCATTACGTAATTTCTCTCTCTCCTCTGGGATAGACAAAGGCTTTCCTAGCACTGAGGGGAGGGGGGAGGGGGGGGGGAGTGCTAGTGAGTTAGGCCCACCTCCCGCATGGCGCACCCACTGACCCCCAACTGTGGCTGCCGCTTCTCCCATCATTACAAATAAGTTTTACACACAATACTTATAACTAATGATATAAAATAGAACTCGTTGACTCAGATGAAAACAAAATACATATTCATATTACTTATAGTACAACGGCTCACATGAACTAAGTTAGGAAACTCTACATAGACTACAGCCAAAGTTCCTGCCCTGACGATCCTAGCGAGAGTGGGGCATGACTAGGCGTTCTGTACAGCATGCTCACACTGGACATGCGTCACACCTCCCCCAAGATTTTACTTGCTCAACCCTGAGCTAAAATCTGACAAACACAGAACCCCATCAAGCCCCTCACACCCAGCGACCCAGCGACCGCATGGCACTAAAACAAAGCTGAGTTTATCACCAAAACGCATCTTATTATTAACCAAAAATTCACATTTTATAACTCCTCCCAACAATAGCAAAAAGACACAATATCATGCTCCCAGAGCGAGCTTACAGCAGCTCAGCCGTTTGATAGTTTGTGGACTACTCAAACTCTATAGGCTATGACAAACTTATACGATTACCTATATCAAAAGAAAGAGTTTTTATATGATTTTTATATTTTGATATGTTTTTCCCGGCTGCACTATAAGGGCAGCCTATTTTCCTCCACTCAAACCCACACACCTGTGATAGCCTACGACTGATCATCCACCCTTGATAAACAATCCGCGATCACATTGTCACATCCAGCAATATGACGGATGTCCAGGTTATACTCCTGCAACATCAAAGACCACCTGGTCAGTCTCATATTGTGATTGTGAAATTGATTCAGGAATCTCAAAGGGTGATGATCAGTGTAGATAACCACGACTGGGCCATAGGCTGGAACATACACCTCGAAGTGCCTGAGCGACAGCACAATCGCCAGTAATTCCTTTTCTATTGTAGAATAGTTCTTTTGTGCAGCATTGAACTTCTTAGAAAAGAAACTTACTGGGTGTTCCACACCTTCATTGTCTGTCTGTAGCAAGACGGCACCAGCCCCTACACCACTAGCATCTGTTGCCAGCTGAAAAGGCCTGTTAAAGTCTGGGGCCCTGAGTATCGGGTGAGTACATAGCAAATGTTTCACCAAAGTGAAAGCCTTTTCACACTCAGGTGCCCACAAAAACTTTTTGTCTTTAGATAACAAATCTGTGAGAGGTGCCAACACCGTTGAGTAACCTTTTATGAAGCGTCTGTAGTAGCCTATCATACCCAAGAATCTCATAATCTGCTTCTTGGTTGTTGGGTGCGGAAATTTATTGATAGCCTGTACCTTGTTCTGAGGAGGGCACACCTGTCCCCTTCCCACTACAAACCCAAGGTACTGCACAGTGGCTTTTACGAAGTCACACTTTGCCAAATTTACTACCAGACCTGCTTCACTAAGTTTCCGGAACAAGGTCTCAAGGTGCTCACAATGGCTCTCAAAGTCGTCATCATAAATGATTACATCGTCCAAATATACGGTGCAATTTGGAATGTCCTTTACAATTTCATTCATCAGGTTCTGAAACGTTGCTGGTGCATTCTTAAGCCCGTAAGGCATAACATTGCACCGGTAGGTACTCCCGTCCACAACAAAACCACATACCTCTTTAGCACGCTCGGACAAAGGTACTTGCCAGTAACCTTTTACTAAATCTACTTTAGACAAAAAACGAGCATTACCAATTTTGTCAACACTATCATCAACCCGAGGAAGAGGATATGGGTTAGTTGGAGTCAAACCGTTTAACCTACGGAAATCAATACAAAAGCGTACCTTGCCATCTGGCTTAGGCTGCAGTGTTACAGGGGAAGTCCACTTAACTGTGCCTTTCTCTATCAACCCTCTACCGAGCATATACTCCAACTCATCCCTCAGAGCTGGTAGTTTTATGGGGGGCACACGGTACGGGATTGACTTAAAGGGTAGATGGTCCCCCACGTCAACATCATGCATAGCCTGAGTAGTGAGGCCTGGGTGTTCAGCAAATACAGTGGGGTATGAACCGAACAACTGACGGATAGCATCAAACTGCGGCTCAGGCAAATGAGCTATAGCCTCGTCAGCCCTTAGGCTCGAGTTCCCCGCCCACTGATCCGCTGAAACATGTTGATCCCAGCTATCCTCCTCTGAAGCTTGACTGTCCCCCTCTCCTTCTCCACCACGGCCGCAACAAGCCAACACAGGGACAGTGAGAGGCTCAGAGGGGCGCCTCACATACTCTTTAATAAGGTTCACGTGACATAACTGGTTCTTTTTCCTCCTGTCTGGAGTGGCAACAAGGTAATCTAAGTCTGAAATTTTTTCTACAATTTTATAAGGTCCAGTGTACTTCGCAGAGAGGGGGTTACCAACCAAAGGCAACAAAATTAATACCTCTTGTCCTACAGTGAACTTCCGGAGCCTCACTTTGCGATCATACCTGTCCTTCATCAAAGCTTGTGATTCTGTCAAATTTCTACCTGCCATCTCCAGACTCTTAAGCATGCGCTCACGGCTTTCAAGCACATACTTTAATAATGGACAAGGCTGCACAGTCCCCTCCCAAATTTCTTTCAGCATGTTAAGGGGGCCCCTGACACGGTGTCCAAAAATCAGCTCGTTTGGACTAAATCCCAGGCTCTCACCAGGTACCTCCCGAGCAGCAAACAGCACATAAGGCAATCCAAGATCCCAATCCATACCGTTGTCAGCACAATAACACCTGAGCATGCTTTTAAGTGTAGCATGCCACCGCTCAAGCACCCCTTGACTCTCAGGGTGATACGCTGACGATACTACTGCTCGTATCCCATGCTGTTGCATTGTTTGCTTGAACATGTTGGAGGTGAAATTAGATCCCTGATCAGACTGAATCTCCTCCGGGTACCCGTACCTTGAGAAGTACCACAACAAGTTACTGACTACCGTCTTAGCCATTCCATTTTTCATAGGGTATGCATCGGGGTATCTAGTGGCAACATCCATTATGGTTAACAAAAATTTATTTCCCGCCTTAGTGGGAGGGAGTGGACCAACCATGTCAACAATAATTTTACTAAAGGGTGGCCCAATCACAGGAATAGGGTGTAACGGAGCCTTAGGAATAACTTGGTTCGGTTTCCCGACACGTTGACAAATATCACAGGAGTTTATCCATGACTGCACATGAGACTTCATCCCCGGCCACCAAAACAATTTCCCCAAAGCCGCCACCGTTTTTCTCACCCCTAGATGTCCTGCCAGTGGTGTGTCATGCGCCAACCTCAGTAGGCTATCCCTGCACTCCCGTGGCACCACCAACTGGTCCACTACTCCGGACCCCTTTTGCCAACTACGTTTAGGGTCTTGAAAACGCCTATAAAGGATGCCTTCTAAATAAAAAAAATCTCCTGGCTGTGCATCGCCGTCCTCGTCGAGCTCTACAGCTCCATTAGCACACGTTTGGAGCTCAGGGTCCTCTAGTTGCAACCGACTTATATCTGAGGGTGCCAAGCGATCTAACTGCTCCCGGAGCAATGCATGACCTTCCCCGATACTGGGCTGCTCCCTCTGTCTCTCTCGATGTACATAACGTTGCTGTCGTGGAGACTCGTCATGCCCAGCCTCGTCACTCTCGATGACAGGCCCAGGGGCTACTCCAGAATTAAGTAATGGTGCTAATACTGAATCACCCAGGAGAGCCGCCGAGTCAAAACTCTTAAAACCAACTCCAGCTTTAGCCTCCTCCTGTTGATCGTTCCTCCGCTGGTCTGAAGACGGAGGACTAGGCTGTGACACTTTAGCTGCCCGAGCTCGGGTGACAACACACGCCATGGGTTGTGTCTGGCACCGCTCGACCCACTCTTGCTCTTCCCTACTCACGTCGGCCGGCCTCTCGGCAACGACTAAGGGTAGAACCTCGGAAGCGGGCATTGCAAAGTCGTTGCCGAGAAGAAGGTCGACGCCCTCCACTGGCAGTTTCTCCACAATCCCGACATCCAATTCACGTGCCACACCATCCACCTCCAACTCCAACCGCACCAGCGGGTATGACCGAGTTGCATTAATACCCTGCACCACTACCACCCGAGCCGCGTTTATAGGGTAGCCAGTCAAGTTTTTCATCAGAGTCTGGGAAGCACCTGTATCACGCAAGACCTCTACTCCATGCTTGCGCCCCGCCCACATCACGCAACCCCGCCCTCTATGGTCGCAAAAAACATCCTGAGCAGGGTTCGAGCCTCCCAGGTGCTTCTGCATTGGCTGTGCCTCAGCCTCTGACGAACTGCCCCAGGCAAACTCAGATGACTTCGGAGACACACCAATGTTGCAGGCCAAAGACACAGCTGCTGTAGGTGGTTTGCTAGGACAGACTCTTGCAAAGTGCCCCTTTTTATGACAATGATAACACTCCCCCTCCCCTTTGGGCTTCCCTTGGTACTGGGAAGGGCCCGGCCCCTTCTTAAATGGGACGGTGCTAGTCTTGTGGTCAGTCTTGGTATCATGGCTCTTGTACTTGTTTGCATAAGGTATATCACTAACTCGGGGGGGTGGGGCGTCACGCCCCTTGTTACCTGCCTCACTACGCTGGGCAGACCCGCACCCACGAATTAGTGATAGCCGGAGGTCAGCCATCTCAGCTGCCTCCTGTAGAGTTTTTGGGTTCTTTTCTTTAATAGTTAAAGTCATTTCTGCACCAGTACACTTATAAAACTGCTCGAGCAGAAACAGCTCAGTCAACTGTTCGGCCGTCTCAGCTTTCTCAGAACGTGTCCAGTTTTTAAGTGCATCTTTTAAGTCCCGGGCATGTTCAAGAAAGGTCACCTCCCTAGTCTTTGTAACACCCCGAAACTTCAATCGATATGTTTCCGGTTGCAACTCGTATGCCCGTAGGACAGCTCTCTTCAATTCTGGGTAGTCAATGCAAGACTCTAAAGGCAGTGCATCATAAGCCTTCAGACCCTTACCCGTAAGTCTTGAGGAGACTAGAGCTGCCCACTTCTCTTCAGGCCAATTATGCTCCCTACATTTCTTCTCAAAACGATTAAAAAATTCTGTGACTTCAGTTTCACTAAATACCGGCACCAATTTGACTAATTGGGCCAAGGACTGTTCTCTTACTTGGCCCTCACGGCCCATCCAAGTCCCTGTCGACTCTGCACGAGACTTATCTAAATCTAATTTAGCACAATATTTCTCCGAGTCGTACTTAAGCTCAGCCTCATGCCTCCTAACCTCAATCTCATGCCTCCTCGTCTCATCCTCCTGCCTCCTGGTCTCATTTTCATGCCTCCTGGTCTCATCCTCCTGCTTCCTAGCCTCAATCTTAGCAAGCTCAAGTCTAAATACCATATCTGGAGACAGACAGGAAGAGGGAGCTGCCACTACTGAAGGAGGGGGGCAAAAACTGGGGAACCACCATGTGCACCACCCGAGGGCACTCCAATCTGCCAATTCTCATCCCTCTGTGGGAGAGTGCTAACCTCCGGTAACTGAGTGGACGGCACTGTGGGAGTCGAGTGAGAGGGGATCTGGGGAGGAACCCCCCCAAACGCCCTCTCCTCCGAAACCCCATGTCGCCCACGCAACACCCAGGAAATCAGCTCCCCCTTGGACATCCCTACTACATTGGAAATTCCCAAAACCTTGGCTATCAGGTGCAAGCCACAAACATCCACCCCAGTCAGCCTCTCCTCCGTCACGTGGTACCGCTTACTCACAAAAACTCTAGCATCCTCCTCACTGGTTACTAACGGCACACCTTCAAATGGCATCTCTCGCTCATCGTCAGTGCTAATGCACGACATACTGAAGTCCACAAAAAAATTCTCGAGACAAAAGTGTTTAAACTTCCTATGCAAGCACTAATTACTAAATTAACTGGAGTCTCTTAAATGCTTTACTAATTGCCATACAAAAACAAATATTCTTCAATATGCACGCTAAAATACAAACAAACAAATGTTGTACAACTCTGCAAAAATTTATACTGTTCACAAAATCCTAAGCAAGGTCGCCATTTGTTACGACCTGGCACTCGGGTACACAAGGGCTCTCAATCAGGACTCTAATACGGCTCGCTGCCACAACGGAAACACACGATCCCAACCCCTGAGTACTGCCAGCCGAACAAAAACACCAATACCCTCCAGAGTTCAATCTGCTATAACGGGGTATACAAGAACTCGGTACTAGTGTTCAACAACAGACTAATAAAGAGACAGGAATTCTCTAGTCTGGTCAACAATCAAACAAAGAAGTAAGAAACAACAACACCAAAGAATAGTGTTGGCCGAAGCCGAAGTAATCCACCCTTGACTAAGAACTTAAGAAGTCCTCCACCCTCTACTTCGGATCGGCACTATTACGTTACGTTAATTAATAGTCCTTAAGCATCGAGCAAGGAATCTTCTGAAAAAAGTTAGATGCTTCTCGGATGCTCGTAAGAAGTACGTATCGGATTTTGAACAGTAATTCAATAAGAAAACACTGGCAATTAAATACTATTACAGGTTTAAATTGGCATAAGAATAATTAAAAGAATATGCAATAGTAAATGGCAAACATTAAAAAGAAGTACTCCGCAAATGCAACGGCAATAGCCTACTCGGATTGTGCTCGTGGGCCACTAATCACTAAAGTAGCCAAGCTTGCAACACATGAAATCAATAGTGCATAAACAATATCATACATAAGGAAAGCTTCAATACTATTCTGTATCTACTAATCGAGTAAAGTCTAGCTGGGGTACTGTGGGCAAAAGGTAGCAGTGACTGAGCAAAAACGGCTCGTAGCCTAGCGAAGTCCTCACAACTGTTTAAAGTATTACGTTAACACTAACAAGTGCACTTTGAGAAATCCAGATCCCTTGTATCTGGTTTTTCCCGGCTCCTTGACAAAGTAAAAACAAGCTGTTAATAAAATACAGGGTGGTTAGGCTCTTGCCCTCACGCACTGTAAATTATTAACTCAACACAGTCAGCCGCGAAGACAACCTAGGCTTCACTGAACCGAAACGAGTATGCAGGTTTATCGCTTAACCACTGCATCAAACAACAACTCGTAACACAGAAAAGCCTTACCCCAGTCTAGCATTACCTAGACTAGCAGAAACCAGGAATAATAATAATAACACAGGGAAATGCATAGACAAGTGCAACAAACATAAATCAATCCTATTCTAAGTTAACCCTTCCAAAATAGGCTATCTAATAGGCATGTATCTCATGAGAACTCAAGCGATAATACGTTGGCTGACTAGCTCTGCACCAACGGGACCATGGAAGTTAAAAAGGGTAGGGAAAAGAGGAGATAAGAATGTAAGGTAGTAGAGAAAGTTCACATCAGTCAGAAGAATATATATAGTTAGCAAGGGAAATGAGAAGTCGCTCTGCCTAATGAGTTCTGATCTAAAAATGGCTAGACTTCCCTTTTTATACTCGGCCCTCTAGTGAGCCCAACGTGAACTACTAAGGACCGCCCACTGACAATCATTACGTAATTTCTCTCTCTCCTCTGGGATAGACAAAGGCTTTCCTAGCACTGAGGGGAGGGGGAGGGGGGGGGAGTGCTAGTGAGTTAGGCCCACCTCCCGCATGGCGCACCCACTGACCCCCAACTGTGGCTGCCGCTTCTCCCATCATTACAAATAAGTTTTACACACAATACTTATAACTAATGATATAAAATAGAACTCGTTGACTCAGATGAAAACAAAATACATATTCATATTACTTATAGTACAACGGCTCACATGAACTAAGTTAGGAAACTCTACATAGACTACAGCCAAAGTTCCTGCCCTGACGATCCTAGCGAGAGTGGGGCATGACTAGGCGTTCTGTACAGCATGCTCACACTGGACATGCGTCACAGCGCGTAGTGTTTTTGTCCCGCTCGATGACGTCACGGCTGACTGCCTCGTGGGGTTTGGTTGAGGGAGGTCCTTACCATGTTGCTAGCTTCTTTGCTAGTGGCTAGAGGACTTGTTACCTCTTTACTCTGCGTGGTGCAAACTAGTCCTGGTATATATACAGGTTCCTCGCCACTCTCTCCCTCAGATCTGGTTTCTAGAACGCATCCCTCTTTATCCTTTGATACCTGTTCCCCGCTCTGCACCTGAGAATCTTTTCCTCTGCCTACCTCTCTCTTTTTCCATATCTTTCACTACCTTTTATTAATACCATACCCCTCTGGTTAACTCTGCAAAATCAGCTTCATGCTGGCCAGTTGTATTGTGCGTTAAGGTCTGATATAACCCATGTATGTTAGTTGTTAAGATAAGTTGATCACGAAGCATTGGTTGGCATTCATATTGTTTAGTACCGCTTCCTATAATTATTAGTGTTCTGCTGGATTAGATAATGCTAGACTAGGGGTCTGATATTATAAGGTATTGTTTCCTATGAGTGCTGGCTTTAGTTAAAAGCTGCATGACATACCTGAGAACTGGAGTTGATTGAGTAAATTCTAGTCTGTGTGCCATTGAGAGTAGAGTATGCACGAATGAGGGCTTTTTGCCTATACCATTCTGCACTGTTCTAAGCTTGTTGTTTGTCTTTGAGGTACGCCAGGAGAACGCTTAATACTTCGGTATTAAGGTTTCTCAAGAGAGCAACCCTTCCCTATAACGTAATATTTGACACACAGACTTGAGATTTACACTAGGCTATGCGGCATGCCATGCGCACCAGTATCTCGTATCATAGCACTCTAGCTAGACTTCATCAATCATAGTAGACATTAAGTATATTAATCCAATTACTCTTTTTATGCATACCCGTTTATGATTATACAAGCATTTCGCAGCCTAGTTTGATGTATGGAGACACAAACGACTTAGGCTCTTTTTGTTGATAGGAATACTGCATTGTCGTGGCGATTATTATTGTTGTAGTGTTTAAGATATTCTTGGCTCCGACGGCATTATATATTCTGCCTTTTTGTGTGCATAGCCTGCACGAGCATTGTTCCGCTGCCTGCCTTTTTTGGGTTCCATTTCCGATACGAGCATCTTTATAGCATCTAACATTTAAAGAAGATTCCTTGTTAGTGTTGAAGGACTTTAGTGCACTTTCTTTCATGCAGGAGTGCCTGACATTTATTGATTAAAGTAACGTAAGCTGTAACTTCTCTTACCACCTTACTTTGCATACCATAACCAAGCACCTTCGGTTATAGGTAGTAATAGGCTGTTTTCACATAACATTAAGCCTAGAGTAGACGCACATTTATTGAGTTTGATAGCCTATTATTGCATATAGAACTCTGTAGAGTATATTTGTTTGTTCACTGGGAAATATACATGAGGTTGGATCTAGCGCTTTTGTAGAGCATTATGCCATTACTAGTCCAATGAATAAGAGCCCTGATATATTTAAACCTCAGTCGTAACAAATGTAAACAGAGAAACCGATCCGGGAGTAATAATATCGAGTAACCTAAAACCGAGTCAATAATGTTCAGAAGTTGTTAAGAAGGCAAACAAAATAATTGGCTTTATAGGCAGGTCATTTGAGCATAAATCCAAAGACGTTATCCTAACCCCTTTCCAATTCCTTAGTCCGCCCTCTTCTGGAATACTGCGTTCAATGCTGGTGCCCTTATTACGAAAAAGACATAAACAAGCTAGAACGAGTTCAACGTAGAGTTACCAAAATGATACCTAGCCTAAAGAACAAACCATACGAAGAGCGTCTTAGAGAATTAAATCTATTTCCTTTAACCCAGCGCAGATTAAGAGGTGACTTAATTCAAGTGTTAAAAATCATCAAAGGCATCGACAATATGAACTGTAGTAAGTACTTCACTGTCGACCAATCTAATTACACGCGGGGAAACGGTTGCAAAATTATTGGTAAATCTTTTAACTCACACGAATCTAAGAATTTCTTCTTCAATCGAGTTGTCAACTTGTGGAATGGGCTTCCCCGAGACGTTATAGACTGCAGCAACGTTGATTCATTTAAACTCCGCATACACAAATATCTCGCATCAAACCCGCGACTGACTGCGTTCGTAAATGAATAACTTTATTTTATCCTCCCCTCAGTTACTAACCCATATGTCCCCTACTAACTTCCTAGTCCTGCCACGGACATTAGTTCCAGGGCAGTAGTTCCCTTTCCAATGTTCCCTTACCCACTCTAAACCACTGTTTGGACACTTGATCCACAGTGTTTTGGAGGACAAGCAGCCTAGAAGGGTCACTAGACCTATTGCTGCTTGATTTCCTTTGTGCTCCTTTGTACTTTTTGCTTTGGCGACAGCTCGCCTGAGAGAGAGGAGAGTTTCTGTTACTTGGAATTGTTGATTCGCTGTTTCTCTGAGAAAATTGAGAGCATGCATACAGGAGTCGGTCATCATTCTAAGTGTGCTCGCGGAGAGGGTTTCAGAGCGTGCCATTATTGATCCTCCGGGCATGACAGCTTCCCGGGTGAGCTGAATTATCTTAAGCCCCCCAAAGGTACTTCTCGCAAATTCCTCCTCTGTTCCGTGTGGCCCAAAGAGTGCATCTCTTAGAAGACGGCGGTGTATTTAATAGTGGCCCCTTCATCATTGACGATGTTGCCTATTAGTATAATAGTCTCCATTCAACACCCACGTCCCTCGTTTGAATCAACCGCCGCGAGGAAGAAAGAGAATCATCTTCATAAGTGCAACGCTACTTCTCTTATGGTGTCGTCATATTGATCGGGTACCCACTCCGAAAAAACTTTGTAAAAAAAATAAGAGAACAAGAAAGGGAAAAGAATTTTCCCATCTTAACACTGTTATTGACACGCTTCCCACATTCGGTGGATTTCTCGCGTTGTGGCTTCTTGCCGTCTCTCGCCAAGCGCAACGAATCCTCCTTCTCTTCCTCGCGGGCCTAACGTCAACATCAGTGCCCCCGCGCTCCGGCTTCATTCGACGCTCGCTCTCCTCTAGTGAGTCTTTGCTCATTTGTATGTATATGGGAGTTAGTGAGCAGGGTTAGACTAGCTAGCACGGGTCGTGTTATGATTGGCCCGCAGGAAGTGTTAAAATTAGGGTACATTTAGGCGCTTTTACTTGTGTTCATTGTTTCCACCACGCATGGTGTTTTCCAATTGTTACTAGGCACCTTATCTTTGTTTTTTTTACTTAGTTAGGAGGCCTTCCTGTAAGTTTCTGGCTGTTTCTCGGGATGGCTAGAGGGTCTACGGATCCTGTTTTGTTGCAGACGCGCCAGGGTTAGATTCGCCACAGGTGGTTGTGGCGTCCCCCCGGCTTGTGAACCTGTGGAGAGGCCCTCGTGGGGGGGGTTTTCTCCTCGCCCTTCCGGCACTGTTCTTGTTCTTGTGTGTTCTGTTAATTATCCTGGATAAGCTGTTAGGTTATGTAGTTTGGGGGGGATATTATTACTACTGTGTTTGTTTGTTTTTATTCTCACCCCTTGTGAGTTGTGGTCTCCCAAGGGTTGTGTGCCACTTTCCTGGGAGTCCGGCTACATGTTCCTTGTGTGGGAGTGCGGGTGTGGGGGTGCTGGGTTCTTCGCGGCTGCGCCTTGCTTCGAGTCCGTTCCACCTACCCCCCGTTTTTCTGGGCTCGCCGTCCCTTGGTTGTATCCGTTGGTCCGGTCCGGTGTTCCGGCGGAGCTTCGAGCTCAGGTCTCCCGCGCCGGGCCTTTACGTCGGTGGTGTGGCTATGCCATGGCCTCTTGGTCCACAGTCCCTCGGGTATCCGGCGGACGCCGTCGTAGAGGTTAAAAAAGTGTCATCCCCTCGGATTGTGCCTCCGCCTTTCGGCGGCTCAGAGAGCAGGAAGTCCTCCGGCGGGTGGTGTTTTCTTCAAAGTCACACACCGTTTCCCGCCGTTCGGGGTCCCCTCCCAACCCCTGGTCTGTTACCATGGTTAGGAAAATGGGGGGTGGGGGGGTAGTGCGATCGTTTACCCCGCCGGACCGGCGGCCTAGTGAGTAAAAAGATCCCGGCGGACACAGTACGTGTATCCAGCAATTAGCACTAATACATTAATAAAGTCTACCCCACCTTGCCGGCGGCTCAGTTGGTAGATTTCGGCGACCGCTTGTGTGCTTTTTAGAGCACGGAATGGTTCACCGGTTAAAAGGACCTCTGTACTATGGCATGCGCCGTCACGGAGGCCCTGCATGGGTGGTATTCCTTTCTCATGTCACCAAGGGCAGGAGAGGGGGATATCCACACCATCTTAGGAGTGATAAGACGGAGGAGACGGTGGTCACCTATTCTTATTACACCGGGAGGTTAGGATAGGTAGAACTTACCCTATATATCCTCATGAGCATTGATTCCTGGAAATTTTCTTTCCAGAACACTCAAGACACCCGGCTACCACGTCGTTACTGCCGGGGAGAGGGGTCGACATCATGCCCCTATTTACAGTCTGCTCAACCCCCTCTTGTCTTTTGCTACCTATTCAGGCTCACGGCGAATGTATCAGATGTGTTCACTGTTTCAACAGAAACTCCTTCTTGTGGACATTTCGTACATGTCCGGTTTGCTCTGTATTATTGGAGGAATGGCTAGCGGCCCAAGATATGTCTTGTTTACGTACCCTCATTGAGGTAAAGAATAAATTTAAAACATATGCTTATCAAGTAGCCAATAAGGAAATGTAATGTGATAATCCGGAACTATTAACCCTTTGGCTGCGGCTATGTTTGGGCTATTTAGGGCATATTCAGGCACTCCTGAATGATAAATCAAGCATCTGCATTAAATGAAGTGTATTCTGCCGAAAACTAGGCAAAAATAGCTTCAAAATGACACCAGAACGGACCCTGTACGTGGTCTGGTTCACCCGCAGTGGTCCCAGTGAAACGCGGGAACCCCACTATTATGTAACACTCGCTCGCTTGGCTACACTGGTGAGAGAGACAGAGAGAGACCCGTGCGAGACACAGCCTAGCTCAGTGAGCCGCTCGGTGCTCTGAGGGTCGGAGGTGGGCCCCACATGCTCCCGCCCACTGACACTCGATTTTTACGTTTTTTACAGGCTTTTAAAGCCTGGAAATTGCTGTAACTTGCCAAAACATTCCAGAACGTCACCCGCAGCGAAAGGGTTAAGATTAGTCCAATTATATTCTTGTGATGATCAGGCAGCTCACCATTCATATGCATCCCCTATTCCCTTGCTGACCATTGGGTCTCCTATGTCCTCCACACTGAGCTCCTCTCCCCCAGCAAAGAAGAGCCGAATAATGTCCCCAGAACGCCACCGTCTGCCCCAGCCGGCCTCCACGGCGGGCACTCAGCAGAACAGTGACAGCACGGACTATCTGCCGGACAAGATACGCCGGCTCTCGAGCCCACCACGACGTGTGTTCATCTCTAATGAAACTCCGGCACCAATAGATCTGCCAGAATCGGGAGCTTCGGATCCGGCGACCACCTCTGGCTTACCTACTGGTGGATCTGGTCTCCCTGAACCGGAAGCCGATCCCCCTCACTGTGCACCTAGACTAAGACAATCTGTACACGTTAGGCTCCAAGGTTCAAAGTTAGTTTTATCACAACACACAGACTCACCAAGCAGACATGATTCATACTGCTACTCAGTCTCCAGGGGAAAAAATGTCACGTGCGGTTACGACCATAACGTCTCACGCGACACGTTCGGCTCCGTCTACGGACCAACCCGACTTAGCAATCACCCTTCAGAATCCAGGGTCGCGGTATGCGCCCTACCCTTCAACAGCCCCACCAAGTGACCTGAAGTCACCGGCCGGCGGTTTTTCTCACCCGGGTACGGCGAGTAGCGGTCTGACACAGACGTACACTCGTACGACACAAATGACCACCTTCACACAGGCTGACCCTAGGTTACAGACTGACCAACATAATAATCCAAACACACAATCAACTACCAACCTAACAACTGTACAATTGAATGAATTATTACAAAGGTAATGGATCAGTGTGCCATTAAACAAGGTAAAACCCCGACGCCGGCTCTGGGACCTCTTCCCAGGATACCTAAGGTCCCCTTTCTTACCGATGTAGGCATTTCCTCCCCGGTAGCATCTAGGGTCCCCTCTTATATCACCATCAACACTCCCTCTCCGGTAGTCACCGCCGCCGGGCCAGAGACGGCCCGCCAACTTGACTATCCACAGCCTACGGTCCCAGAGCTACACGAACAGAGTCATGCTTGGCCGGCGGAACAAGAGTTTCAGTCACAAACCGAAATGCCTACCCCAGGGCCATGGCCAGACACATTAATCCAGCCACCACCCTCGAAGCAACTCCTTGGTTTAGGAGACATCGATGAGTTTAAGCCCCTCAATACAACCTCCTCTTCCGCCAGCCGACCTAGACAAGGACTACCGGCAGAACCTTGGGTGACAATTCCCCCTGGCATGAGATCCCCTTTGATTAGATTAGACACAGAGTCAATTCAGAGTCAAGAGCTCCTAAAATTACATAGTTCTGTGATCCCAGGGGATACCCAGCCTTACTTGTCCCCCACACTAGACAGGACCCTTCCGGTTAGTAACCTGCCGGGCCCATCTTCTATTCCCCAGTCTCAAGTAGTTAAAGTGCCAGGCAGGCTCTGGCTTCCAGTTACGGCCGTAACATGAGGTGAGGAACATAAGTCAATACAAGGGGAGGTCCCGGTACTGGCGGAGTGGGCTATTGAAGTTAACCGTAAACATGTATTTAGGGCCAAAGAAAAGAACGGTACAGTCTTGCAGGTTCCGATATATGCCAAACCGGATCCGGCCAATTTCCAATATTTTGTGTATGACCCATGTCAGCAAGTTCCTCTTCCGGCAGATTCCCCGGTCCAGGAACCTCCTCACTCAGACGTTCCCATTTGCCCGAATTGTCATCAACAATGTAGCCATTCTGGCTGTAGTTCTCTGCCTATTCGGCAGGACACCTCAAAGGATTTTGACAGGTGTGGACCTCATAAAGACCACAGGGAGTTGAATCTGAGTGAGGTAGGGAACGGACCATGGAGTATGTGGGATCAGGAACTGCAACAATTTGCTATTGATATTACATCCAATCCCTTGTCCCCAATTCCTCCTCAACCCCGTATCGAGTTTGACTGGCTGGCACAACGACCGGGCGGAGTTCCTTTTCCTATTTTTAATTTTCTTATTCCACCTCAATTCACGGCAGAGGATTTCCCTCGGCCTCTTATTGCACCTGACCCTATTGACCTTCAACGCGAATCTCTGGTCAGAGACAAAGCCGATAGAGCATTTATTAGCTTTCTTTTAACTAGGGACACGGCCCAGGCTATTGCCCAACCAGTGCCGAATCTCTCTCCACGAACTCAGGAATTAATTAAAGTATTCCAACAATATCTCCTCCCCGCCCCGGCTCGAACGCTTACAGACATCCGAATAGCCTTGTTTGAGGCCGTCCGGTCACGTCAGCGCCTCAGACTCGGTATGGCGCAGGAGTTGCCTATGAATGCTTACTATCGAATACTGCTCTCCCCGGTCTTAACTGCGAGAGTATTTGATGAACAAACGGAACGGGATGTTCGTGTTATGTTGAGCCGCAAGAACAAGACAAACCAATAACTCTCCATGTTGGCCCCAAGCGGTGGGCAAACGGGTTCACCTCTGGCTCAGAGAATGAAATCAGTTACATATAGGACGTTTGTCCTCCTTCCTCCAGTCCTCTCTCAGTCTTCCTCCCTCCCTCAGCCACGCTGGCGTAACAGGGATCATGAGGTTAGACCAATGGTTAGTTTCCACGGAGGGCAGCGCCCCCTGAGAACTTCAGTTTGACTGACCGGAACCGGTCTACACTTAAGCACGCCGGATTTAGTCTGACGACCTTCCACAATGTGGTAAGACTAGTCACCCCCCCTCTGCACAAGGGGTAAGGCAACTAACACATTTAATAGGGATATAGGATGACGGTCACCGGCCGGGGTCGGTTTCGCAGTAACCATTCACCCCCCGGCGGAACCGCATCTGGAGTGCCTCATTTTATTAACAAACTGAGAACCAGAGGCGCCCGGCCTGCCGGCTGGCCGCCGTAATATGTTAGTCCCATAACGGGCCTCTCCTAAGGATTATACTGTGTAACACCCTTTGGGGCCCCTCCGCATAAGGTAAAATCCAGGGTCACGCATCATGTTTTTCCTTACTTAAGCTAAGCCAGCCCAGTCCTCGGCGGGTCCGTCTGCCGTAGTTTTTGGGGCAATCACCCCAGCCGTGAAGTTAGATAATCCCGGCGGGAATTGAGCTCTTCAATCGGCTTGTGCCTGTCGCTAGCTTTCGTCAAGGGAAGGTGCACTAAAACATTTTTTTACTAGGGTCAGAGCCGGCTCAGCAGCAAGTCATCATTCATACTTCACTAACTTTTGCCGGCTTCAGGTCAGTGTTTCCACCCTCCTTTAGAATCCCATGAACAGCAAACCAGCCCTTCCGCACTCTTGGGTCGGCCATCTTTAACCTTAATCTTGATCCTGAGCAATGAGCAGGCGTCCCTTAAAAATCTCAGATGCATTAATGAATCTGCAACTCGGACAACCAGCCCGTTGACTAGGGCTCACCCAACCACCTGTTTTCAGCCTATGTAATTCTCGGAGGTCATGTCAGTTTTTCAATCCAATTCCACACCAACATTTAAGTCCCGCAATGGTCCCGCCGGTTCATATCCTGCTTCTACGAGATCAGCCGCGCTGTCCTTGAGTCTGCTCTGGCCCCCGGAGAAGGGAGGGGTGTTAGGATATAGTTTAGTTTACCCCTTAGAGTGCCGATTAGGCGAAAGTATGTTATTATAATAAGATCAACTTTTCTTTTATCATGTTATGTACAGGATGGGTCTCCAAGATAAGGGGCAGGGGGGCACGACGACAGCCTGTCAAACTGCCGGATCACCCCAAAGTAGACCTCGTTACCCCCTCACGGGTTCCAGCGGCCTGACTGAGTTCTGAGTCACGCACCGACCTGTGCTGGGTAGGCGGGACTCAGAAATACACATACATTTTTTGTTATATCAAATTAATATTTAGAGTCCGAGTAGGAAAGATCAGCAGAACTTAAGTGCCATCGAGACAGTGGGTCGTGGCACAAAGTGACTTCCCTGTTTTTCTCTACAATCTCTAGTTTTAAGAAATTTCACTTTCAAGTATGCCCATAGGCAAACCTCTGTTTGTATTCCTCATTTTATGTACTGTGATGGTTCCGCCCTGGCAGGCTTCCGATAAAAGGGGGGGGGGATATGTGGATCCCAGTACAAGGAAAGAATTCCCCCCTTTAAAAGGATTGCAAGCGGGTTCGAGGGCTAGCCTAGATGCTGTTTACGCCGGGCGGTGCCCAAAATTAGAAATGTACAAGCTAAAGAAGCTTAGGTTGTTTGAATAAGAAAGTTAGTTTGCTGAATTCAAACTTAAGTTGCTTGATTTAGAAATTTAGGTTTTTTAAATTTAAACCTCCAGTTTTATGATAATTAATAAATGAAAGTTTGTGTTTCCATCTTCGCAAACTAGTTGCACTAGCTTACTAGAACTCTGTGAAGAATTACAATAGCTAACTGTCCAGTCTCATATAATTTCAAAGTTCCCAGACTATACTCTATTTTTTTCCAGCTGATCGTAAATTGAATCTCTTATTAGCTGATTTCTCGATACTTAATGGAAATATATGAAACTACTATGGCTGTGTGTCATATTAATGCCAAGTTTTCAGAATAACCATCATCTTTCGCTACAAAATCTACCTTATAGCCGAGTAACAAAGATAAAAACATGACAATTTACCCTCAGCTGGAAAAAAATAGACTATAGTTACACTAGGCTCAGACGATCAGTAAAGATCGACTGGCAACTCCGATATGTCTCTGGCTAGTTTCACTAGCTTCAGTAAAATTAATACATGTCAATACGACTACGCCTACGAACCTCGCTACAGCGACACAGGTTCCGGCTCGAAGTGATGAAGGGTTGTGCAATTAACTCTATCTCACCCCTTACAACACACACCTCATACATGAGGACTCTGTTGTTGGCGCAGGCTTCTTTGAAGCAAGCACTGCTCACACTCTGTCTATAATTTTTTACTAAGTTGTATGCACAACTACAATATACAAAGAACTTTTTCTGTTATGAGAATTATGGATTTAACCATACGGTTTTTAGAAGTTTGTGATACTGCGAATGTCCCCCTCCAGTCTTGGAATTCAGGCAACATCGTCAATGATGAAGGGGCCACTATTAAATTATAGGTTTGATTCCAGAAGGGAAGTAGAGAAAACCTAATATTTAGTAGGGGCCCCGGAAACATTGACGACGATGTCCCTCCCAACCATCCCCTTCCCATTCGCTGTTATTTTGAGTGATCTTGATATAGCATTGAAGGATTAATCGTTGCGCTTTGCGAGAGATGGGAAGAAGCCACAACGCGAGAAATCCACCGAATGTGGGAAGCGTGTTAATACTCTTATTTTGTTTACGAAGTTTTTTCGTAGTGGGTACCCGATCAATATGACGACACCATAAGAGAAGTAGCATTGCACTTATGATGATGAATCTCTTTCTTCCTCGCGGCGGTTGATTCAAACGACTGACGTGGGTGTTGAATGGAGACTATTATACTAATAGGCAACATCGTCAATGATTCCGGGGCCCCTACTAAATATTAGTTTTTCTCTACTTCCCTTCGGGAATCAAACTTATATTCTTGTCTGTCACTGTTTTCATTGGTTGTGTGTCCTCTAGGTAATCCTCGTACTCCTTAAAGAACATTTTGACGTGGTCATTCTCGGTGATAGTTATGGTGCCAGCTACTATGGGTACATCCTCAACTTCGGCAGGTGACGTTGCTTAATTTTTCTGCAAAATAGTTCAATGTTCATGTGAAATATGTCTAATTAATGATTCAAAATATATACAATGAAAGTTGTACTGTTTTAGTTGGCATATAATTAATTACAAATGTATTACAATGTTTCTTTACTTTAACCCTTAATTAGCGGCTCACCACATAAGTCGAGTTAAATAAAGCTGGACTATGTGGCGGCGCTCGACATAACTCGAGTGGCAATTTCAGCACGTAATGTTGCTGAGAGAGAGAGACAAGTGGTGGCAGGAGAGTAGCGAGCGTATGACTGCTCCAGACCACCGCGGCGAACATACTGACACGAATCCCAGCTCCCTCCTCCCTCTCTCACTCGCTATATAAGGAATTGTATCGGGAAAGTGGCTAATTACATGCTTTTTGCACTCGCGTTGCACGGTTATTGCAAGAAAACTAGCCATCATAAAAGGATCGTTATGGTGTCGTTCGAAAGCTCTGTTTATGCCCTTTCAGGGATAGGTACTTGTTTTACGTTCTGGGTCTTATTTAGGCATGAAAATGATCACGTAAACAGCCCTATTTTGGCTAAAAACACCCCGCTGGGCGGTACATATAAATAAACCGCATAGGCCGCTCGTAAGGTGTTAAAGTGAATTGTTTTTATTTCTTTAATGTTTGGCCTATTATTAAGAAAATAATTTAATTATGGAAAGCAAACCTTACGTACGTGTCTGAGGAGCTCCTGGTATTCCATGGAGTCTTTATTTTTCTTGTGAAAATGTCTTAAGTGCATATCGATCCGTTTAATTGATTTTGAGCAGAAGGGACAATCATATAGGTTTGTTTTCTTTGCATTTGTTGGTGGCAGGGACCTTTTCCTAGAGAACCAACTCGCTGCAGCCAAAACATTCTCTCTATCGTCGCTAGTTAGGTACGAGTGGCAAAGGGCCATGTGCTTCCGTAGGTTGACTGATTTGCTGTAGCAACCGGCGACTGGGCATGGTCTGCCAGGTCTCTTTGTTGTCTTGCTGATCGCTCTGGGATATTTACAATCTCGGCCTTTGTATTAATTTAGAAGCTTTCTTGCACACTGCCACTGCCGGAGTGTAGTATTTTTTTCTCGGTCTTTATTTTTCTTCAGTTTATCTAGTTCAGTTGTTTTCTTTTCTATTTCGTGGTCGTATAAACGGTTAATAGTCCGTAAAGTCTTAGTTTTGCGGACACGATCGATCTCCTTGTTCAGTTGTCGTCTATGCTGTCGAGAAAGGTGCTTCGTCGCATTTATTCGGTCATGTAGACTTTGAAGTACAAGCTTTTTTAATTCATCAATCCTCTCTTCTGTTAGTTCTGTGTAGGAAAGGAAAATTCTTTGAAATAATAGATTACTGTACAATTATTAGGAACATAAACATATAACACATCGCAAGTATTACACATGGAAGTAATTTGCAAGAGAGTATGGGTCTGTGGGTTCAAGGATTGTGTGGGTGAGAATGAAAGTAGGAATACAAACGTGGGTGATTGTGTGTGTGTATGCCCGACAGAGGATCAACTTGAAAGCAAGAAAGAGGAGTTCTGGATGAATGTGGAGGCGTGCCTGGAGAAGTTTGACAAGAACGAAAGAATATTTCTGATTGGGGATATGAATGGAAAGGTGGGTGAAAGGAAAGTTGAGGGAGTGGTGGGAGGGTGGGGGCTACCATCAGAGGTGAATGGGAATGGTAGTGCACTTGTGAACGTATGTGTGGGGAGGAGGCTGTGGATAGCCAACACCTTCTTTCGACACAGAATGATCCACAGGTACACATGGAAATGGGTGATCATGAAGGATAAGACAGTGGTGGAACGAAAGTCATTGATTGATTATGTATGTGTCGATGAACGAATAAAGAAATCTGTGATGGATGCTAGGGTGTATAGGGGTATTGGAGGGGGTCTGTCAGATCATTATGTAGTAGTAGCTAAGGTTAGGATACAAAAGAAGTGGGTGAGGAGAGCTGGAGGGAGGCGAGAGGAAGGTGGAATGGTGAGGAGGGTGGAGAGGTTACAGGAGGAGGAAATCAGGGAAGAGTAGAGGAGAGCAGTAGAAAGACGACTAGGTGGGTTCGACCTGGAAGTTATGGAGGAAGTGAAAGAGATGAGCAAGGTGTTAAAGGATGAGATCTGTGCAGCATGTGAGGAGGGGTGTGGAGTGAGGAAAAGAGGGAGGGGAGTGAAAGGTACAGCATGGTGGACAGAAGAAGTATAGATAGTTGTGGAGGAAAAGAAGAAAACATATAGAGAGTGGTTGGGTAGTAGAGGGAATGCAGCTTTCGAGAGACAGAAACGAGCCAGGTACGTGGTGAGAAAGAGGGTGGTGAAGAGAGTAGTGAAGGAAAGTAAAAGAAGAGTAGATGAGGAATTTGGAAGGAATCTGAGTGTAAAATGGAGGTAGAGTAAGACACTGTTCTGGAAAGAAGTCAAGAAAGTTAGGGAAGGTAGCAAGGGAAACAGTAAGGGTGTGAAAGATAAGAATGGGAGAATGCTAACCGAGAAGCAAGAGAGAGTCGAAAGATGGAGGGAGTACTTCAATGAGTTGCTAAATGTAAGGAATGAAGAGCCAGCAAACATAGTTGGATATGGTATGGGAGGAAGAAGAAGAGAAGTAGTGGAGGAGGAGGTGGAGATCAAGAGGTCAGAAGTGTGGGAAGCCATGACAAGAGTGAAGTTGGGGAAAGCACCAGGAACAGATGGAATGTGTGGGGAAATGTTGAGATATGCTGGTGAGATAGTGATCGAACGGGTATGGAAAATGTGCAAACTAGCATGGAAGAAGGGGAGTGCACCCAATGACTGGAAGACTGGCATAATAGTCCCCCTATATAAGGGCAAAGGGGAAAGAGGAGTGTGTGGTAACCACCGAAGAATATATCTTCTAAGCGTAGTAGGGTAGGTATACAGTAGGGTAGTGATTGAGAGAGTGAGAGTGAGAACGGAGAAATGGATAGGCGACAAGCAGGGAGGTTTTCGGAAGGGAAGAAGATGTGTAGATCAGATTTTTACTCTGAAATGTGTTGTGGAGAAATATCTGGAGAAGAAACAAAAAGTGTATGTTGCCTTTATGGACTGGGAGAAGGCCTATGACAGAGTGGATAGAGAAGGTTTGTGGAAAGTACTTAGAATATACGGAGTAGAGGGCAAGTTGCTGAAAGCAGTGAAGAGCATGTATGAGGGTGCAAAGGCGGCAGTACGTGTGGAGAGTGAGCAGAGCGAGTTCTTTGACCTGAATGTTGGTTTGAAATTGGGGTGTGTGATGTCCCCGTGGTTGTTTACTGTATATATGGATGGAGGCATGAAAGAAATTATATCAAGAGCAGTGGAAGTTGGTGTATCGCTGAAAAGGGAGGGAATTGAGTGGAAGCTACCTATACTGCTGTTTGCGGATGATAAGGTTCTGATGAGTGATAATGAATGGGAGTTGCAGGGTCTGGTAAATGAGTTTGGAACAGTGTGTGAAAAATGGAATTTGAAGGTAAATGCGGGGAAGAGCAAGGTTATGGTCTTCGAAAGGGGTGAAGTCACAGAGTGTGAGGTGAAGCTGAACGGTCAGGCTATGGAGATCGTCAACTCTTTTAAGTATCTGGGCAGAGTGTTGAGTAAAGATGGGACTATGGATGAAGAAGTGCGAGAGAGGGTACAACAGGGGAAGAGGGTTGTAGGAATGCTGAAAGCAGTAACAAGAAATAGGGTGGTCAGTATGGAAGTGAAAAAGTCCTTGCATGACAGTGTCGTAATCCCGACACTGACTTACGGAAGCGAAGCATGGATGTTGGTTGAGAGACTCAGACCAAGAGTGAGAGCAGAGGAAATGAATTACTTAAGAAGTGCGTGCGGAGTTACATGTAGGGATAGACAGACGAATGAGGAAGTAAGAAGGAGGTGTGGTGTGGAGGTAGATGTGCTGGAAAGTGTGAAAAGGAACAACTTGAGATGGTTCGGTCATATGGAACGTATGGAAAGTGAGAGAATGACTAAGAGGGTGTACGAGAGCGAGGTGGAGGGACAGAGAGGGAGAAGTAGACCGAAAGAGAGGTGGAAGGATGGAGTGAGGAAGCATATGGACGAAGGCGGTGCTGGTTGGGAGGAGGGGCGTCGACTGACTGGGGACAGAGGTGAGTGGGGGCGGTTCGTTCGTGGCCACTCCTTCGGGGATCGCGGCGTCAGGCAATAGATAGATAGACAAAAGTATTACACAAGGGGAACATTAAGAAAAAATAAAGGTGCCTGCTCACCAGTTGTTTCAAGTAGCACGTCATCTGCTAGTGGGTCGTCTTCTTGTTCCTCTCGATCATGAGATATAGGAGATACCGAACGCTCTGGTGCCTCTTCCTCATGACCATGAGAAAACGGGGTGTCGGAAATAGCTTTCCTTTTTTCCCAGGGTAGTTGGATGTGTTCCGTCTCATTTATACCGCTATACATCGCTGCTTGATCTTCTTCTTCTTCGCGGGCCAGCATTTCGTTGATGGTCGTGTCTAAAAATGTGAAAATATTTTCATTAGGTCCAATACTATTGAGCAATATTGTCATTGAGGTCATCTTTGTATGAGCAAATGTAATACATGATACTTACAATTAATGTTGGAGCTGGGTTTTTTTTTTTTTCACTTGCATCATCTTCCGTGTTTTCTCTGTCGTGGCAAGTAGGTCCTCTTCTTCTGAAGACAAGTCACCCTTCCGTTTTCGTTGCATTGCTTCCGCAACAATATCAAATTGCGGATCTGCACAGCTACCATTGCTACTAACATCTTCTTGGTCTGATGCCATTTCGCTTTAGCCTGTAGAACAGGGAAATTACATTATTTAGACAATTTCTTATAATTGAATATTGATATGATGTACATAATGCAAAAACAAATCTTAATTTTGTTTTGCACAATATATAACGCAAACAAAAGAGAGAGAGGTTCTGGAAGTGCTAGTGTATGCCAAGCTGGATGTATGTAGAATGACAGAGACCAAATAGAAAGGTTCAGATGTGAGAGAGTGGGAGTGTGGAATGGGTGTGTGTGCTGGAGTGAGTGAAGTAACAGCGAGAGAAGGTGCGTGTTTGTTTGTAAGTAACAAATGGAAGGAATGTGTAACAGAGTATGGGCCTGTGGGTTCAAGGATTGTGTGGGTGAGAATGAAAGTAGGAATACAAACGTGGGTGATTGTGTGTGTGTATGCCCCGACAGAGGATCAACTTGAAAGCAAGAAAGAGGAGTTCTGGATGAATGTGGAGGCGTGCCTGGAGAAGTTTGACAAGAACGAAAGAATATTTCTGATTGGGGATATGAATGGTAAGGTGGGTGATAGGAAAGTTGAGGGAGTAGTGGGAGGGTGGGGGGTACCATCAGAGGTGAATGGGAATGGTAGTGCACTTGTGGACGTATGTGTGGGGAGGAGGCTGTGGATAGCCAACACCTTCTTCCGACACAGAATGATCCACAGGTACACGTGGAAACGGGTGTGGACGATGAAGGATAAGGATAAGACAGTGGTGGAACGAAAGTCATTGATTGATTATGTATGTGTCGATGAACGAATGAAGAAATCTGTGATGGATGCTAGGGCGTATAGGGGTATTGGAGGGGGTCTGTCGGATCATTATGTAGTAGTAGCTAAGGTTAGGATACAAAAGAAGTGGGTGAAGAGAGCTGCGGGGTGGCGAGAGGAAGGTGGAATGGTGAGGAGGGTGGAGAGGTTACAGGAGGAGGAAATCAGGGAAGAGTACAGGAGAGCAGTAGAAAAACGACTAGGTGGGTTCGACCTGGAAGTTATGGAGGAAGTGGAGGAGATGAGCAAGGTGTTTAAGGATGAGATCTGTGCAACATGTGAGGAGGTGTGTGGAGTGAGGAAAAGAGGGAGGGGAGTGAAAGGTACAGCATGGTGGACAGAAGAAGTAAAGATAGCTGTGGAAGAAAAGAAGAAAGCATACAGAGAGTGGTTGGGTAGTAGAGGGAATGAAGATTTCGAGAGACAGAAACGAGCGAGCTACATGGAGAGTAAGAGGATGGTGAAGAGAGTAGTGAAGGAAAGTAAGAGGAGAGTAGATGAGAAATTTGGAAGGAATCTGACTGTAAAATGGAGGGAGAGTAAGAAACTGTTCAGGAAAGAAGTCATAAAGTTAGGGAAGGTAGCAAGGGAAACAGTAAGGGTGTGAAAGATAAGAATGGGAAAATGCTAACCGAGAAGCAAGAGAGCGTCGAAAGATGAAGGGAGTACTTCAATGAGTTGCTCAATGTAAGGAATGAAGAGCCAGCAAACATTGTTGGATATGGTATGGGAGGGAGAAGAAGAGAAGTAGGGGAGCAGGAGGTGGGGATCAGAAGGTCAGAAGTGTGGAAGCTATGACAAGAGTGAAGTTGGGGAAAGCACTAGGAACAGATGGAGTGTGTGGGGAAATGTTGAGATATGGTGGTGAGACAGTGATCGAAGGGGTATGGAAAATGTGCAAACTAGCATGGGAGAAGGGGAGTGCACCCGATGACTGGAAGACTGGCATAATAGTCCCCCTATATAAGGGCAAAGGGAAAAGAGGAGTGTGTGGTAACCACCGAGGAATATGTCTTCTAAGCGTAGTAGGGTAGGTATACAGTAGGGTAGTGATTGAGAGAGTGAGAGTGAGAACGGAGAAATGGATAGGCGACGAGCAGGGAGGTTTTCGGAAGGGAAGAGGATGTGTAGATCAGATTTTTACCCTGAATTGTGTTGTGGAGAAATATCTGGAGAAGAAACAAAAAGTGTATGTTGCCTTTATGGACTGGGAGAAGGCCTATGACAGAGTGGATAGAGAAGGTTTGTGGAAAGTACTTAGAATATACGGAGTAGATGGCAAGTTGCTGAAAGCAGTGAAGACACAGTGGTGGACATTAACACTTTGTGGCTTACCTGGCCTACCCTCTCCGGCCTACCTAGGAGGAAGTGAGCCGCGCTCTTCACACCTCACTTCCTTCTTACTTCCTCATTCGTCTGTCTATCCCTCCATGTAACTCCGCATGCACTTCTTAAGTAATTCATTTCCACTGCTCTCACTCTTGGTCTGAGTCTCTCAACCAACGTCCATGCTTCGCTTCCATAAGTCAGCGTCGGGATTACGACACTGTCATGCAAGGACTTCTTCACTTCCATACTGACCACCCTATTTCTTGTTACTGCTTTCAGCGTTCCTACAACCCTCTTCCCCTGTTGTACCCTCTCCCGCTCTTCTTCATCCATAGTCCCATCTTTACTCAACACACTGCCCAGATACTTAAAAGAGTTGACGATCTCCATAGCCTGACCGTTCAGCTTCACCTGACACTCTGTGACTTCACCGTTTTCGAAGACCATAACCTTGCTCTTCCCCGCATTTACCTTCAAATTCCGTTTTTCGCACACTGTTCCAAACTCATTTACCAGACCCTGCAACTCCCATTCATTATCACTCATCAGAACTGTAGCATCCGCAAACTGCAGTATAGGTAGCTTCCACTCAATTCCCTCCCTTTTCAGTGATACACCAACATCCACTGCTCTTGATAGTATTTCTTTCATGACTCCATCCATATATACAGTAAACAACCACGGGGACTGTGGACATCACACACCCCTGTTTCAAACCAACATTCAGGTCAAAGAACTCGCTCTGCTCACTCTCCACACGTACTGCCGCCTTTGCACCCTCATACATGCTCTTCACTGCTTTCAGCCACTTGCCATCTACTCCGTATATTCTAAGTACTTTCCACAAACCTTCTCTATCCACTCTGGCATAGGCCTTCTCCAAGTCCAAAAAGGCAACCTACACCTTTTTGTTGCTTCTCCAGACATTTCTCCACAACACACTTCAGGGTAAAAATCTGATCTACACATCCTCTTCCCTTACGAAAACCTCCCTGCTCGTCACCTATCCATTTCTCTGTTCTCACTCTCACTCTCTCAATCACTACCCTACTGTATACCTTCCCTACTACGTTTAGAACAAATTATTATTGAAGACTTTAACACCTTACGAGCGGCCTATGCGGTTTATTTATGTGTACCGCACAGCGGGGTGTTTTTAGCCAAAATAGGGCTGTTTACGTGATCATTTTCATGCCTAAATAAGACCCAGAACGTAAAACAAGTACCTATCCCTGAAAGGGCATAAACAGAGCTTTCGAATGACACCATAACGATCCTTGTATGATGGATAGTTTCTTGCAATAACCGTGCAACGCGAGTGCAAAAAGCAGGTAATTCGGTACTTTCAGTACATAATTGAGTATGTAGCGAGTGAGAGAGGGAGGAGGGAGCTGAGATTTGTGTCAGTAGGTTCGCCGCGGTGGTCTGGAGCAGTCATACGCTCGCTAGTCTCCTGCCACCACTTGTCTCTCTCTCTCAGCCACATTACGTGCTGAAATTGCCACTCGAGTTATGTCGAGTGCCGCCACATAGTCCAGCTTTATTTAACTCGACTTATGTTGCTCGCCGCTAATTAAGGGTTAATGCGAAGATGGCGTTACTTCGGTAGTAATGGAGGTGTGGTGTAGCGGGGGTCATAGGGGGGTGCTGGGACCCCTACCACTGGTGCTGCTGTTCTCCTTCTGCCTGATGGTTGCTTCAGCTGCACACACCTTCCTCACCGACCTGACCCCGCGCTCCCTCAGTTTCCCAGATGAGGTTAAGTCCCAGGTGTTCACGGGCAACAAGAGTGAGAGGGACTACTTCAGACAATTGCAGAGGGATGGCGATTCCCTCTTTATTGGTGCAAAAAATATCGTTTACAATATAAGTGTAAATGATCTACAGGAAAATTTGAACCAACGGATCGTGTGGTTCTCCAAAGAGCACGACAGGTGTGTGTGCTTCAATAAGGGCAAGTCTGTGGACGAGTGTCAGAACTACATTCGAATATTAGCCAAGGAGGGTGAGGGACGGTTCCTGGTGTGTGGAACCAACGCCTACAAGCCTTTGTGTCGGCATTATGCGCACCAGACTGATGGCAGTTTTAACTTTACGGAAGTTAATGGGGTGGGGAAATGCCCCTATGATCCCAGACAACAACTCCACCTTCGTTTATGTTGATTGAGAGTTGTATTCCGGCACAGTGGCGGACTTCCAGGGTACCATACCTCTCATCTTCAGGTACCCTCTCAAAACAGACCAGAGTGACTACAAACAACTCAATGCGCCGGAATTTGTGCACTCGTTCGACTACAAAGACTTCGTATTCTACTTCTTCCGGGAGACGGCAGTAGAGTACATGAACTACGAGAAGTGGGTGTACTCCCGAGTGGGGCGAGTGTGCAAGTTGGACAGAGAGGGAGGGCCGGCAAGGTTCAAGACTTCCTGGACGTCATTCCTCAAGACTCGGCTGAACTGCTCAGTGCCGGGAGAGTACCCCTTCTACTTTGATGAGATACAGTCGACAACGGACGTCATCTCAGGCGCCTATAGCGGGGAGAATCTTGAGATCATCTACGCAGTCTTCACCACGCCGCCCAACTCCATCCCAGGCTCAGCCGTCTGTGCCTTCTCCATGCAGTCAATCCTGGACACATTCGAGTCGTCCTTCAAGGAACAGGAGGACATGAACTCTAACTGGCTGCCTGTGCGGACAAACAATGTCCCAGAGCCATGACCAGGAAGCTGCGTGGAGAACAGTCAGACGTTGCCAGAGTATAATGTTAACTTCGCCAAGACTCGTCCCCTCATGGACGAGGCCGTACCTGCCTTCCTCGGCCACCCACTTTTCATGTAGGCATCGTTCGAGTACCGATTCTCGAAGCTAGTGGTGGCTCCCCAGGTAACCTTTCTGGATGGCAAGACGGTTGACGTTCTGTTCGTCGCTACCGACACTGGCGTTATCTTCAAAGCCATCAACACACGGGCCATCCAGGGCTCTAGCATCAAGCCAGTGATCACCGAGATCCGTGTGTTCGAGCATCCGGTGCTGATTGTGAACCTTCAGTTGGCTTCACCCAGCAATGGAGAGAGTCGGCTCATCATTATCACCGATGATGAGGTCAAGGCCATCCCGCTACACCGCTGTCAGAAGGCTAACACTTGCAGTTCATGCGTGGGGTTACAAGATCCATACTGCGCATGGTACAAGGACGAAGGATGGTGCAGCGCCGTACCGGGCGTCACGGGTGCAGCGCTACAGAACATATCCGGTTACCACAATGAATGCCCTTTCAGCGGTGATAATGATGCGTTCAGTCCCTCCACCCAGATTCAGACCACCAGTCCGGTGGTTGGCGCATCACTCGGAGAACCTTCCATCTACTCCACCGAGACCCTAGCCATCGTCGTGACGACCGCCATTGTCACCGCCCTGGTTCCCTAAGAAGTCTCTATTCACAATGTTCCCTAATATTAGTATCTCGGACAGGCCAGTTGTAAGATAACGTTCCCTATGAAAGTGATAAAGCCAAATATGTTAGTAGGAAATGATTAAGTTGGCCATATTTTCTTTCTCCGAAGATTAATCCAATGTCTAGGTGCATTTTTGTGAACACTAACAGAAAATTGAGTTATATGGGCTTGTTCATGTTCTTCCCTATGCAGTGGTGACTTGCAGTGGTCGTTCAATGTGTGTTGAATCACTATTTTTGACCAAAACACATAATTAGAGACCGGATTTTGCCATAAATGCCATAAGTGCCTTTTTGTGCCTTTTTTGGTGATTTCATTACTATAATGCCTTTTTTTACCGATTTAGTGCCTATTATGCCTATTTTGTGTTTTTCAGAGCCTGTTTGCGTCTTTTTTTGGTGATTTCATCACTATAATGCCTTTTTTACTTTTGTTTTGTGTTTTTCAAAGTGTAAATTATTAGTGCTTGTTGCTGTCGCCAGATGGCAACCTGGCCCAAGTTGGCCTCTCTTCGACAGACAGCACAATTTAGCGCCTGACAATTTGAAGAAAATGCTTGTAATTATGTGCAATCAGGAATTTTTTTAGAAAGTGTATCAATGACAATGTTACTTAGGTAATTTTTACCCAATTAATGCTTGATTTTATTTTAATACATAATTAAATGCCTTTTTAATGCCTCGTTCATCTATCTATCTATCTATTGCCTGACGCCGTGATCCCCGAAGGGGTGGCCACGAACGAACCGCCCCCATGCACCTCTGTCCCCAGTCAGTCGACGCCCCTCCCCCCAACCAGCACCGCCTTCGTTCATGTACTTCCTCACTCCATCCTTCCACCTCATATTCGGTCTACCTCTCCCCCTCTGTCCCTCCACCTTGCTCTCGTACACCCTCTTAGTCATTCTCTCGCTTTCCATACGTTCCATATGGCCGAACCATCTTAAGTTGTTCCTTTTCACACTTTCCAGCACATCTACCTCCACACCACACCTCCTTCTTACTTCCTCATTAGTCTGTCTATCCCTCCATGTAACTCCGCACGCACTCCTTAAGTAATTCATTTCCACTGCTCTCACTCTTGGTCTGAGTCTCTCAACCAACGTCCATGCTTCGCTTCCGTAAGTCAGTGTCGGGATTACCACACTGTCATGCAAGGACTTCTTCACTTCCATACTGACCACCCTATTTCTTGTTACTGCTTTTAGCGTTCCTACAACCCTCTTCCCCTGTTGTACCCTCTCCCGCACCTCTTCATCCATAGTCCCATCTTTACTCAACACACTGCCCAGATACTTAAAAGAGTTGACGATCTCCATAGCCTGACCGTTCAGCTTCACCTCACACTCTGTGACTTCACCCCTTTCGAAGACCATAACCTTGCTCTTCCCCGTATTTACCTTCAAATTCCGTTTTTCGCACACTGTTCCAAACTCATTTACCAGACCCTGCAACTCCCATTCATTATCACTCATCAGAACTGTATCATCCGCAAACAGCAGTATAGGTAGCTTCCACTCAATTCCCTCCCTTTTCAGCGATACACCAACATCCACTGCTCTTGATAGTATTTCTTTCATAACTCCATCCATATATACAGTAAACAACCACGGGGACATCACACACCCCTGTTTCAAACCAACATTCAGGTCAAAGAACTCGCTCTGCTCACTCTCCACACGTACTGCCGCCTTTGCACCCTCATACATGCTCTTCACTGCTTTCAGCAACTTGCCCTCTACTCCGTATATTCTAAGTACTCTCCACAAACCTTCTCTATCCACTCTGTCATAGGCCTTCTCCAAGTCCATAAAGGCAACATACACCTTTTGTTTCTTCTCCAGATACTTCTCCACAACACAATTCAGGGTAAAAATCTGATCTACACATCCTCTTCCCTTCCTAAAACCTCCCTGCTCGTCGCCTATCCATTTCTCCGTTCTCACTCTCACTCTCTCAATCACTACCCTACTGTATACCTTCCCTACTACGCTTAGAAGACATATTCCTCGGTGGTTACCACACACTCCTCTTTCCCCTTTGCCCTTATATAGGGGGACTATTATGCCAGTCTTCCAGTCATCGGGTGCACTCCCCTTCTCCCATGCTAGTTTGCACATTTTCCATACCCATTCTATCACTATCTCACCACCATACCTCAACATTTCCCCACACACTCCATCTGTTCCTGGTGCTTTCCCCAACTTCACTCTTTCATGGCTTCCCACACTTCTGACCTCCTGATCCCCACCTCCTCCTCCACTACTTCTCTTCTTCTCCCTCCCATACCATATCCAGCTATGTTTGCTGGCTCTTCATTCCTTTCATTTAGCAACTCACTGAAGTACTCCCTCCATCTTTCGACTCTCTCTTGCTTCTCGGCTAGCATTCTCCCATTCTTATCTTTCACACCCTTACTGTTTCCCTTGCTACCTTCCCTAACTTTCTTGACTTCTTTCCAGAACAGTTTCTTACTCTCCCTCCATTTTACACTCGTTCTAAAATTTTAAAATCTCGTTCATCAATAAATGATTTTTTTTTTTGCCTTTTTTGAAATTTATAAATGCCTTTTTGCCTGCCTATTTTAGTGTTTTTTAGTGCCATAACTTCCGGTCTTTACACATAATACTATATGAGGGCGGTGTACAAATAAAATCTGTTTAGAATTTATATTTTATTTTATCCATTTTGGGGGTTATATATTAGTTGTTTGTGGAGAGGCGTTTCTCCAGGCTCTCAACCCTCTGTCGTATCTTATACACGTCTCCGAGCATGCTGTTATTGTTCATAACCTCAGTAACAGTGAAGGCGTACTGGTTCTTCTCTGCAATGTTCACAAATTTCTCCAGCCCAGCTAGAGCCTCAGCCCAGGTCAATTTGTTCTGCACTTCCTCTTCGTCATCCTCTTCTATATTCCTTGTGAACCTCTTGGGATTGTTGGCAGGCATGGCAGTGACAATCTCGTGGATGTGCTGTGGTGTGACGGGGGCTGGCTCTTCCTACACTTCACCAAAGCCTGCAAAGTCATCCTCAAGAAACACATACTTGTAGTTTTCTTGTTTCTCCCAGGCCTTTTGCAACGTAATGTTTTTCACCTCCTCCCATTGCTCGGGAGTAAAATGTTCCTCCTTCACAAGTTTAGCAAAAACAGTACTGTAGGCCTTGGCTCCTTCATGATCAGCAGATCGTTTCTCACCACACACATCCACTGCCCGTATGCCGTGCCGTTCTTTGAAGCTGCGTAGCCCCTTCTTTGGCTTCGCTTGTGATTTGGTAGGAGCCATGGTGCACTACAGCTGTCCAAATTACTGGAATAAAGAGGCAAACCAGCGATGTACACGAGAGAGATACACAAGACAGATGCGCACTCGGCCGCCGGGGACGCTAGACTGAGAGCCTGGTGGGCTCGGCTCCTAGTGACAGTCCATGGGTACAGCATCCCAGCAAACCGAGACCCCACACAAGAGAATCAGCCAGGCAAAAGCACTACTAGCCATATGTCAAGCATCGACTAGGTGTATCCGGCTATATCGGTGAGTTGTTTGCCCACTAAAGTGGTATAAAAACACAAAATAAATTATTTCTTTTTATTAGTAAACAATAAACCTCTTAGCTGATAACTGAGAACAGTGTATAATGTGAACAAAAGCTGGTTTTCAACAAGGTACTTCTGTATCAAGGCGGCTGCGGCATCCGTTCTGTAATAGAGGTGAACAATTGCCATCACTCTTAGCGAGTGATGGGTCCGACTAATAGAGCATCGGGAGGGTCGCCAGAGGAAGGTGGCGCAATGTGGTCCGGACGAGGAAAACTTCTTGAGTGGATCACCATCTTCCTTCCAGGGTTGAATTTATCCAATTTGCCATGCAAAATTTTGTGATGGTGGATGCTGGAGGCGGTTCCATTATGGTTTGTGGAGGAATCATCTTTGTTGCCATCATTGCCACCTCTTTTTCTGAAACCGAATGCAGGGTTGTTCGTGTGGTGAAAGAAGTGTACCTCAATGTCCACCGAAGGTCTTCCGTTGGTGCTCAAAAAACCTTCTTTTTGTGACAATATCAAGTCTTCGGACACACCTCTCTCCGACTCTGGGATATTGGGGTCGTCATTCCTCTCTATGGCCAACAGGGTGGCGCACAGGCTCAGGGTCGTGCCAGACTGCTGGGTAAATACGAGAGCAATTTCTTCACTATGCGGATATATGCTCAGCTCCACTTTCAGTGGAGCTGAAATGAGCCATCAAGTCTTGAAAAATATTGAGACCGTTAACCATGTGGGTATAGTACAATAGCTTACTCAAATGCAACTGTAATCTTTCATCTTCACTCAATTCCCTCTCTATTCTGGTCGAGCGGTCCTTCAGATTTGGTGGCGCCGTTTGGTAATGAAGGGGTTAATGTCGTCGTTACCGTTGTTGTTGTTGTTGTTGTCGTCGTCGTGTCAGCAGGAGGAATGGTAGGAAGGCCTTGAACTGTCAACACCATCGTACCTATCTACGCTGAGGGATCACGTACACCCCGTGTTTATTATAAGGAGAACTTACTTTTTTATGATTATTCTTATCATGGACGGACTTACTACAGTTGCGCGCATTGGCCCCCGACTGCTTAAGCCTCCAGATGTGAGGCGTTCCCTCCGACTATCTGTAGCTAGGGGCAGTATCGGCGTGAGCCTCGCCCTTGACGGTAGTGAACGCCTTTGGGCGGCATTCATCTTTATCGAGGCCCGCATTCTTTACTCTCCAAGTGTCTGAGGCCCCCTCAGGCAATCTATCTACGGGAGCATATGCGGCCTCGACTGCGCTCTTAACAGGGGTGAACGCCTCCAGTTATTCGTCCTGCACAGGCGCCACGATCATGCCCGCGGAACTGCACACGTATTGTCTCACATCGAACACCATTTTCCTCGATTCGGACATTGTCAGAGTACATCGGGATCCTACAATGATCGTTCGGGAATAAACGACCATGGATTTATTAATCAGCGTTTCAAAGGCAGCTTCGTCTTTCTCGTCGAGGTCTTTCAATGCACCCATGATAGTGTTGCAACTATCTTTCAGATTGTTTCTTGTGTGGTCCGAATGGAAGGTGTTGTCGATGGAAGCGTCGAGGATCTGTTGTCGCCCAGTTTCCCCTCTGTCACTGAAGAACTTGCTTCACCTTTTCAACTCTTTAACCCGGTGAGACCCAGCGTCGCACGTGTTGTGTCTGCAGTGTTTGATCACCAACTCCCAGCGACGCATCACGTGCGTCCGACATATAAAAAACACTTACGTGGCTCGTAAGGTAGGAAATGGCGGGAGAATAGGAGGGGGAGGTACCATAGTGTGTGTGGGAGCCGGGCCAGTAGGTGTGAGCGGGCCGAGACAGCCGCGCGGCTGGTGGTGGTGGGCATAGTGGGGATAGTTTACACCCTTAGTTCACCGCCACTTTGAACCTTCATTACTCCGGTCGTATGGGAGCTAGAGGCTTGAGATTTATGTGAGACACTCCTTAGGATGTATGCCGTACAATGCCATACTCAGTTTTTACCCTAGTGCTCCCGAGCGGGTGGCCATGCGGGGGAGACGAACTATTGAACCCCCCCCCCCCCCCAAATGACCGAAATGAGTTTTTTTTAATTTTTGTCTTCATTTCTCACCATTCTCTTCTATTTTGGCTCAACAATTTTTTTTGAGGCTCCCACCCCCACCCCCCCAAAAAAATGTCCGAGGTGATTTTTTTTATTTTTTTTTTCATTTCTCATCCTTGTCTTCCATTTTAGCAAACAAAAAAAATAAGTGAAAATGGCTTGGGACTGGGGTGAACAAAATATTATAACTAGCCGGGGCTCAACGGGTTAATGGCTCTACATTCGTTGGCGAATTTGATTACCGATTCTCGAAGTTGTTGGTCTCTCTTGTCCGGAATGATGGTTGATTTATTTGTCATGAAAGAAGCAATTTCACAATAAAAGGATCTGGCGGAGCCAGCAAGTAGATTTTGAGCCCTACATATCTTGGCCCATGTGCCATTTCTGTTATTCAATGTAGCGAGATAATTGTCCAACTTGACCGTGCGTACAGGCCTCTGTTGACAGTCTTGTTGACAGATAATGTTCCTTTCAAAGTACCTATTAGCTGCAGCTAGGTCGCAGGATCTGATAAGTATGTCTCGGAAAGTGGCTTTGGAATTAAACAGGCTCTTGCACGTGTCCGACCTCGACCGCTCGAAGAAAATTCGCCTTTGCAACTTATCAACCGGGCGCCTAGTGAAGGTGGAAGCGTTTCTCTGAAAGTGTGGAAGAGGAGGGGAGGAGGGGCCACAGACGAGACAGCGTACCTGGTCGGAGCGGGAGCAATTACATCTATAATTTTCCCGAACAAGACTAATTTCTCTTTTTCTCCTCTTCCTTCGTGGTTGTCATTGTTAGCAACGTCACTAAAATCCAAATGTTTTACTTTTTCGTCCCCGCACTCATCGTAAAGGGATCTCATGTAACAAGGCACGACTCCCTGACAAAAATAGTTGTGCGCTACAGCGGCTCTATGGCATGGTTGCATAACGTACAGAGAGGGTGTCTCTCTCTGGGAATCCCCATATTCCAGACTTCCTCCATTGTTCTTTTGATACGCTACCAAGACTCGGGAATATAGTTTGTCAAAGGAGTGAGAGAGGTGCTCGGTCTCGCCGTACTGTTTTGGACAGTTGGTGGAAATAATAAGACACTGGGTGTCCTCGCAGGCTACACAATCTCCATGTGAAATGGATATTTTCCTGCTTGTGGCATCTGGGCAACTGACGGTGAAACGGGAAGATTTACCAATTACAAATTCACTCCCATTACAACAACGGGTCTCTTTAATATTTTTGAGCAGGGGAGGGACAGTTGCTATGTAAGCTGTGACCACATGCGGAAACGTAACAACCGGGAACATGAAGAAAAGGAGTTGGCTCCATCTGAGAAGAGGACCGCTGCCTCTTTAACCCGCTGAGCCCCAGCTAGTTATTAATAAATGTACCACCAGGGCCCAGCAGGTTTTGATTTTTTTTTTCCAGAAACAATAGCGAAAGGGTTAGGAATGAAGGAAAAACCACGAAAAACCGATCAAAAAGCTCAAAAAATGGTCCTACAGAGCCCCCGAAAACGGATTTTACAAGAGTAAAAAATTGAAGGCAATTTCCCCCAAAAAACATGTTTTTGCGTGCTCACACATATGCGGTTGGACTTTGAGAGTTTTCAACCAACGGCATGGTTGCGTGGGATACTTACACAGTTCCCATACAAATCTGAGCCCTCTAGGTGCCATAGGACCGAAGTAATTGGGAAGTAATTGGGACCGACGAAACTGTTGCGTCGGTGGGTTCTGGTGATCGAACATTGCCGACGCAACACGTGCGTCGCTGGGATCCAGCGGGTTAACAACCCCTTGTATAATAACGGCAGCCTCACACAATTTGGATGGGATCTCTAGGGTAGGATTTTTCTGGGAGTATACGAAACAGGTGTTTTTGATAGTATCTTTATCGTTGCTGCTGGTTCCGCCTCTTCCTCTGACATCATTATCTTCATAGTATGATGTGGATGTTCCTGGTGTTTTGAAATTGCTACCTACGTGTAGGAGAGGACACGACCCCCAGGGAGAGTTTGGATGGATGGAATCGTCCAGGGCAAATAGGACTTTGAACTCCGTGGGGTAGCGGTTATCCTTCCTGCCCAATCTATCCCTAGCGAATCTGAAACTGGAGTCGCTCACTTTCAAGTATCTTGTATAGGACGAAAACACACATTTCAACTGACACCATATATGGTCTATGTTTCTTTTGGAAGGGCGAACAGGTATTGTCCTCAGTTCAGGTTCTATCTCCAAACCTTTCAAACCATAATGGCAAAGAGGGAACAAATGTCAATTCCTTGTATCCTGAGCACACGGCCAAGGACTCAACCGAAAAAGACACTGTGAGTATAGCGGCCCCTCCATGGCAATTCTCTTTCTCTTTTAATGAAGGGTGACCTACTGACAGATATTTGGATTTCTTATAATATTATTTCCCAGTACAATATTTATCGAAAGCGTTTTCAGCTTCATGACTACTGGTATCACATTCTCCTCCTCCTTCCTGTATTACTTGACGATGACCGCCGTTTTCTTCTTCTTCTCTGCCGTTTCTTCTCCTTCTTCTCGGACATTTTCTTCTGCTGCTTCTTCTTGTTGTAATTGTTCTTCATCTTCCTCCCTTCCCCGAGCTGTTTGCTTCCATTCGAAAGAGACGAAGCGGTCTATCTGACTATCTTGCTCGTAAATTTGCTTATGGCCGAAAATGACACTCTCTTCGGCCATAACATCACATAGCTTAGCGAAGTCCCCATCGGAGAGTTTATCCAGAGATAGGGTTTTTATGACCTCTTCTTTTGTGAATTTAAGATGCCCATCCCTGGTAGTCATTAACTTGGCGGTATCCTGGGCAAAAGTATCCAACTGCTCCACGTCGACCAAATTACTCATGATGGTGGTCTATGCCACTTGATCTTGTGAGAGTTTTTGTTCGCTAAACACTTTTCAATTGGATGAATCTAAATGATCTAGGAAGGGATTGAGGTATCTTTGAATCTCCCCAACGTTGGCACCGGCGAGCGTGACAGACTGAAGCACTCCGGCCCTTTTGATAGAATTTATAGCACTTCCCGAAATTAGCTTTTCTACCCCACTTAAAGAAATGGCATTCACATTACCCAAACTATCTATATTCACGAAAGATATTGTGGCCAAAGTAATGAAAATCAGCAATCCTAAAATAGCTACGGACAGGTCCACGTTTGCAGAGGCGATACCCTCAGAGTGTCACAGAGTGGCCAGGACACCGACTCCACCTACAAGTGCCATGCCCGCGTCTGCTGCACTCACGCTCGCTCTTTGAAACTTTGCTTTCGCGGCTTCGCTGTCCGTGTCGTCCCGCGTTATCCACGATTCACCCACGTAACCGATGCGCGACGCATTATAGGTTACCGTGTTGGCATAGTTTTGTATACTCTGGGATGTTTCGGACAAGATGCGTCGATTCTCCGCGTTGAAGCCCCCGTCTTCATCATCGCTCTCGCCATCGTTGATAGTTAAAGGTTGTCCTAAAGAGTTCACGGTGACCCCCCAAGTACTCGAATATTGCCTCCTGTAAAGACTGGGCGGTATTCTTCTCTTGAACGGGGGATAGGTGAAAGTAGGTTTCTAGGAATTCGTTGAAGGTATTGGTATAGTGATCTGCTTTGTGGTCACCTCGGTTCCCCTGTTGGGCAGCGTTGCCCATAGGTGAAAAAGAAACGCCATCGGCCCCACCGCCGGCATCTGAGTCATTGTCGGCATCTTTATTATTGACGAACTGGAATGTCGTCACGGGTGTGTCATCAGAACGCTCCCGTCTCCTCTGTGAGGCAGAACCACTCTTCTCTAGACCCTGTATCTCTAACTCAACCGCGATGGAGAGGAGCTCTTCGGCTGTCACAGGAACTGTGGCACCCTTTCGGGAATTAGTGGCTTCAGCAAAAGCAATTTCAAAATTGTCGACGGCCTCCTTCAACCTATCCGGCGTCATGACATTCTCATACCAGTATAAGCCTAAAGCCAAATCGAGACCGATGCCCAGGAGAGTGACTGCCATCAACACCAAACCAGCGGTCGACAGTATGTCGGCCGCCAAAGTGGCCAACCTAACGAATATCTGTAGAGCAAATCGCACCATCACAATTATCACGCTCCTAATCAACGCCTCCTCCAAGACGTAACCTACCACGCGTGAAGCTACGTCCGTGACCACCTTGGTGCCTAAAGAAGATACGGTGTCGGCCGCGTAAGCCATATAGGCGGGCGTGAAGTCGGCTACGAAGCTCGTGCGCAATCTGGTCGCTCCCTTCAGGACCCCCCGCAAGATCACGTCTGCTCCTATCAAGAGGGGAACATTTTTGGACCAGTCGTATCCATGTCTGAATATCCTACCTTCGAAGATGTCTACTATCTGTCTCGCTATGTCGACGGTGATTTTTTTGGCCGTCCTGGCCACCGTCCCAAGTGGTCGAAGCCCGTATTTTACGGCCAATCTCGACCAAATGGTTGCTTCCGAAGCAGTGGTGTCTAGGTTGACGCCTGCGATCACGTCCAAGAAGGGCGGGTGGCGTCGAGAATGAGCAGAATCACTCCCGCCGAACCCATTGCTTCGGTTGTTGCTGTTCCCATTTAACTATATCTCGGCAAATTGCAGGGCCTGTGCACTAGTAAGCTCTGGTCCAAATTTACCTGACTGGGCAGAATTGTCTTGTTCTACTTCTTTTTCGTCGTCTTTGTCTTCTTCTTTTCGTCGACGTCTCTTTTGCACTGCCTCTTTGGAAAAGAGAACTTTTCGCAATGCCAAAATGATTCCGACCAGTCTAATGGACTGTTCGAAGGCTTTGGGGTCACCCCTGTACGACTTGGAATTGGAAAGAGTTTCCTTCAGTAGGATTCGCCATCCCGTGGCATCTTCTACACTCAATAGTTCCAATTGCCACGCCACTTCCAACAGAGCGTTACACAACTCCATGGTCTTCTCATCTCTGTCCTTTTCTACCATTTCGTTTTGTAATTTTCCTTTGGGGTCATTCTCCAACCTCTCGTGCCCCCTAACGTATTCTACTATGGCCTGCGAAGTCTTAGACTGGTCCAACATGCCGCCAAAGTAATTTTCACTAATTCGTTGGGACATTTCCTGATCGGCTTCCTGATGGGATAACCGATTGAAAGGTGTCTTTGAAAATTTCTCAGCCACGTTAACTTTTCGGAAATCTCGTCGTTGTCTATTATCATGGTTATCCATTTCTTCATTGTTGTCGTTTTTGATAACGCTCCCCCAAGGCACCTTCTGGCTGATGAAGTCTACCCCCGCCTCACTTGGAGGGGCCCCTGCCGCATAAAACGCCCTGCCAGCCGCATAGGACAAAGAGAAGGGGTACAGGTGTACAGAGGTCTTAGGATTAGCAATTTCGTAAATGAGGTTTGTGAAATAAGTACCAAAGAAAAAGTTTACGAATTTCATGTAACCCATTCTGAAACACTCTCCATTCTCTTCGTCAAAGCACCTCTTGAAGAACCGGCAACCGGCAATAGTTGGTGGTCAGTTCCACTTTACTGTACGTGTCGTCATCGACGACGAATCCAAAGCCTGGGACGTGGGAGCTATTGTATCCTTCGTTTATTTGTTCGTTCGCCTGTTGTCGGGTGGTTGGCACAGCTGCCCACAGGACCAAGGACTGGTTAACATATTGGCAGAACTTCTCACCTGCGGTCTCGTCCGAGCCCCCCCACCATTAGCGCTCCTGAGGCCTCCGGTTGACCAGTGTGCGTGTTTCGCATCTTAGCGAAGACGTAACACCCTGGTCCGCAAGCGGTGAATCTCCTGATGGTATTGCCGTGCCGGTCATTGACGGGAAAAGACACAGATATACCCTCGGCGAAATTGCAGGCCGAAGGACCCTCTCCTGGTCTATCGTCGTCTACGGTGCTAGGTCGAGCGACAATGTCAAAGGGTATGCACGAAAAGTGTTCACAGTTCAATTTTGAAGTATCGTAGGTGATCTTGCGATAGGGGGCAACGTTTGTCCCTGCTCCACTCGTATGTTCAGATTACTACGCCATCCTTCCACGCCCATATTCTCGATCTGTACGAAAGCGTACGTTAGAGGTTCTTGCATTTTCAAACAATAGATGGCTTCCTGGCGAACTTTCTCGCGGGCATACCTGATTGAGTTTTGGTGATCGAGAGGCGTGTACGTCGAAACAATTTTTTTTGTCTTTGGGCTTCGGTTGACCAACTCCCATGGTCAACCAAAACATGGAAATACAGATTTCGGAAAGAGAAGAATGAATTACAGATCAGATAATGAGATACACAGAGCTCTTTTTCCCGACGAAAAGGAAGCCAAATGCCTTGGTACCTTTTCTCACAATGCTCCTTCTTGTGAGAGCTATTAGAGTGAGACACTATCCTGCGTGGGGTTGGAGAGGATGATGCGGGAACGTGCCCAGCCTCGTTTCCTGCCACGTCCCTTCGCGATAGACTCGGCTCAAGCCTTGGCCGTCAGACTCTCTCTGGTTCAATACTATAAACACAAGGGCTGGACAGAAAACAAATCAGATATCTAGCTGGCGTCGACCCACGGAAAAGGTAACTTTCACTTGTCGAGCACTGCAAACAAAAACCGGTAAACTAAAGAGGGTAAGACGTTAGACAAGATTCCCAATGGTCGAGGCTTCGTCATAGCCGATGGCACCGGCGTCGGAAAAACCAGAGAGATGGCCGCTTTCCTCATCAGCGTGATAATGGCGGAGAGAACTGTACAATGGACGTGCATACGCAAAAGCGCCGCTACCACGGGAGCTGCCTGCTTGCATCAACCGTTTTTTCTATGGTTAACCTCCTCCCAAGCACTGATTGCCAGTTGCCAAAATGATATACAGAAAGTCCTCACATTGGAGAAACAAGAGGAGGTAGGGCATGAAGACGAATGCCAGAGGAGAGAGAAGGATTGGGGTCAGTTTCCGGAGGGCGTGTCCTTCTTCAACAACAACGGTATAACCACATGCAGTTTGGTGAACGGTACTTTGGAGAAAATACACATAAGGTTCGTAACTCTCAAAAAAGTGAGTGAAGAGAGGGAGGAGTTGAAATTGCAGCCGAGAGGTTCGTATCGACCTCGGCCACCATTTTGTTCATGACTTATGCCGACCTCGCCGTCAATTTAGAGTTTGCCCTGAGTTTTCTGTTTGCCAGGACCAATCTGCAAGATGCCCAAGGCATTCCAGACTGCCTGCAGACTGCCGTCCTGTGCGACGAGTTCCACATGGTCAAGAACATACGGGATTGGTTCAGGACGGAACTCGCGGACAGATGGACCGCCGAGAACACCAGGGTCCTGAGTGGCGAGCCTCTCATGGTCGCTAACTGGTTGGGCGAACATTCGGTCACTTCCACGATTGGTCGTTTTTATCGAGCCGATAGCTTAAAGAATAATGGCAAGAGGAATGGTTCTTCTTCTTCTTCTTCTTCTTCTTCTTCCACGGTGGGGGGAGGAGGAACCAGAGGAGAAAAGCCAGCAGACAAGGCGACCTCGTCGTCGGACATTTCCCGTTTCTTGAAATCTCTGGGACACGCCGATTCCTTTTGCCTGCTCTTGGACTTGAGCAAATTCAACAGTTTCTACGTCATGGCGAGCGCCACTCCATTTTTGGCCAACCAGGTTCACCACACGGTGGATCACATCATCAGGGGTCTGCTGCCGGGCTACACGGCCATGGACTCATTTTCAGGATGCGGCTCGTCATTACCCGACGCCATAGCCGAGAACAGGGAGTACGCAACCCTATTTTTGGAACAGGTTATCGCCCTTCTCAGTGACAAGGGCATTCTGGTGAGTAGGAGCATCAGCAGTAATAATGTGGAAAGCTCGATCATCAACACCAAATCTACACCCTTGAATAGCTATGCTTTCAATCGCGTTGCTTCCTATTGCCTGGAAATGAAAAAGGTCCTGGGCGGAGCCAAACTGGTGGCCCCCTCTCTGTTGCTGGAACTCGAAAAATTCACCCGGCGTATGAGGCGTCACGGTAATATCAAAAACGTCTCTAAGCGTAGTAGGGAAGGTGTACAGTAGGATAGTGATTGAGAAAGTGAGAGTGCGAACGGAGAAATGGATAGGCGACGAACAGGGAGGTTTTAGGAAGGGAAGAGGATGTGTAGATCTGATTTTTACCCTGAATTGTGTTGTGGAGAAATATCTGGAGAAGCAACAAAAGGTGTATGTTGCCGTTATGGACTTGGAGAAGGCCTATGACAGAGTGAATAGAGAAGGTATCTGGAAAGTACTTAGAATATACCGAGTAGATGGCAAGTTGCAGAAAGCAGTGAAGAGCATGTATGAGGATGCATCCTCTATCGTCTTCCCTTCATGCTGGAAGTTTGCTCTCACTCAACCCTCAACCCTCAACCCTCCAACTATCGTCCAATTACTCTTATCTCTTGTACTTCTAAAGTTTTTGAAACTATTCTTGCTTCCAAATTTCTTAAGCATTTCTCTTCTCATAATCTGCTCTCAGATCGCCAGTATGGCTTCCTTAAGAGTCTCTCTACTGGTGATCTTCTTTCATATCTTACTAACTCTTGGTCATCCTCCTTTCGGGACTTCGGTGAGACTTTTTCTATTGCACTAGACATATCGAAAGCCTTCGATAGAGTCTGGCACAAATCTTTAATTTCTAAACTACCCTCCTTCGGTTTCTATCTCTCCATCTGTGCCTTTGTCTCTAATTTCCTCTCAGGCCGTTCCATAGCTGCGGTTGTGGACGACCATCGCTCACTTCCTCACCCTATAAACTCCGGTGTTCCTCAGGGCTCTGTCCTATCTCCTATTCTCTTTCTAATTTTTATAAATTACCTTCTCAACTGTACCTCAACTCGCATCCATTCATATGCAGACGACTCAACCTTACACTACTCCATTAGTTTTTCAGAATGCCCAAGCCAGCAATTCCTCAATGACAAACGGAATGAAGCCATAGAATACTTAAATTCTGATCTAACTACTATATCCAATTGGGGCAGAGAAAACCTTGTTACCTTTAACGCTTCCAAAACCCAATTTCTCCATCTATCTACCCGTCAGGACTTCCTGCGGACTATCCCTTATTCTTCAACAATACAAAAATCAATCCTTCATCTTCTTTCAATATTCTTGGTGTCTCTTTTTCTTCGGCTCTCAGTTGGAAGGACCATATTCCCAGTCTTGCTAAGGCAGCCTCCCAGAAGCTGGGTGTGCTCAACCGCCTTAGGGGGTTCTTTACCCCTGCACAGCTTCTTGCTCTGTACAGGGGCATAGTACGTCCTTGTATTGAGTATTGTTTACATGTGTGGGGAGGTTCCTCTCACACCGCTCTCCTAGACAAAATTGAAAGGAAGGCCTTTCGTATCATTAACTCCCGTCCACTCACCAACTCTCTGCAATCTCTCTCTCTTCGCCGCAATGTTGCATCTCTCTCGCTATTCTATCGCTACTATAATAATCAGTGTTCCTCAGAGCTTTCCCAGTGCATACCACCTCCTTTATGTAGGGTACGTGGTACCCATCTTGCAACACAATCCCACCCGTACTCTGTGCAACTTTCCAACCCAAAAGTGAAACGTTACTCTCAGTCTTTCTTCTATTCAACAGCTGAGCTCTGGAACTCTCTCCCAGAATCAGTCTTTCCCTCTTCCTATGACTTAAATTGCTTCAAACTCCGTGTGTCCAGGCATTTTGGCTCGAACGTCCCTTGATTTTGGCCCTGTCTCTCTTTCAACTTTGGGGGAGGCACTCGCTATAGGTAGTTCTGCCTTTTGCCTCCCTCACTCACAAAAAAAAAAAAAAAAGGCAGCAGTACGTGTAGAGAATGAGCAGAGCGAGTTCTTTGACCTGAATGTTGGGTTGAACCAGGGGTGTGTGATGTCCCCGTGGTTGTTTACTGTATATATGAATGGAGTCATGAAAGAAATACTAGGAAGAGCAGTGGATGTTGGTTTATCGCTGAAAAGGGAGGGAAATGAGTGGAAGTTGCCTATACTGCTGTTTGCGGATGATATAGTTCTGATGAGCGATAATGAATGGGAGTTGCAGGGTCTGGTAAATGAGTTTGGAACAGTGTGCGAAAACGGAATTTGAAGGTAAATGCGGGGAAGAGCAAGGATATGGTCTTCGAAAGGGGTGAAGTCACATAGTGTGAGGTGAAGTTAAACGGTCAGGCTATGGAGATCGTCAGCTCTTTTAAGTATCTGGGCAGCGTGTCGAGTAAAGATGGGACTATTGATGAAGAAGTGCGGGAGAGGGTACAACAGGGAAAGAGGGTTGTAGGAATGCTGAAAGCAGTAACAAGAAATAGGGTTGTCAGTATGGAAGTGAAGAAGTCATTTCATGACAGTGTGGTAATCCCGACACTGACTTACGGAAGCGAAGCATGGACGTATGAGAAGAGACTCAGACCAAGAGTGAGAGGGGTGGAAATGAGTTGCTTGAGAAGTGCGTGCGGAGTTACATGGAGGGATAGACAGACGAATGAGGAAGTAAGAAGGAGGTGTAGAGGTAGATGTGCTGGAAAGTGTGAAAAGGAACACCTTGAGATGGTTCGGCCATATGGAACATATGGGAAGCGAGAGAACGACAAAGAAGGTGTACGAGAGCGAGGTGGAAGGATGGAGTGAGGAAGTATATGGATAAAGGCGGTGCTGGTTGGGAGGAAGGGCGTTGACTGACTGGGGACAGAAGTGCATGGGGATGGTTCGTTCGTGGCCACCCCTTCGGGGATCAGGGCGTCAGGCAATAGATATAGATAGATGTATTTTTCTAGTTTCCTCCCAAGACCTCCATCAAACTAAAAAAAAAAAAAAACACACACAAAAAACCAGGATCCCCCTTCAAGATATATCTGTACATTTTTCGGTAGAAAAATGTCCTGGCTGAAGGTCAGTTCCTCCTACATTTCAGGGCGCAATTGCTCGCTAGAAAATAATAGACCCCTATTTACACGAAAAGTATTAATATTGACAAAGAAAAGGGGCGAAAGGTCTTAAAATCGCCAAACTAATGTGCTGAACGTCTAAAAATCAGAAAACTAAAGGGGCTAAGCTTGAGGGAGAAGGGGGCCAGAAAATCTGACCCATCCCCACTTAACCCCCTCTGTACCGGCGATGTCTTTTTATTCCACCTACATTTAGACGAGTTTTTGAAGCTTAGGAAGGATATATGGTCAGTCAGTCAGTCAGTAGCCAAACCCTAACTCCCTTAAAGGGTTAGGGAGGATCAGCAAGAAAAGGCTTGCTGATCCCTTAGTGGGAGTAAATTCTGTAGGTGGAATTCTGAGTCCCAACCTCCAGGGGCATGATATATGGTAGCTAAAAAAATATATATATATATATGTATTGAGACAGTCTGTGGCCTTTTAATTGGTAGACATCTTTCCTAAGCTGAAGGAAAACGTGTACTAGCTGCCTGAATATAATGTAAAGGGATGCCACCGGTACAGAATGGGTTAAGATTGTGATGGAGGGCCGCCCGCCGGAAGGTTCAGTGCAGGTGGGAACGTCGTCTATGGAAACGTCCCAAGCTTCTGTAAATCGTGTGCGTGTGGATTCCTTGACGGTGAATGATGATTCTACAGAGCTACCTGCTGACCGGAGACTCAAGACTACCCATGAGCCGCCGCTGTCCCCTGCTTCTCCGCCATTATACGATCGCCCAGTTGGCCCTGTTGTTGATAATCTCTCAGATGCAGGTATGGTGAACTATATTATTCATGCCAAGGGCCACGTTCCTGTATTTGATGATCCTGCTAAAGTGAATGCTGCCCTAAATGCCTCTCCCTTTGGAAAATATGTGAAGGAAGTGAAATTTATAGGCAAGGGTCTAGCCTTGTGTATTGGCATAGAATGGTGATATGGTAAAGATATCCGCCCTGCCCCATGTGATATGACTTTGTTTGGAGATTGGGAGGTAACTTGTCGGGAATGGGCTTCACCAGTGGATGAGGGTTATGAGTTTGGAAAAATTGGCCCAATCAAGTTTTCAGTGCCAGTGAAGGCGATCATTGAGGGCTTGCGGATTTTTAAAGGTACACCGGCTACGTTAGTGGAAGTGGTTCGTTTAAGTAAACGTCCGGACAATATTCCCGGCGTTACCTCCCCTCCATCTTCTGCCAAAGTTGATTCCCAGGTTGTGCTGCTGAAGTTCAGGGGTTCTTGCCCCGAGAAAGTGCTAATAGGCCATATGTGGTACCCGGTGAGCCATTACATATTCCCATTATTGCGCTGCTACAACTGCCGCCTTTTTAGTCATGGTGCACTTTCCTGTCGCAATAAAGTGTTTTGCGCAAAGTGTAGTGGATTCCACTCCATGATGACCGATGGACATGTAACATGTACAAATAGTGAGAGTTTTTTTTTTTGTCGGGATTCTCACCGTGTGACCTCTCGCTCATACCCTGCGTATCGCCTAGCTGTATCCATCCATGACCGCTACCGTGAGGGTGACTTGTCTCTGCAGGACCATCATCGGCAACTACGGCAGATCAACCCTTCTCGCTCGGGCACTGTGGCAGTACCAACTCCCGCACCTCCTCATGTCCGTCCCCCTGCCAGGATTGTGAGTGGTGAAGTTTCCTATGCGGCGATGACCTCCAACGAATTCGACGCCCTAGAGGATCACATGGCAACTGCGACAGACGGTGCCGATGAGGCTGACCTGGAGGATGAGATAGTACGTCATAGGGTGGAGGTGTCGTCTCATCCCTCTACCTCTCCTACAGTACTACTTCATGCCCCGCACTCTCCGGCTGCCGGACGTCGCCGTGGTGTTAGCCCGAAACAGCGCACTCGACATCCCATCCAGGATTGCCATGCTCCCAAAACCCCGGAAGTGTCATCCAGCCCGACTTTTGCCCAGCTTTTTCCGTATGCCCGACCCGTTAAGCCCATTGGTTCATGTCTGCATCACTCCCCTCCCCGACCTGCACCGTGTACTCAGTCTTCTCCACAGTCCCCTACATCTGATACACATGAAAATTTCTTGAGGATCATCATCTCTGCATTGGAACTCCTCTGTCAAGTAGTTCCATCTATGGAGGTTTATGTGAAATTGTTGCCTCGTATGCTGGCCTTAATGTCTCCGCTCTGATGGCCCCCAATGCATCTCCAAGCTTCTTTTTCTGGAATGCGCGATCCATTTATCGCAGTTGGACAAAATTCAAAATAAAGCTATTAGATTAATTAATAACCCTGCAATCACACAGGACCTTCCTACATTATTCATACGAAGAAACGTTGCATCCCTTGCATTATTCTACAGATATTTTCACAGCAATTGTTCCGAGGAACTTGCTTCAATTGTGCCGCCTCTCCACATCTTTCCCCGTAGAACTAGGGCAGCTGAGAGCGCCCATGAATTTACACTTTCTCCTCCACAATGCAGAACTTCTGCTTATCAGAATTCATTTATCCCCAGAGCTACTACTCTTTGGAATTCACTTCCCTCGAATTGCTTTCCACAAAACTTACAATCTACAAATGTTTAAATCCAGTTGTTACAAACATTTTATGAATGGAGGATGCCTTTAGGCACATGGACCTTTTTGTTTTATCTGTGTTTTTCCTTCCTCCGTTCATTGTCTCTTAAAAAAAAAACAAAAAAAAAACAAAAAAAAAACAAAAAAAAAAACAAGATTTTAAAATAGCTGTCAATGATGTTTCTCCAAATGAAGTGGGATTATGTGAAACGTGGCTCAAACCTGCTCTTCCCCTCAAGCTCCGAGGATAATCATCATTCAGAGAGGACAGGGTCGGCAAGGGAGGTAGATTAGCCCTGTTTGTCAAGTGTACCATTTCCTGCCGACGCCGTAATATACAGTTGTATGCTGGAGGTCACCTGGAAGTGTTGGCAGTAGACGTCGCAATCTCCTCTGGTTGGGTGTCAGTAATGGTGTGCTATAACCCATGTAAAAATATTTCGCAAGCTGTATTTGAACATTATTTCGGACAATTACCATCTCCTTGTCTGATTATGGGCGACTTCAACGCTCGTCAACGATACTGGGAACCTTCTGCCCAGCGAACCACATGTAATCCCTCTGGCACCTCCCTGTTCCAGTTGCTATTGGCTTGCCATCGCCTTAACCTCCTCACTCCTCTAGGACTTCACACCAGGATTGACCCTAGATCAGCTGTGTCCTCCACCTTAGACTTGTGTCTCGGGAGCTCCTACTTCGGTGCAGCGGACGTCTCTACCGGCCCGTACTTAGAGAGTGATCACCTCCCCATCTTGGTACAGCTACAAGGTGTTGAACTATGAGAGACCCTGACTTCCCGTCTTCGGTGGTGCATCCAAGAAACGGGTTGGCACGTTTATCGCATAGGGTTTGATGACATCGATTTACCTCAAGAGGGTTCATTAGATGATGATGCCACACCTTTCACAAACATGGTGGTGGAAGCAGGTCGGACAGCGTTCAAGATGTCTCGGCCCTCCACTGCACACAGACGTCCGTCAGTGCCGTGGTGGTCAGAGGAGTGTATGAGAGCTGTCAAGGATCGACGTCGAGTGTGGCGGCTGTGGAAGAAATGCCCTGGCAATGCTCACAGGACAATATCTCGTCGGTTGGATGCAGTGTGCTCAAGGATTTTATTGGTGGCTCACAGGAAGACATGGATGGCCTATTGCTCCTCCCTCACATTTTCAGGCTCATGTACTCACGCCTGGACCTTTGTGCGTAAGATGATGGGACGTCATGTGAACATTACCGTCCCTCTCACAGTTGGTGGACGTATTATCAGCGATGCCTAAGACCAGGCCGACTCTTTGGCTTCCCAATTTGGATCAACACTCAGCACGCCCACTCCCCTGCCCTCTACATCAGCACTAGAGGCGTCCATTGACCGACACATCTCATTACCGGCGACTCAAGATCTGTGTGCACCTATTACCAGCCAAGAACTTTCCTGTGCACTGTCATCCCTCCCCACGGGTAAGGCTGTTGGACTGGATACTGTAGCATATGAATTCCTCTCCCATCTCCCCTTGCCAGTCAGAGGCCATCTTTTGCGAATTTTTAACGACAGCTGGTGTACAGGTATATATCCAACCCCGTGGAAGTGTGCCCTGCTCTTGCCTTTCCCTAAGCCCGGGAAGAACCCTACACAACCTTCTTCACGTCGTGGCATCTGTTTACTGTCCTGTGTGGGTAAAGTACTTGGCAATATTGTATGTACAAGACTTACATGGTGGCTGGAGCGAGGTGGATGTCTACCAGAGGTCTTGAGCGGTTTTCGGCCAGGGAGAGGGACTGTTGATGTCTTACTACAGATGGACTTCCTCATTCAAGATGCATATCGCCGTAAACAAATTCTACTAGTAGCATTCGTCGACATTAACCCATAATTAGCGGCGAGCAACATAAGTCGAGTTAAATAAAGCTGGACTATGTGGCGGCGCTCGACATAACTGGAGTGGCAATTTCAGCACGTAATGTGGCTGAGAGAGAGAGACAAGTGGTGGCAGGAGACTAGCGAGCGTATGACTGCTCCAGACCACCGCGGCGAACCTACTGACACAAATCTCAGCTCCCTCCTCCCTCTCTCACTCGCTACATACTCAATTATGTACTGAAAGTACCGAATTACCTGCTTTTTGCACTCGCGTTGCACGGTTATTGCAAGAAAACTATCCATCATACAAGGATCGTTATGGTGTCATTCGAAAGCTCTGTTTATGCCCTTTCAGGGATAGGTACTTGTTTTACGTTCTGGGTCTTATTTAGGCATGAAAATGATCACGTAAACAGCCCTATTTTGGCTAAAAACACCCCGCTGTGCGGTACACATAAATAAACCGCATAGGCCGCTCGTAAGGTGTTAAGAGTGCTTTTGATTCAGCGTCTCATACTGCAATCCTCTACAAACTGGGAAAACTGGGGGTGACTGGTCGTGTCCTCTCCTGGTTCCGCAGCTACTTAACCGGAAGGACGTTTGCTGTTTCGGTCGGAACCTCGACATCAGCCCCTGTAGCGGCTAAACGTGGTGTACCTCAGGGATCGGTCCTCAGTTCTCTACTATTCAACGCATTGTTGTCTGACCTACGCACCCCTAAAGACTCAACCCTCCTCGACATGGCCATTGTGTGCTCGGCTGACACCCTGCCTCTTGCGCAGGCCCGCCTTCAGTCAGCGGTGGATGAGATCCTAGCTTGAGCCATGGAATGGGGTCTCCGCCTCAATGCCTTAAAGAGCACCATCATGTGTTTCACCTACAAGAGACTCCCAGGAATTCCGAAGATCACCATAGGATCGGATGTCCTCTCCTTTAGACTCGTCACATCTTCCTAGGTCTTCACTTCAATGGCCCTATATTGACCTGGTCTCACCATGTGGAATACCTTCGGACTTCGTGCCTCAAGAGGATGAACATCATGAAGTGCATTGCTGGGACGCGTTGGGGTGCTGACCGGGATGCGCTCCTGAAGTATTATACCGCCTTCATCAGCAGCAAGATCAAGTATGGTAGCCAAGTATATGGATCGGCATCTACGTCTGTATTGAAAAAACTTGACACATTACACAACGCTGATATACGCTTGGCCCTGGGCGCATTTTGTTCCTCTCCGGTAGTGTCATTGCAAGCTGAGTCGGGTCTCTTGCCTCTGGCCCAGGATCGCTTGGTGTCTGATTGCAAATGGCTCAAACGTATCTCCTACTATCAACCTGAACATCCCCTTGCTGCCCTACATGCTGGATCTGGAGTACTGTATAATGCTCCTGACTGGTCGGTGAAGAGCCGTCAACCATATTTAGTCCGCAGCCTTCTTGCATTTCGATCGCTGGGCATAAACCCTCCTACACTTGCCCCAACCCCTACAGTATCTCCTCTGCCTCCGTGGATGACCTGTCTGCAATCCTCCGCCCTAAGCTGTGCAATGACTTCAAGAAATCTCAGGATGCGGTGATGGCCAGACACTACTTCGGCGAGGAGTTACATGCGACCAGATTCCGGGGATACTTCAAGATATTCACCGATGGGTCCCGCATTGATGGCCCGTCCACTACAGCAGCTGTATATTATGAAGACCTGTCGATGTGTCAGACCTGGAGGCTGGAGGGACATCATGGTATATTGACGGCGGAGTTGTTCGCGATCTATCGTGCATTGCTCTTTGTGTCCACACATTTGCCCTCCAGACAGTGGTAGTATACACTGACTCACAGTCCTCCATCCACCTTTTACAATCGGATCGCCCTCCATCCCATCGTTCCCTAGTATTCTCGATCCAAGAACTCCTGCTGCTTTTGTCCTCGCCTATGTGGACAGTGATTCTCCAGTGGGTTCCTTCGCACTCCGGGATACGGGGTAATGAGGTTGTAGATGGTGCAGCATCCATAGCGCACAGGGCTGAAACAATGGAATGGTTAGTACCAGATCTCACTATGGTAGCGACACAGATAAAATGGGCTTGCAGAGCGCAATGGGACATGGGACTTCGAATGGTCCTACCGGGCACGATGCTGGGGAGTTACCGCACTGAATCATCACCGCAGCATTGGGCGAGGCACAAACTGAGGTGTCTTGATGTTGCCCTGACTCGATTCCGTATTGGTCACTCTTCCCTTGCGGCACATCTATATTCTATACGTATGACAGACAGCCCTGCCTGTCAGTGGTGTGGACAAGATGAAACGGTGAGACGTGTGCTCTTGGACTGCCCCCGTCACTACTCTGCTATGATCTACATGAAGGCGCGCCTCTCAGCTTTGGGTTACAACAATATCTCCCTTCCCCTGCTACTAGGAGGGCGTGAAGTGGAGGACCATCTGCGTGTGAGGGTGATAGGGATCGTCTGTGTCATCCTCCTCTCATCGGAACGCCTGTCCCGCATCTAGTGCCCTGTGACACCTAGCAGCTGCTGTGGTAGGACGAAAAGTGGATGACCCTCATCTACAACGCCCTTCAAATCCTCAAGATTCAAGATTCAAGAATGGGTTAAAGTTTAGGGAAGATGCGTCGTTTTTCTGGTCCCCCTTCTTCCTCATGTTTAGCCCCATTAGTTTTCAGATTTGATGACGTTCGCCACATTAGTTTGGCGATTTTAAGACTTTTCGCCCCATTTCTTTATATTCTGGCAACTATTAGACGATTTTATTCAGCTTAGGAAGGACGTCTACCAATTAAAAAGCTATAGACTATCCCAATTATATTTTTAGTTACCATTGAGTATAGACCCTTCCAAAACTTCATGAAATGGATTGAAGTTAATGTGAGCGCTCTTGAATCCACTTGGAGAATTGGCGCTCGAACAAATAAAATACCAGCATATTATTATTATTATTATTATTATTATTATTAAATGTAGCTGAAAATATACATAAAAGACATCACTGGTACTGAAAGGGTTAATGGTGTTGCTATTTACTTTATGGTGGCAGCAGCTCTATCTATCTATATATTGCTGGACGCCATGATTCCCGAAGGGGTGGCCACGAACGAAATGCCCCCATGCACCTTTGTCCCCAGTCAGTCGATGCCTCTCCTCCCATCCAGCACCGTATTCACGTATATACTTCTTAACTCCATCCTTCCACCTCTCTCTCAGTTTACCGCTCCCTCTCTGTCCTTCAACCTTTCTCTCATACACTCTCTTAGTCATTCTCTCGCTTCCCATACGTTCCACATGGCCGAACCATCTCAAGGTGTTCCTTTTCACAATTTCCAGCACATCTATATCCACACCACACCGCTCTCGTACTTCCTCATTCGTCTGTCTATCCCACCATGTATCTCCACACGCACTTCTCAAGTAACTCATTTCCACCCTCTCAAATTTGGTTAGTATCTCTCCAACAACGTTCATGTTTCGCTCCCGTAAATCAATGCCGGGAGTATCACACTGTCATGCAAGGACTTTTTCACTTCCATGCTGACCACCCTATTTCTTGTTACTGCTTTCAGCGTTCCTGCAGCAGTTCTGATGTAAATAGTGGGCTACAACAACAACAATAACAACAAAAACAACAAAAACAACATCATTAACAACAACTACTACTTCTACTACTATTTGAACCACTTCTCATATCAATATCAATACTACTACTACTACTACTACTACTACTACTACTACTACTACTACTACTACTACTACTTTGTTTAAAGTGTGCATCAATTATACATATTTACATTGTAGCTGTTGCAAACATCAGATATTAATACTACTACTACCAATACGACTTTGGCATGAACGTTGTTGGAGAGATACTAACCAAATTATATATAAAATATATATTTGATTATAGGCTATACTGTAAATAAACAAGAGTTGTAGGAATTCATGTGTATACCTTTTCAGCTATTTTACTTTTCTAAATTATTTTAATGGATATGTAATATGTACATGAATGTAAATTTTGTATATATTATGAAACAACAGAAAGGCGAAGACCAGGACATTCGACATTGATAACAGGAAAGTGATTCTATAAATATATAATAGAATGCTGAGCAAAATTCAACTCTAAATTTATCAGTGAGCCTGCTTTGAAAGGGAAGGGCGCCCTTGGTCAAGCCCTGGCATACGAGGGGAACCGTTAAGGGTAGTGACCACAACCATAAAACAAAACGGTCACCAACCACCCAATACACCCTCCTCCCCTCACTTCACCCCACCCCTCCCCTCCCTTCCCCTACCCTGCCTTCCCAACTCCACCGCCCACCACCTACCTCCCACCGCCCACAGCCCAGCTCCACCATCGCTTCTCCACATCGCCAGACAACCTTCACGCCACTCAAGAGACGGAATAAGAGCCAGTGAGTGATATAGAGAATACGGTAAAGGATAGTAAATATGCGGAAATCATATCCCGCCAACGAAATGTGTGAAAAACTATTATAGAAAGGGACCGGTGAGTGTATCCTGAGTGTGTGGTGATACCATGGGAAAATAGAAAGATTTTCTTTACTACGTACTGCATATTAGTAACTTCCCCTAACCTCATCCCCCTAATGGTTTCTTTATAGCTATTGTCCATCCATCCATCCATCCATCCCCTATCCCTCCCCTATCCCATCTCAATACCTCTTATCCTCCACCCCCACCTCTCCCCGTTCCCCCACGTGTACCACCCCCTCTCGCTCCCCCTTCATCCCCCCCTCCCCCACACCCAATCCACCCCTCCCATAAAACTGGAGGGAACACTTGACACTTCCTCTCTCTCTCTCTCTCTCTCTCTCTCTCTCTCTCTCTCTCTCTCTCTCTCTCTCTCTCTCTCTCTATGTATGTATGTGTTTGCACTGTACAGTATGTATATATATACTGTATATATATGTATGTATGTATGTATGTGTATATGTGTGTGTATGTGTGTATATGTGTGTACCGGTGTATATATGTGTATGTATGTATGTATGTATGTGTATATGTATGTATATATGTATATGTATGTATGTATAATATGTGTGTATATTATATAATATGTATATATGTGTGTATATGTATATGTATGTATGTGTATGTGTGTATGTGTATATATGCATATATAGTTTGTAAGGTCAGACTGCCTAGTAAGGACCTTGAGGTCTGTGTGGTCTGTGTATCTATGTAGCTCTCTCTCTCTCTCAATAACGGAAGGCAATCATGCATCAGATACGTTTCTCTCACAATTAATCAATATAGATACTCATATATAAACCTATCATCTCTTTCTCGTTCTCGCTATCGTTCGCTCTCCCTAAAATTAACATTAAAATAAGTAAATATCTCTCTCTCTCTCTCTCTCTCTCTCTCTCTCTCTCTCTCTCTCTCTCTCTCTCTCTCTCTCTCTCTCTCTCTCTCTAGGTCATAAAATAAAGGAGAGTGAATCTATGAGTCATAGTAGGGTACGGAAACAACAAAACACAGTGACCGCAAGGGGATAATCTTACAGTCGAAAACTTCTGAGATATACAGGCTGGATAGGTAGGCTAAATAGGACTCTCTCTCTCTCTCTCTCTCTCTCTCTCTCTCTCTCTCTCTCTATTCTTTTGGATTAAGACAGCCTAAGCAGCGCTTATCTCTCTCTCTCTCTCTTTAGCTCTTTCTCGCTACCTATCTATCTATTCTTTCGCAATAATCTCATTCTTAACTAATTCACTCTCCACAATACCTAATATCCTATCTTCTCATTAACCAAGGTCTAATCATTATTGATAATACAACTTCTACAACTACCGCTGCTATTAGTACTGCTAACATTACGGTTTATAAAGGAAATAACGAACATCTTTATTAAAGCCAAAATCTGCCTAGTTGTCTTATCTAGCCGCTTACTCAGTGTGTTTATGTCACGTAATAACACCAAATTGTTCACATACAACACAACCTAATATATACATCCCACCAGCCAGCCAGGGGGAATATCAAATATGGCATACAACAACACCGATAGGGAATACACACTCTAGTACAAAATAATCTAGGCACACATACAGAAAAATATTTGGTTGTTTTTACGGAAGTTACGGGCGGTACTGTAAATAAGATAAATTAAGTTTTGGAAAAAAAAGAAAAACAGAAGCTAAATAGCCTTAGTGTAAAGCGTAAAAGACATTGCAAGAGAACAGATGGAAGTGTTATAAGGGTATAATGGAGGATGATGAAAGTTTAGATGAAACCCTATCACAAAGGTCAAAGACTAACAAGTGTTGCATCTGTACAAAGAATGAGCATACATGTACAAGATGCAAATGCGTGCAAAAAAAAAAAGGATGCATAAACTGTAATAAAGGTTCCCGGTGTCGCAACCCTTATAATAGTGTAATAACAGAGGGAGGGGCGGCAGCCAGTGCCCAGAGAGTGCGAAGGGATGAAGCTGACGGGACACAACACGGCGATGGGCAACAACCCGACAGAGCATGTGGAGGTGCGGGACCCTCAGGGGGCCCGAGAGAAGGGCGGCAACCACATGACATGGTGGGTGACGGTGAGCCCAGCGGAGTCCAAAGACCCGGAGACGAGCACCGAGATGCTGGAGAGGAGGGTGGTGTGCAAACAAGGCCAAATATAGCTGGTAGAAACGACGATATGCCACGCAACGAAGAGCCCCGAGAAGCACACAGGGAGGTGGGACCACAGAGGGAAGCAGCCCTGGAGAGACCCGCAGAAGTTGATGGCAGAGGAGGACCCCTTCAATGGAAAGGACTACGGGGAGAGGAGGTAACAATTTGGACAGAGGCAGCTTACTCAGAAATTGTAGATTGGTCTGCACACAGTTTATTCAACCCACCTAAATGTGACGCCACCACCAAACTGTTGACAGAGATGAAAAAGCTCATTTATAACTATGTCTATGACAGACCTTTAGCCCCGTATGCTCTCAAGTTATTTTTCAGCATTCCACATCTCTTCTTGCAAAAAACTCACCGCAATTCTAGACAAGCGGAAAATGTAACAGCGCTAACAAATAGAGTGAAACTGTGGAATGATAACAAGATGGATGACTTACTCAGTGAAGCCAGATCATTACAATAGAGACAAGGCAGACGGCAACACAAAAGAGAAAACACTGAGGACAAGGCCAGGAGATTCGGCGACCAGATGAGACAAGGTAAAGTGGCACCTGCAATACGATCGCTGACAAAGGAGGCAGCTAGTGGGCTGTTGCCTATCACAAGAGATACCATCAAGCTGCTGGAAGAGAAACATCCGCAACCTAGTATATCCGAGAGTCAGAAGCTAGAGGGGGCTTATATACCACCGAACCCCGTCATCTACGAACAAATCACAGGCGAGAAGATTTGGAAAAAGGCTCTAGGGACACAAGGCAGTGCAGGACCCTCAGGGATGGATGCAAACGGTTGGAGAACAATCCTGAGCAGCACACTTTTCGGAGTTGCAGCGACCGACTTACGCAGGGCGCTGGCAGATCTTGCAAGAAAAATGGCCACTCAAGATTGTCAACACTTGGAGGCCTACACAGCTTGTCGTCTAATACCATTGGACAAGAATCCAGGGTGCAGACCTGTAGGGGTGGGTGAAGTGTTGAGAAGAATCATCGGAAAATGCATAATGGAGGTGGTGAAGGACGATGTGCGGTCAGCGGCTGGAAATCTCCAAGTGTGTGCTGGCCACCAAGCAGGGGGAGAGGCAGCAATTCATGCAATAAGAGAAATATATGAGCAAGAAGAATGTGAAGCCGTGCTGTTAGTGGATGCATCAAATGCCTTTAACACCATCAACAGAAAGACAGCAATTCACAACATCAAGGTAAAATGCCCCAGCTTAGCCACCTATATAGAGAATACCTATAAACAGCCTGCAGACCTCTTCATAGTAAACAACCAAAACTCACGACGTGGAACGGCACTGAAATCAATGGAAGGAACCACACAAGGGGACCCAGTAGCAATGGCGATGTACGCATTAGGTCTCTCGGTGTTGCTATCATTAACAAGACATGAGACGACACATGTTAAGCAGGCGGCCTATGCAGATGATCTCACTGGAGCAGGGAAAGTCAATGATCTCAAGAGCTGGTGGGAGCAAGTATCACAAGTGGGACCAGAAATAGGATACTTTCCAAATGCTAGTAAGTCTATACTGATAGTAAAAGCAGAACATTACGAAAATGCCTTAGAAGTTTTCAACGGTAGTGAAGTGGTCGTAACAAAGGACGGACAGCGTCATCTAGGGGCAGTGATTGGCACAGAAGAGTTCAAGAAGCAATACATGGAAGAGAAGGTCAGAGAGTGGGTAAACGAAATAGAAATACTAGCCAAAATTGCAAAGACGGAACCACAGGCTGCATATTCGGCATTCACATATTGGGTCAAACACCGCTGGACCTACTTGATGCGTACCATTCCAAACGTGGGTCCACAACTTCAACCGCTAGAAGATGCCATCAGAGACAAACTCATCCCAGCTTGGATGAAGTCCCACACCCCAAATGCTACAGAGAGGGAGTTGCTCGCACTTCCTCCTAGGTTAGGAGGGCTTGGAATCATCAATCCGGTGAGGAGGGCGACAACGGAACACGAGAACTCAGTAAAGATAACAGAATCTCTCACTGAACGCATCGTAGCGCAAGATCCTGACGGCGAAGTGGACCAGGCGGACATCTACAATATCAGAAAGACCATCACGTCAGAGAGGCAAAACTCACAGAAAATGACCTGGCACAATTGATGCGACAACTTTCCCCGAGACTAACAAGAAAAGTACAAATAGCACAAGAAACGGGTGCTTCAAATTGGCTGACAACACTACCAATCAAGGCAAAAGGCTTCAATCTAAACAAACAAGAATTTAATGATGCTATTGCACTGAGGTATGATTGGCCGATTGAAGGACTGCCCGATCGATGCGTTTGTGGAATCAACAACGATGCAGACCACAGCATGATATGTAAGAAGGGAGGATTCATCAGCATCAGGCACGATGAAGTAAGAGATGTAATGGCGAACATGTTCAGGGAGGTGTGTCGAGATGTGGTGCGCGAACCATCACTCATTCCCTTGGAGGGAGAGATCTTGCAGCACAGGACGGCCAACACATCCAACGAAGCACGAGTGGACGTTAGTGCAAGAAGTTTTTGGACAAGAGCACAGCGAGCATTCTTTGACGTAAGAATATTCGACCCAATGGCCCATAGCTACAGCGGGCTGTCTCTGGAGGCTGCACACAAGAGGAATGAACAAGAGAAGGTCAGGGCATATGGGGAAAGGATCTTAAATATCGAACATGGCAGCTTTACCCCACTAGTCTTCACCACATCTGGAGGGATGGGACCTAGGGCCCAGTGCTTCTATTCAAGGCTTGCAGAGATCATCGCAGAGAAGAAGAAACAGCCCAGGAGCCACGTTGTAGCCTGGATGAGGTGCCGTCTATCTTTCTCGTTGCTCAGATCAGCACTACTATGCCTGCGGGGAACAAGACTGTCTGCACCACAACCAGCGACGGTGGCAGAAGTGGACTACGAGGCAGCAGTGGCAGAGGGTCGCATAGGAAGGAGACTGGATTGAAGTTGCATGGTGTTGAATAGTAATATCTGATGCTTGTAAAATAAAATGTATGAACAATATTAAATAAAAACCAATGTAGTAGTAGTAATCCACGATGATGAGTCTGAGTGCTGACCCCGGAATAGTAAGTAGCTGAATGACTACCAAGTCGGACGCTTTGATGACTGTTCTGACCTGGTTTAGGGTACAAAGAGGGGATGCACAGGCTGAGTGGTTTCTTTAAAAAAAAAATTGAATTGAACTACTACTACTACTACTACTACTACCACTACTACTACTACTACTACTAGTAATACTACAATGACGACAACACACAGCAAAGCGTCTATGTGCTTGTGTGTACCTTTTGTGTATCAAAGAACGGAGCTACAGGTGTGCTAGTCAGCATAATGAGAGAGAGAGAGAGAGAGAGAGAGTTAAAGCAAGAATGACATACAGATGTAAGCCTCTGAATTAAAACACTACATGGGAGAGAGAGAGAGAGAGAGAGAGAGAGAGAGAGAGAGAGAGAGAGAGGGGGGGGGAAAGAGAGAGACAAAACAATCAGATATTCAGTTATTTAGTCATTCAGTTAAGATAATATAAAGATAAAATACACTATGTTGTCATATTGCATACATAATTATACAATAAGACATTCTTTTTGGTGGGAGCTCTATACAGTAAGAATCTTAAGGGGTTGGGTTTTTTTTTCTGGTCCACCTTCGCTCTTGTGTTTAGCCCTACTAGTTTTGAGATTTTAAGGCGTTCGGCCCACTAGTTTGGCGATTTTAACACGTTTCGCCCCACTAACTTGTCAGTTTTAAGACCTTTTGGGCCATTTAGGTGTCGATTTTTTCCTGGCAAGCGATAGCGAGCCTGTACTTTTAAGGGGAATCGGCCTTGATCCCATATACAAATTTATCTTGAATGGAGGTCTAGGGGGGATGTTTTTCTAAGCTTGATGGAAGTTTAGGGAAGAAACTAAAACAAAAATTGTAAACAGATAAAAAAATAAGCAAATACATATGCCCATCCCCCCTTAAAACTATAAGTGGATAGAACCTCATCAAACCCACCTAGATTCAATTAAAACTATAAGTGCAAAGAACCTCATCAAACCCCCCTAGATTCAATTAAAACTATAAGTGGATAGAACCTCATCAAACCCACCTAGATTCAATTAAAACTATAAGTGCATAGAACCTCATCAAACCCACCTAGATACAATTAAAACTATAAGTGGATAGAACCTCATCAAACCCACCTAGATACAATTAAAACTATATGTGCATAGAACCTCATCAAACCCACCTAGATACAATTAAAACTATAAGTGCAAAGAACCTCATCAAACCCACCTAGATACAATTAAAACTATAAGTGCATAGAACCTCATCAAACCCACCTAGATACAATTAAAACTATAAGTGCAAAGAACCTCATCAAACCCACCTAGATACAATTAAAACTATAAGTGGATAGAACCTCATCAAACCCACCTAGATACAATTAAAACTATAAGTGCATAGAACCTCATCAAACCCACCTAGATACAATTAAAACTATAAGTGCATAGAACCTCATCAAACCCACCTAGATACAATTAAAACTATAAGTGCATAGAACCTCATCAAACCCACCTAGATACAATAAAACTATTGCAAAGAACCTCATCAAACCCACCTAGATACAATTAAAACTATAAGTGCATAGAACCTCATCAAACCCACCTAGATACAAGTAAAACTATAAGAACCACCCTCCTAGATACAATTAAATCATTAGATACAGACACTGAGACACCTTACCGACCATGTTGACAATAATTGTATATTATCAAAGTTGTGGGTGCGTGTGTTTGTGTGTGTGGTTTAAATTGACAGTTCTGGCAGATGCAAATAATCAGCGACTAGTGAACCATGTGGTAATTGTCAGTCCCGTCATGTGTGTGTGTATGGGTGTGTGTGTGTGTGTGTGTGTGACAGCGACATTTGTTTTCTTGCAGTTGCGAATAATCATAAACTTGTAGTGAGCCATGTTGAAATTGTCAGTCCCGTGTGTGCGTGTGTGTTATGGTGTGTGTGTGTGCGTGTGTGTTATGGTGTGCGTGTGTGCATGTGTGTTAAGGTGTGAGTGTGTGCGTCAGGTCAGGTCAGGTAAAGGTATTGAGGGAAAAGCGGTGTGTTATGACGTGTGCTGGATGTGATGAACGAGCGGGGTTGGTTACTGGCAGGCAAAAGATAGTCGTTCGTCTTTACAATCCTGCCCTGACCTTTTAATTTAGGGGAGCCCACCTCACTTTTTTTCTCTTTCTCTCCCTCTCTCTTTGCTTGTATCCATTCGGCCCCATTCAGCCTACTGTTTTAAGACATTTACCCCCATTCAGGCGTCAATATTTTCCTGGCGAGCGGTAGCGAGCCAGCATATATACAGTATATATTTGTTTTGACAGCAAACTAAATTTGTAAATTTTTCGATAGAAAAATGTCTCCGGCGAAGCCGGATTTCTCTATACAATGCTGGCTCTCTTTCACTCGCCAGGAATAAATCGACATCTGGATGGGGATAAACGTCTTAAAACAGTTGGCTGAATGGGGCCGAATGGATACAAGCCCGGGAAAGAGAGAAAAGGAGAGATAGATAAAGAAAAACCGGCAAGGTTTTTAGTTTGTTCCCTAGACCTCTATCAAGCTAAAAAAAATCACCCCTAGACCCCATTCAAGATAAATGTGTACATTTTTCGGTAGATTACAGGCTCGCTATCGTTCGCCAGGAAAAAATCGACACCCAAATGGCACGAATGGGTCTTAAAATTGACAGAAATGGGGCGAACATTCTTAAAATCGCCAAACTAATGCGGCGAACGTCTTAAAATATCAAAAGCAAAATAGCTAAACATGAGGGAGAAAGGGGTTCAGAAAAAATCCCTCAAGTGAAAATCTGCTAATCTAACTAGCGCAATTTTCGTCTGGATTTTCTTGTATTGCCTTTCGGTATATTTAATTTGCAATCAAATATATATCACTGGATTGGTATGCATTGTTAAGGGAGGGGGGGGGGGTCGTATTTCTGGCCCCCCTTCTCCCTCATGTTTAACCCCATTAGTTTTGAGATTTGAAGACATTCGCTCCATTAGTTTATCGATTTTAAGACCTTTCGTCCCATTTCTTTATCGATATCAAGACCTTTCGTGACGTTAAGGTGTTGATGTTTTCCTGGCGAGCGATAGCGAGCCTGTACTTTGCAGAGGAACCGGTCTTCGGCCGGGACATTTTTCTATCGAAAAATGTACACATTTATCTAGGGGGTGTAATTTTAGGCTTGATGGAATTCTAAGGAGGAAACTATAATAGATAATACAAAGAACCATAAATGAACCAATAACTACGCCCATTCCCCCTTAATCATGTAACTAGTACACTTGTCATTCGGGTTCTCTTGTCTTTTGGTATATTACATTTACAAAACATATATCATTGGATTGGTATTCATTGTTAAGGGGGGATGGTTCACATTGTTAAGGGGGGATGGTTCACATTGTTAAGGGGGGATGGTTCACATTGTTAAGGGGGGATGATTCACATTGTTAAGGGGGGATGGTTCACATTGTTAAGGGGGGATGGTTCACATTGTTAAGGGGAGATGATTCACATTGTTAAGGGGGGATGGTTCACATTGTTAAGGGGGGATGGTTCACATTGTTAAGGGGGGATGGTTCACATTGTTTAGGGGGGATGATTCACATTGTTAAGGGGGGATGGTTCACATTGTTAAGGGGGGATGGTTCACATTGTTAAGGGGGGGATGGTTCACATTGTTAAGGGGGGATGGTTCACATTGTTAAGGGGTGATGGTTCATTTGTTAAGGGGGGATGGTTCATTTGTTAAGGGGGGATGGTTCATTTGTTAAGGAGGGATGATTCATTTGTTAAGGAGGGATGGTTCATTTGTTAAGGGGGGATGATTCATTTGTTAAGGAGGGATGGTTCATTTGTTAAGGGGGGATGGTTCACATTGTTTAAGGGGGGATGATTCACATTGTTAAGGGGGGATGGTTCACATTGTTAAGGGGGGATGGTTCACATTGTTAAGGGGGGATGATTCACATTGATAAGGGGGGATGGTTCACATTGTTAAGGGGGGATGGTTCACATTGTTAAGGGGAGATGATTCACATTGTTAAGGGGGGATGGTTCACATTGTTAAGGGGGGATGGTTCACATTGTTAAGGGGGGATGGATGGTTCACATTGTTAAGGGGGGATGGTTCACATTGTTAAGGGGGGATGGTTCACATTGTTAAGGGGGGATGATTCACATTGTTAAGGGGGGATGGTTCAGATTGTTAAGGGGGGATGGTTGACATTGTTAAGGGGAGATGATTCACATTGTTAAGGGGGGATGGTTCACATTGTTAAGGGGGGATGGTTCACATTGTTAAGGGGGGATGGTTCACATTGTTAAGGGGGGATGGTTCACATTGTTAAGGGGGGATGGTTCACATTGTTAAGGGGGGATGGTTCACATTGTTAAGGGGGGATGATTCACATTGTTAAGGGGGGATGATTCACATTGTTAAGGGGGGATGGTTCACATTGTTATGGGGGGGAGGTTCACATGGTTAAGGGGGGTTGGTTCATTTGTTAAGGGGGGATGGTTCATTTGTTAAGGGGGGATGATTCATTTGTTAAGGAGGGATGGTTCATTTGTTAAGGGGTGATGGTTCATTTGTTAAGGGGAGATGGTTCATTTGTTAAGGGGGGATGGTTCACATTGTTAAGGGGGGATGATTCACATTGTTAAGGGGGGATGGTTCACATTAACATTAAGGGGGGATGGTTCACATTAACATTAAGGGGGGATGGTTCACATTAAGGGGGGATGGTTCACATTAAGGGGGGATGGTTCACATTAACATTAAGGGGGATGGTTCACATTAACATTAAGGGGGGATGGTTCACATTGTTAAGGGGGGATGGTTCACATTGTTAAGGGGGGATGGATCACATTGTTAAGGGGGGATGGATCACATTGTTAAGGGGGGATGGTTCACATTGTTTAGGGGGGATGGTTCACATTGTTAAGGGGGGATGGTTCACATTGTTAAGGGGGGATGGTTCACATTGTTAAGGGGGGATGGTTCACATTGTTAAGGGGGGATGGTTCACATTGTTAAGGGGGATGGTTCACATTGTTAAGGGGGGATGGTCACATTGTTAAGGGGGGATGGTTCACATTGTTAAGGGGGGATGGTTCACATTGTTAAGGGGGGATGGTTCACATTGTTAAGGGGGGATGATTCACATTGTTACGGGGGGATGATTCACATTGTTAAGGGGGGATGGTTCACATTGTTAAGGGGGGATGGTTCACATTGTTAAGGGGGGATGGATGGTTCACATTGTTAAGGGGGGATGGTTCACATTGTTAAGGGGAGATGGTTCACATTGTTAAGGGGGGATGGTTCACATTGTTAAGGGGGATGGTTCACATTGTTAAGGGGGGATGGTTCACATTGTAAAGGGGGGATGGTTCACATTGTTAAGGGGGGAATGGTTCACATTGTTAAGGGGGGATGATTCACATTGTTAAGGGGGGATGGTTCACATGGTAAGGGGGGATGGGTTCACATTGTTAAGGGGGGATGGTTCACATTGTTAAGGGGGGATGGTTCACATTGTTAAGGGGGGATGGTTCACATTGTTAAGGGGGATGGTTCACATTGTTAAGGGGGGATGGTTCACATTGTTAAGGGGGGGGATGGTTCACATTGTTTAAGGGGGGATGGTTCACATTGTTAAGGGGGGATGGTTCACATTGTTAAGGGGGGATGATGGTTCACATTGTTAAGGGGGGATGGTTCACATTGTTAAGGGGGGATGGTTCACATTGTTAAGGGGGGTGGATGGTTCACATTGTTAAGGGGGGATGGTTCACATTGTTAAGGGGGGATGGTTCACATTGTTAAGGGGGGATGGTTCACATACATACTGTACGTTAAGGGGGGATGGTTCACATACATACTGTACGTTAAGGGGGGATGGTTCACATTGTTAAGGGGGGGATGGTTCACATGTTAAGGGGGGATGGTTCACATTGTTAAGGGGGGATGGTTCACATTGTTAAGGGGGGATGGTTCACATTGTTAAGGGGGGATGGTTCACATTGTTAAGGGGGGATGGTTCACATTGTTAAGGGGGGATGGTTCACATTGTTAAGGGGGGATGATTCACATTTTGGTCTATTTTTTCATTTATTTATTATTTTTCTACTTTCCTCCCTAGACCTCCATCAAACTTTAAAAAACAACCCCAGGAACCCCCAACAAGATACATTTGTAAATTTTTCGGTAGAAAAATGTCCAGGCCGAAGGCCTGTTCCTCCTAAATTATAGGCTCGCTGTCACTCGCCAGGAATAAATCGACACTTAAATGACACGAAAACTCTTAATGTTGACAAAGAAAATGGGCGAAAGGTCTTAAAAACGCCAAACTAATGGGCTGATCGTCTTAAAATCTGAAAACTAAAGAGGCTAAGCATGAGGGAGAAGGGGGACCAGGATAACGACCCATTTCGCTTAAGCATAAATCAATATATTTGTTTTTGTTCTTGAAATGTCTAGAATGCGTATCAATTGTTCCTCTTACTGCCATATTTATTGCTTTGTTTTTTCTTTCGTTGTCAGCACACGATTTTTTCATTCAACTTCACTTCCTCCAATTTAGTGTTTGCTTCCCACTAGCAACCATTTTTTTTTTTTTTTTGTTATCACCTCATTATATTATTCCTTACTACTCCATGCTTTCCATATTCCATTACAATATATATTTACATTATTTATATTTACGGGCCATTTATTCTTGCCATGTACTTCTGGTTATGTCATCTGATTTACTATGTTTATAAGCATTAAACTTTAAATAATTATCGTAGTTTTCTTCTTTTGTAAACGAATTGTTCATTGTAGTATAGGTTCATCTCTCTCTCTCTCTCTCTCTCTCTCTCTCTCTCTCTCTCCCTTCATGCTCACAAAACATCCCAGTCAGCTTAGCCTCATTCCTTGATTAACCCCTTCTATACCTGCAACGTCTTTTCAATTTGATTCTATCTATGTTTAGACGAATTAGTGCAGTTTAAGAAGGATCTATGGCAGTAATATGGGTTAAGTGAGATAGTTCCAAGCCTGTTAGTTGCTGGAGGCCCTTTTTAAACTGAATATAGTCGTCTAATAGTAGCAAGAATATAATCAACGAGACGTCGCCTGTACAGCATTTGTTTCACATGTCTATGCAAATGCAGGTTGCTCTCGTAATTTGCTATTTTGTCTGATTCGCTGAGTTGAATTAGGTTTGTGCTATATCTTATCAGTTTCTGTTAGGGATATTGCGTGTAAACCATTACAGGTGATTTATTGTGTCTGTATTCTGAAATAAAAACAAAATATATACAAAAGTAAATAAAACAAAGAATACAAAAAATAAATACAGTGTCATTTATAAATGCCATTGGAATTAAGTACCAGGAATAACAATAGTTACATGATAATACAACTATTAATAGTAGTAGTCGTTCCCTAGGCTGCGTGGCCAGACAGCCCCGAGCTCCTAAGGAAGGCCACGGCCGAAACTGGGTTGGGTTTTCCCACAAAGTTTTCAAGGAGTGTGTGTTGTATTGTTGGCATAAGTGGTTGTGTGTTATGCAGTTTTCCATAATATGTTTGATAGTGTGTGGTGCTGTGTTACAACCTGGACAGGTGTCCTGGACGGAGTCATCCAGCCTCTTCTGATAACTCAGAAGGGCTGGATGGTGCCCACATCGCAGTCTAACTAGGTGGACTCTGTCCTCACGGGAAAGGAGGGCTTCTGAGGAATGGACTTCATGCTAATACTAGTTTATAATGGTAAAAGACACAATATTTCGGCATTCGTCCATTATCTTGTTAGTGAAGGGTTTCTACTCCAATCGTGCTTTCTAAGGCGGGTTCACACGAGCGCATTTTCCGGGACTTTCGATCGGCAGTTTTATCCTGGACAGCAAATCAAGGCTCGACTCTCATGCGTTCGGCAACTATAATGGAGTTGTATATTAACATGTATACTAAAATAAATTAATCGAATTCAGATGTACAGTCACTTATAAAAAATCATGGACCCCCACATGAACGCGTCAACTAAAATGTACTGTTTTTTGCTTGGTACCCCTTGAGACTGGGTGCCAGCCAGAGGAAGGGGAGGGACAGGGGGGTGTTAGAGAGGGCAGAGTAGGAGGGTGTAGAAGCAGGGTAGTTGTGTAGTTACCTTACCCCCACTTTCTTCACCTAAACTAAAATTCCACACCTCTCTCTCCGCCTCTCTCTCTCTCTCTCTCTCTCTCTCTCTCTCTCTCCCTTTCGTTCTATCTCTCTCATTCTCTCACTTCCATTTTCTCACTCTCACCCCCGCCCTTCTCTCTCTCTCTCTCTCGCTCATATCTCTCTCTCTCTCTCTCTCTCCCCTTCGTTCCCTCTCTCTCTCTCTCTCGCTCATATCTCTCTCTCTCTCTCGCTCATATCTCTCTCTCTCATATATCTCTCTCTCTCCCTCCCTCCATCTCCCTCTCCCTTTCGTTCTCTCTCATTCTCACCCACCCCCCCCTCTCTCTCTCTCTTTGTCTTTAACTCTCATCCCAATTCATTTCCCCGCTGCCGCCAAGTGTCAACAAGTACCACCGGGGGCCCCCCCCCCCCCTTCCAACCCCGGTTTATGAGGAGAAATAGGGGTATAAAATAAGGGCCCTAGGACCATCCCCCCCACCCCCAAAACCCGTCCCAAATTTAATTTAAAGTGCCGACCCGTAACAGAAACTACCCTCACCCCCACCAACACCTTGCAACCTGCATCATCAACATCGGAACAACTTTTAAGGGAAGTGACCACTCCAACATTTTGTACCTTTTGTTTCTGCAAATTCTCCCTCACTAACCCCAAATCATGGCACCGATCAGAATTAAATGCCCCTCCTGTAACAAGAACTACTACAAGGAATGGTATCCGCGTCATGGGTATCCAAATGCCAAGTGTTTTATGTGTTTAACTGGTGAAAACTTTTTGCTCTTGGAGTGCACATTAGAAGCACACAAGGCACAGGCTGACGAACTGAAGCGAGATAATCTCACACTAAAGGAGACTGTAGGTGTACTTTCGCATCAAAATTTCTTACTAAAAGAGCGAGTAAAGGACATAGAGAGTAAGCAAGTCGACGTTGTTAAAAATCTTCAAAAAGAAAACCCATCCAATGATCTATATCAGACAGTAGTCAACAGGCGTAACAAGAACAAATCCCAAGGGAATGGGAAAGCGACACCAGGTATCCCTATCAAAAACAGATTTGCTGTTCTCGCCGAAAACAATGAACACGAGGTAACTGACCACGTGAATGGGAATGGGAATGGAAAAGCGACACCAGGTAACCCTATCAAAAACAGATTTGCACACGAGGTAACTGACCACGTGAAAGCAAGCTCGAAAGGCAAGACAATTCCTGACAGGAAAACAACGAAACCATCAAATCACGGAGTCAGAGGGAAGGAGAAACTCACCCTAGTCTATGGTGACAGTCTCATGCGAGGTCAAGGAGCTGCCTTTGCCACCAAGAACAGAGGAAAAAAGGTCAGTAAAGGTCATTCCAGGCGGTAAAGTCGAACATATCTTGAAAGACATAACTAACTCCGCCATACCAGAGGGCACCTGTGTAGTCGTCAATGTTGGCTCAAATGACTGCTTTGACGGAGGTAAGGCCCCAATCAAGACCATAGAAAAAGATTTCGAGAACCTAATTAAAGTCATGAAAAGGAAGACCACGAAATGTGTGGTAAGCGGCGTCATACCCCGGATTAAAACAAGCTCATACGGACAAAATAGAGCCATAGAAATTAACAACGCAGTCAAGGTCATGTGCGAAACAAGAGAAGGTACTGTATGTGGACAATTGGACCACCTTTGTAGGGAACTCGTCCCTGTACAGCGGAGATGGCATTCATTTATCAGAAAAAGGCGTTCAGCACATGAGTGACACCCTAAATCAAGCAACCTACATTGCCCATGAAAACAACGCCAGTCAGGACCGAGAGATAACTATGCTAATAGACTCCTCTGAGTATTGACATCGCTACCCCCGGAAAAGCCCTCCCACAACCCTACCCAATCAAACTCCACCCGCACAGTTAAGACAAATAAATAACCTCGCCCAACCCTTCCAAGTCCATCACAACCATTTAAACGAAACCGTCAACCCCAATGGCCCACAAGTTGCGAAAATTTACCTACCTGAACCACAAAACAAACTAAACAACCCCACCCAACCCCATCCAAGCCAACCCAACCAACTGAATGAATTTGACAACCCGCCGCGGCTTCAAGTCACAACCCCAAACCCATCCCCACCAATAAGAAAAACAAATCCAGCGCATGCTGAGAGAAATTACATAAAAATAATATCCATAAATGCCTGCTCAATAAGAAACAAAATAGACGAACTCAAATGTCTGTTATTAAATGAGAAAGTTGACGTTATTTGTATAACGGAAACACATCTGAACCTTAATAATAAAGATCTACTTCATGAATATCACATAGAGCCATATAAATTTTGTCATAAAGACCGTAACAATGGAAAACAAAGAGGGGGGGTTGCAATGTACGTTGCAACCTACTTAAACCCAGTTGAGGTGACTCTCCCCGAAAGTAATGCAGAAATAGTGTGCGTCAAAATAAATACAAAAAACATGAACTTAAATATCACTACAGCGTACCGACCACCGAGACTAACTGTTGCCGATGATACAATTTTTTATGAAATACTAGAGAAAAACCCTTAATTCCGACGAAACAGTTTTACTAGGTGACTAATACCTCCCCCTAATTGACTGGAATACCACGACCGGAAAAAATGCTGAGTCACGCCTAATGACAAGCTTCATCCAGGACAATTTTTTGACTCAACACGTAAAACAGCCGACGCGAGACAGGAATATATTAGACCTCGTAATCACTACCCAAGAAAATCTATTATCAAACCTGGATGTAGGTGAACATCTGGCAACGTCCGATCATAAAATCTTAAGAATCAACGTTATAAGCAAATATTACTCAGTAAAAACAACAGGAATGGTTTCGGACTTCTAAAACGCAAATTATGACGGACTTAAGGAATCGCTATCAAACATACACTCAAACCTCATAAATATTATTTTTATTAATCTCACCACCACACCCCCAATGAAATTAATTAAAGTATATATGATCCACCGGGATTCGAACCTGGGTTATCACACACATATTTTTGCCACCTTAACCATTACACCACCAGGACGGTTAAAGGTTTATGCACACGCCTACGACTTATTATCCATTCTCGAATACTGGATATTAATCTAATCATGTTCATATTCCCAACCGCACTATGGTAGCCTACTGTTTAAGTGAGAGGAAAGAATATTCATGGGGCACAGATCATATAGACCGGCCTCTCGAAGAAATATCCCTAAACCTACTAATAATATATTTTTATTAATCTCACACCACACCCCCAATGAAATTAATTAAAGTATATGATCTACCGGGATTCGAACCCGGGTTATCACACACATATTTTTGCCACCTTAACCATTACACCACCAGGACGGTTAAAGGTTTATGCACACGCCTACGACTTATTATCCATTCTCGAATACTGGATATTAATCTAATCATGTTCATATTCCCAACCGCACTATGGTAGCCTACTGTTTAAGTGAGAGGAAAGAATATTCATGGGGCACAGATCATATAGACCGGCCTAAACGAAGTAAATGAACTATGGGGAAATTTTAAGTCTACAATTACAGAGGCGCATAAACAATTTGTACCCATGAAACCAAAACGTAATACGAAATCAAGTATGCCCCCTTGGTACAGTAAAGACATTGGCAAGGCAATAAGGAAAAGGAATCAACTCCACAAACTTTTAAAAAAATAACACAAACACTGAAGTAATTAAAAACTTGTACAAAAATAGTAGAAGGGAAGTGAAAAAATAATTAGGGCGAACAAACAAAATTACGAAATGACTATTGCCAGAGAAAGTGCCACAAACCCCAAAAAATTCTACAGTTACGTAAATAAAAATAAACAGATCAAAAGCGGAATCGGACCGCTAATAGAAGATGGCCAGACAATAACAGGTGACACAAACACGGCAAATCTGCTCAACAAATATTTTGGCTCAGTTTTCACAGAAGAAATTATCGATCATACCCTTGAAAATAACACCTCAACTCATGTGATAGGAGATTTCACCATCAGTGTTAGCGAAGTACAAAGCAAATTGAGTAATTTAAATGTAAATAAGACCCCGGGACCCGACATGCTCCACTCGAAAATAATTAAGAATGTTAAGGACGAAATAGCAAAACCCCTGACACAACTATTTAACTTATCATTACTACAGGGGATTGTACCGAGTGATTGGAAAGATGCGAACATTACGCCGATATACAAGAAGGGTAGCAAGGCCAAAGCGAGTAATTACAGACCAATTAGTCTAACTTCAATTGTAGGAAAAATCATGGAAAAAAATACTTAGAGATAAGATAGTAGATTACCTCGAATCAAACAACCTAATCAAAAATAGTCAACACGGCTTTAGATCAAATAAGTCATGCCTAACAAATTTGATTGAATTTTATAACAAACTATTCACATATAACGACATGACGAAATCACTAGATATAATCTTCTTGGACTTTCAAAAAGCTTTCGACAAGGTGCCTCACCGAAAACTATTGGCTAAACTGGAGAGGACAGGTATCAAAGGTGAAATTCATTCTTGGATAAAAAATTGGCTTACAGGCAGAAGACAGAGAGTGGTGATAAATGGAGTGGAATCGGAGTGGGAGCCTGTCACTAGTGGAGTTCCACAGGGTTCAGTCCTTGGACCGGTCCTGTTTCTCATTTACATTAACGATATTGATGTAGGGGTAAACAACACCATTTCCAAATTTGCCGACGATACAAAAATAGGAAATACAGTCCTGAACGAAGATGATAGAAATGCGTTGCAATCTGATTTAAACAAAATATCAGAGTGGTCGAAAAAATGGCAGATGCCCTTCAATGTCGATAAATGTCAGGTGCTGCAGGTTGGTAGCAGAAATATGAAATACAAATACGAAATGAATGGCAAACAAATAAAAACCGCAACGGTAGTAAAAGACCAAGGGGTACTAATACCTGAAAACCTAAAAACTTCCGACCAATGTATAGCAGCTGCAAATAAGGCAAACATAGCATTGGGCTTTATTAAACGAAAATTTACATATAAACATGAAAACGTAATAGTGCCACTGTTCAAAAGTATGGTGAGGCCCCACCTTGAATATGGTGTGCAGTTCTGGTCACCTTATCTGATCAAGGACATTGTAAGACTCGAGTCAGTACAGCGTAGAGCGACGAAGATGATACCCTCATTAAGAAATAAACCATATGAAGAAAGACTTAAACGATTGAACCTGTTCTCATTAAAAAAGAGGAGGTTGAGGGGTCAGCTTATTGAGTGCTTTAAGATACTAAAAGGTTTCGACAAAGTCGATGTAAATGCACTATTCACATTAAACAATACTAATCAAACTCGCGGAAATGGAATGAAATTAAAAACCAAAAAGGCAAACCTAGATGTCACAAAGAGTTTCTTCACCTACAGTGTGGCGACAGAGTGGAATAAACTACCAGCGAGAGTGGTGGAGAGCGACACAATAAACGCTTTCAAGGGAAGGCTTGACCTCTATCTGCAGAGGGCTGGGGTGATATGAAAAAAAAAAAAAAAAATTTATGTAAGTGTATGTGTGTGCACTGTACAGTATGTATATATATACTGTATATGTATGTATGTATGTGTGTGTGTGTATGTGTGTATATGTATGTACCGGTGTATATATGTATTATATATATATATATATATATATATATATATATATATATATATATATATATATATATATATATATATATATATATATATATGCATATATACATATATAGTTTGTAAGGCCAGACTGCCTAGTAAGGACCTTGAGGTCTGTGTGGTCTGTGTATCTATGTAGCTATGTAGCTCTCTCTCTCTCTCTCTCTCTCTCTCTCTCTCTCTCTCTCTCTCTCTCTTTTATGGGAGTTCATGAATTTGTAAGTGACTGTTCTCATATACTGTCAGTTGAACAAAGGCACCAATTGTTAGGAGACTTATCCATTCGTATCGTCCTGACCTGTCCTATCTGTTGTGAAGCGTATGACCAACCAATGTGCCACACAGTAAGTAGTCTGACCAATCCCCGGGGCAATGTAGCGTTAAATAACACACCTCCAACTAACTTGGATATTTGAGCTAGAGAAGACTTACCCCACCAAACTGCATGGGATATTAATTATAAGTAAATTATATAAAACAGATCCTGACAGTTCAATATGCCGTTTTCTTTTATATAACCGCCTCTTCAAACTCATAAAAATTATAAGTTTCTTCATGATATCATCATTCAGTCGTAGGTACATTAATGTAATACCAATAGTTTTATAACAGGACTTTTATCGTGATTTTCTAATAAATTCTGCGAAAGTCAGTGTGATGATTTTGCTTTCTTCAGAATCAGACCCAGGTCAAAATTAGCAACGAAACAATTGGAATTCGTCTGTTTAATCATCTTTATTTTATTTACTGATTATTCTATTGCCCATAATGCAAACACGACGAGTTGCTGAATATGAAAAACATTATGCTGTTGATGCATATATTAATGGTTTGTTTTTGTTTTTGTCAACCCACTTATATATCAGTGTGTGTGCATGCTGCTAATCAGAAATGGGTTAGTCAATATCTCCAGTTATAGATCGATCGGTTCGCCCGTCAATATATCATGTTATGGTCATATAGGTGTGTGCTTGGAATTGAGATGAACAGACGTTGTTGAAACTGCAGGGTCTGTGGTAAGACATTGTGGTTAGGTGAACGAGGCTCAATAGCCAAAAAAGAATACTGATTGTATGAATGGTTTGAGTACTGGCCCGAAGAAGCTATCTGCGAAACTTTGTCAATAAAGTGTTCCTCCTCAAATGGTGTATCTTTTCATTGAATTATATAATATTATATATATATACAGGTATCTATATATATATATATATATATATATATATATATATATATATATATATATATATATATATATATATATATATAAATCTATTGCCTGACGCCGTGATCCCCAAAGTGGTGGTCACGAACGAACCGCCCCCATGCATCTCTGTCCCCAGTCAGTCGACGCCCCTCCACCCAACCAGCACCGCCTTTATCCATATACTTCCTCACTCCATCCTTTCACCTCTCCCTCTCTGTCCTTCCACCTCGCTTTTGTGCACCCTCTTAGTCATTCTCTCGCTTCCCATACGTTCCATATAGCCGAACCATCTCAAAGGTGTTCCTATTCACACTTTCCAGCACATCCACCTCCACTTTACTTCCACCTTACTTCCTCATTCATCTGTCTATCCTTCCATGTAACTCAGCACGCACTTCTTAAGTACCTCATCTCCACCCCTCTCACTCTTGGTCTGAGCCTTTTCTCCAACGTCCATGCTTCGCTTCCGTTAGTCAGTGTCGGGAGTACCACACTGTCATGCAAGGACTTCTTCACTTCCATACTGACCACCCTATTTCATGCTACTGCTTTCAACGTTCCTACAACCCTCTTCCCCTGCTGCACCCTCTCCCGCACTTCTTCATCCATAGTCCCATCTTTACTCAACACACTGTCCAGATACTTAAATGAGCTGACAATCTTCATAGCCTGACCGTTCAACTTCACCTCACACTCTGTGGCTTCACCCCTTTCGAAGACCTTGATCTTCCCAGCATTTACCTTCAGAATCCGTTTTTCGCACACTGTTCCAAACATATATACTGTGTATGTATATATATATATATATATATATATATATCTATATACTGTATATGTGTTCTGCTATATGTATACTCTATAATTACCAGTTTACTGTCTACTGGAAGTTATGTTTTCGCCTCCGTTTGTTTTTATGTATGTAAACAAGATATCTAGAACAAAATAATTACCTAAAAATTATGAAGGTTGGCGGGAAAATAAGATATGCAGCAAGGAATAAGTGATTCACTTTATGAGGCGATCTGGAGATTTTCACGCCATATGGTGGGCAGATAAAATATGCACCTTTGGAGAAGTGATTCAATATAGGAGGCGATCCGGATTATATCCCGGAACCCAGATCCAGAATTTGTTTTAGGTCATTAATAATAATGATATATAACCAGCCAGTATAGGCGGAGGTATGCTCTCTACCAAGTGCCGCTCTAGTTTAATTATATATCCTGTAAGCCTATATCCTATATCTAACCTTGTCTTTGTATAAACTTCGTCTATTTAAACCGAGTAGGCTTGTTGTATACAAATTATGTTCTCCGAAGTAAGGTAATCGTAGGATAGATTTAGGAAAGAATAGTTAGGGAAAACTGAGTAGAACTGTTGACACATATACAGTATAGCTGGCCGCCACGTTCTAAACACAAAGCATTATACGAAGAAAAGCATTATACGGATATAGGAAATGGGCATAGTGATAATAGGTAATATTAAATAGAAATACATTAATAATATACGTGAGAATGGAAGTGAATTACAGAATATTAACAACATTTGGTCGAAACTCTTATAACACATAAATAAACATAACAAGGCAAATACAAAAATACACTAACATATCATGTAGGAGTGTAGGTGCTATTTGATATCGTATATAATTTGGTAGAGATAGGGAGAGGGCTATCATATATGTGAGTATTTTATTGATAATATGAGAGAGAGAGAGAGAGAGAGAGAGAGAGAGAGAGAGAGAGAGAGAGAGAGAGAGAGAGGTGGAATTTTAGTTTAGGAGAAGAAAGTGGGGGTAAGGTAACTACCGAACTACCCTGCTTCTACACCCTCCTACTCTGCCCTCTCTAACACCCCCCTGTCCCTCCCCTTCGTCTGGCTGGCATCCAGTCTCAAGGGGTACCAAGCAAAAAACAATACATTTTAGTTGACCCGTTCACGTGGGGGTCCATGAATTTTTATGAGTACTGTACTAGACCAGGGTTGCCAAAATAGGATGCTTGAAAAATATATCGTGTGACTCAGACTACTCTCCCCCCCCCCCCCCCCCCCACACACACACACCACCACCACCACCACCATTACCACCACCAGGCCCCTGTGGTGTGCGGGGTTCATGAAGGTATTAAGATCATGGCAGGGTTCCATTCATTAACAAGTATATCTACGCTCCGTTGCCATCTGGGTGGGTTGATAAAATTGACATCGCCGCGCCTCCCAGCCCTCGGAACAACCACCACGACTCCCTCTCTGTAACAATAATGGTGGCAGGGTTGACACTGTATGGCACCCCCCAGCCCCCTGAACTAACTAACTAGCTGACTGTCCGTAGAGCAGGTCAGTCCAGTCCGGAACCAGGTAGAGGGCGGGTCGACGCTCCCTCCAGATGGTTAAGGTCAGTGGGAGGGGGGGGGGGGGGGGGGGAGAGAGAGAGAGAGAGAGAGAGAGAGAGAGAGAGGCTACATTAACCCTTTCTGTACCGGCGACGTCTTTTTAAATTTATTATGGCTGCTTCTAGATGGTTTTATTAAACTTACAAAGAGACTCCAGCAGTGTTATAGGCTTCGATATATCTCACAATTGTACTACCATAGATCCTTCTTAAACTTCAATTGGCTAATGTCAGTGTAAGGGTGGGAATGGGGGTGGGGGGGGGGCGCTCCAGGTAGGAAGGGGGACAGAAAAGACTACATTAAGTGAAAGACAATGTTTTATATTGACATGGGTATCAGTAATTGAGATATCAGATGGAAAAACGATCGAAAACGGTGTAGAAAATGGAAAGAGGGAAGACGTGGAAATCAATTACAGTGTTTAATTATTTTAACCAAAGACAATTGTGAGAGCAACAATACAGTTATTTCTTATATAAGAAGCACCAAGGTATTATTAAATAGATAAATGCGTAGGATTGCTTCAAAATGTTCGTATGTAAACAAAACAAAACTAATAACAATAAATAAATAAACTCTGGTACTGAATATAAGGAACAGACAGTGAAGTGTTGAACAGTCAACATCCTACAAAAGTGAATTGTAATGGGGGTATACAGCGCTACCCATAAGTATAGTATATAGAAAGGAGATTTAAGGGCAATGCTAAGATCACAGAAATACTTGATATAGAGCGAGCATCGAAGAAAACGGAGAAACAAAACGTATATAGAATTGAAGGTAATTAACGAATTGGGAAAACATGGGAGATAAAAATGATTAAGGTGACTTGGAAGTAGTTCATTATACCTGTAAAAGCGATACGATGACTAAGCACAGGAGGTGCATTGAGACAAGCATATTAACTGTATTAAACCTAACTAAATCAAACTTTCTCCACAAGCAGGCAAATAAACTTCTAAATAATCCAAATTATAACAAAATATTTTGGTCTACTCTTAACTCATTCAAATCCAACTTCACTACTGCTTCATCCATTCCACCATTAAAATCTCCGACTGGCAATCTTGTAAGTGACCCACGAGGTAAAGCTAACCTTCTTGCGGATATTTTCTCCACCAACTCAACCTTAGATGAAATAAATCAAGATGTCCCTGTACTTAATTTTAATTCGCCTGAAATTCCCTCACTTAAGATCCACACCAGACATGTCAAAACTATTTTGCAGAATCTCTCAGTAGATAAGGCTCCTGGTCCAGATGAAATTCCTCCAATAGTACTTAAGAATTGCTCCTTGGTGCTCGCTCCTGTATTGGCAATTTTTTTCCGTCTGTGTACTCATACCTCATGCTTCCCAGTACCCTGGAAAGAAGCAAACATCCATCCAGTTCCTAAAAAAGGTGCCTCTTCAGATCCATCAAACTACAGACCAATAGCTATAACTTCCACTCTTGGTAAAGTCTTTGAAATTAGATTAAATAATCACATAATTAAGCATTTTGAGAATAATTTATATATCAGTGATAGGCAATATGGTTTTAGACGATGTCGATCAACTGCAGACATTCTTTGCCTTCTTACGCATCAAATCAACCAAGCTACAGACCAACATGGTGAAACACATACAATAGCACTGGATATATCAAAGGCATTTGATAGAGTCTGGCATCAATCCTTATTGTCGAAGATGTCACACTGCGGCCTTGCATCATTAGTTCCACTAATTTCTTCTTATCTTCATAACAGAAAAATACGTGTAATGGTAGATGACCTTTATTCTCAATTTCACTCAATAAATGCTGGTGTTCCCCAGGGATCAGTTTTGGCCCCAACTCTGTTCCTCATTCATATCAATGATCTCATATCTACCACTCATAATCCAATACATTCCTACGCAGATGACTCAACACTCCACAGTTCCTTCACATTTACCAATTCTTTCACCAAACCCGATCTTATAAATTCAAAAATAAACACTGCAATTTCTCTGAACCAGGACCTTTCTAGAATTAATGAATTGGGACAAAAGAATCTAGTTTCCTTTAATGCACAGAAAACCAAGTACATTAAATTTTCTAACCGACAGAATCTCACTGACTCCCATATATTTTTTAATGATGTAAATATTCCAACTTCCCCTAGTATTGACATTCTCGGTGTAACATTAACTACTAACTTGAGCTGGACACATTATGTTAGAAGCATTGCTAAGAATGCCTCTAAAAAACTGGGACTTCTGTACAGAGTTCGAGAATTCTTCACTGACGAGCAGTTGGCCGTAATATATAAAAGTCATGTGCGTTCTCAGATGGATTACTGTTCACCTCTGTGGAGTGGAAATGGAGTGGTTGCATTGAGGCAGTTGGACAAAATTCAAAATAAAGCTATTAGATTAATCAATAACCCTGCAATCACACAGGACCTTCCTATATTATCCATACGAAGAAACGTTGCATCCCTTGCATTATTCTATAGATATTTTCACAGCAATTGTTCCGAGGAACTTAAGAACATAAGAACATAAGAAAATGGGAGTCTGCAGAAAGCCGATTGGCCTAAGCAAGGCAGATCCCTGTCCCACACAACCCCAATTACAAAGCCCAATTATACCCTGAGGATCATCTTACCAAACCGGTTAGAGATTAACGCAGGATTACGGGGGTCTGCAGAGCGCTGATTGGCCCAACCCGGCTGATCCCCCTTCACACCCAACCCTTCTCGTCCATATGCTTATCCAATTTTTTCTTAAAGCTCCCTATCGTTCTTGATCCCACTATATCACTTGGTAGCCTATTCCACCCATCTACAACTCTGTTACCAAACCAATATTTGCCTATATCTTTTCTGAAACGAAATTTATCTAATTTTGAAACCATTGGTACGAGTTCTTTCGCTATCACTGAGCTTTAGTACATTTGTCATGTCCCCTTTGTTAATCCCACTAACCCACTTGAACACCTCTATCATATCCCCTCTAACTCTGCGTCTCTCTAACGAATGTAAACCTAATTTCTTCAACCTTTCTTCATACGGAAAATTTCTAATATTATGGATCATTTTTGTCATTTTACGCTGAATTCTCTCCAATTAATCTATGTCCATTCTGTAATAAGGACACCAAAATTGGACAGCATAATCCATATGGGGTCTCACTAATGACAAGTAAAGTTTTAAGATAACATCAGCAGTTCTGTTACTCACACTCCTAGAGATGAACCCGAAAATCCTGTTTGCCTTATTACGAACGCTTATACACTGTTTTCTAGGCTTCAAATCATTGCTAACAAACACACCTAGATCTTTCTCGCAGTCTGAATTTTCTAATTCTAAATTAGCTAGTTTATATTTAACATTTGTTTGCATCTTCCCTATCTTTAATACCTTGCATTTGTCAATGTTAAACTTCATCTGCCAATTTACTGACCATTCATGTAAGGTATCTAGATCCCTTTGGAGGCACTCTATATCGCTATCTGAATCAATTGATCTCCCCATTTTAGTATCGTCTGCGAATTTACTTATCCTACTAGTTATACCTAAATCTAGGTCATTTATGTATATAAGAAACAACAGGGGACCTAATACCGATCCCTGGGGGACACCACTTTTGACTGCTCCCCACTCTGACTTGGTACCATATATGCTGACTCTCTGTTTCCTACCAATTAGCCATGACCTAATCCATCCCAACAACGACCCTCCTATTCCATGTGCCTCAACCTTTCTCATCAATCTCTCATGAGGGACTCTGTCGAAAGCTTTACTGAAATCTAAATATATAATATCATATGACTTGTCACTATCTACTGCTTCATATACCTCTGAGAAAAAGCTAAGCAAATTAGTAAGGCAAGAACGTCCCTGAGTGAATCCATGCTGAGAAGAATTTATTAAGTTAAATTTTACTAAGTGGCTTCTAATTTTCCTAGCAATAATAGACTCTAGCAACTTTCCTATGATTGATGTGAGACTAATGGGACGGTAATTGGATGCTATCGATTTATCACCTTTTTTGAAGATCGGAACTACATTTGCAAGCTTCCAAGCTTCTGGAACTAAACCTGTTTCTAATGACTTGTTAAATATAAATGCCAATGGACTACTTAACTCATCTCTGCATTCTTTTAATACTCTAGCATATACCTCGTCAGGACCAGGCGATTTTTGAGGTTTCAGTCTGTCAATTTCCTTAAGCACATCATTTCTACTTATACTAACTGTACTTAACATATTTTCTATACTATCACTATATACCATATTGACTTCTGGAATCTGTGCCAAATTTTCATTAGTGAAAACGGAAAGAAACTGACTATTTAATGTACTGCACATTTCTAAATAATTTTGTTATTTCTCCTATTGAAGTTTTTAGGGGGCCTATTACATCTCTAACTTTAGATTTATATAGTTGGTAAAAAGCTTTAGGGTTATTTTTTGAGTCGCTGGCTATCCTTATTTCATAATTTCTTTTTGCTTTCCTGATTTCCTTTTTGACCTGTCTTGATGGAGTCTGATAGTATATATGTAAATGATTTTCACCTTTCTTTATTTTTCGATATATTCCTTTCTTTTTTCCTATAAGATCTATTAGCTTATTAGTAATCCATTTTGGTTGGTTCTGCGTCGATCTAAATCTTCTTTTAGGGATATATTTATTTTGAGCATTGTGGAGTGAAGCAATAAACTGGTTATATGTAGGTGGCAAGTTAACTTGCTTCAATTGTGCCGCCTCTCCACATCTTTCCCCGTAGAACTATGGCAGCTGAGAGCGCCCATGAATTTACACTTTCTCCTCAACAATGCAGAACTTCTGCTTATCAAAATTCATTTATTCCTAGAACTACTACTCTTTGGAATTAACTTCCCTCGAGTTGCTTTCCACAAACTTACAATCTACAAAAGATTAAATCCAGTTGTTACAAACATTTTATGAATGGAGGATGCCTTTAGGCACATGGACCTTTTTGTTTTATCTGTTTTTCCTTCCTCCGTTCACTGTCTCTTTAAAAACAAAAAAAATCTACCTATAGAAAAGACAAAATGGTAAACGAAAGTAAAAAATATAATGCTGGATTAAGGGGTATAGATGAGAGAGAGAGAGAGAGAGAGAGAGAGAGAGAGAGAGAGAGAGAGAGAGAGAGAGAGAGAGAGAGAGAGAGAGAATGTTACTAGTATGAACGATGCAAGAACAAACATACAAATATTCAAACATATAATTGAACTAAAGTGAAATCAAGGAAGGGGGGCTGAAAAGTCTAACGCGAAGTAAAAGATAAGTCAGTGGAGAAGGAGAGAGAAAGGGGAAATTATGGGAGGCAGTCAGGAGGGGAGGAGGTCATGAGAGGAGAGGGGAGGTAGAGGGGTCAACAAATATACTTAGGGCCTAGGTCATGGAAGGATTTGAGGGGAGGGCTCGGGAAAGGTTTGGTTGGTTTGGTTGTTTGATTTGTTCAATCGCTTGTGTAAATCCGTCGCCAAGTGCTACTCTAAGATCCATGTTATATCCATAATACCAAACTTCGATTACGGTGGGTGCCATTTTTTTTTTCTCTCTCTTTCTCTGACTTGTATCCACTCGGCCCCATTCAGCCTACTGTTGAAAGACGTTTATCCCCATCCAGGTGTCAATTTCTTCCTGTGAGCGATAGCGAACCAGCATTGTATGGAGAAATCCGGCTTCGCCGGAGAAATGTTTCTATCGAAAAATTTACAAATTTAGCCTGCTGTCAAATACTGTAAACAAAATATGCTGACTCGCTACCGCTCGTCAGGAACAAATCGACACCTGGATGGGAATAAACGTCTTAAAACAGTAGGCTGAATGGGGCCGAATAGATACAAGCCAGATAAAGAGAGACAATGAGAGAAAACAAAAAAGCCTGTGAACCCCCTTAAGTGAATTCCATGACAATTATCCAGAGGATAGGGTCATTGTTCAGAAGTATAGTGTCAGCGTTCTAAGTGTCTAGACTGGCCATGTTCTCTCTCTCTCTCTCTCTCTCTCTCTCCATATATATATATATATATATATATATATATATATATATATATATATATACTAAATATAATGCCTTTCCCCACACCAACGTGCATGTCTAAGTCTAAGACAAATTACTTAAGAATAGGCTTAGCAAGACCTGTCCACCCGTTCACCAGTCACATGCACAAGTTACATGCAAATAATTTAATGTTATACTATTATATAATGTTATACTATTATATAATTACAATTATTCTTATTACCGGTATAGCCTATATTACTAATTTCAGCATTCGTTTGTATTGCATTTAATAACAAAAATGACTGACTTGATTCTAGTGCACTCTATAATATTTATAATCAAAGCTTGAATGTAATAGCTCTTTTAATTAACAATTAATCGTTACTTTTTACCAAATGAACAATCTTAAGTTTATGTCTGGGTCGCATCAACTAATCAACTCATGTTTTCATCTATGATATAAACAATGAACATTGATTGGGATACTTCTATCATATCAATTTTAAAGTTAAGGGGGGTCACCGGCTTTTGTTTTTATCTTTCTCCCTAGTTCTCTCTTTCCCTGGCTTTTATCCATTCGGACCCATTCAGCCAACTGTTTTAAGACGTTTATCCCCATCAGGTGTCGATTTTTTTCTGGCGAGCGATAGCGAGCCAGCATTGTATGGAGAAATCCGGCTTTGCCGGAGACATTTTTCTATCGAAAAATGTACAAATTTAGCTTGCTGTCAAAATAAATATATATATATGCTGGCTCGCTCCCACTCGCCATAAAAATATTGACACCTGAATGGGGGTAAACGTTTTATAACAGTAGGCTGAATGGGGCCGAATGGATACAAGCCAAAGAGAGAGGGAGAGAAAGAGAAAAACACCGAGGTGGGCTCCCTTAACCCATTGGGTGCGGCCATTTTTGGGCTATTTAGGGCATATTCAGGCACTCCTGAATGATAAATCAAGCTTCTGCATTTAAATTAAGTGTATTCTGCCGAAAACTAGGCGAGAATAGCTTCAAAATTACACCAGAACGGGCCCCGCACGTGGTCTGGTTCATCCTCAGTGGTGCCAGTGAAACGCGTGAAACCCGCTATTATGTAACACTCGCTCGCTTGGCTACACTGCTGGGAGACACAGAGAGATACCAGCGCGAGACACAGTCAACCTCAGTGAGCCGCTCGGTGCTCTGAGGGTCGGAGGTGGGCCCCTCACGCTCCCGCCCACTGACACTCGATTTTTACGGTTTTTACAGGCTTTTAAAGCCTGGAGATTGCTGTAACTTGCCAGGACGTTCCAGAACGTCACCCGCAGCGAAAGGGTTAATAAGTACTGTAAGCCACTTATCGAAGATCCTTATACGATATGGTTAGTAATAAGAACCTGTACACTCGGATGTCATAGTATCTAGCTCACTCATAAATATTCGTGGACTTTCCATGTTTTATATAGTGGAAATATATCACTGGAAACGAATTTATGAATACAACTTTCCATACATCAACTAAAAAAGTATAATTACTATTTAATGGAAAGCATGTTCTATCCAAAAATCAACCCAGAGAGCTATAATAATTGAATAAACAAATTCATAGGGAGTCCACGATTTCTTATGAGTGGGCTAGAAACTATGGTATCCGAATGTACTATCATGATTATGCTATATCATGATACAAATACACGAAATCGCTGCTAAGGCTGTTGCTCAGGAAGTATTGTATTGATGTTGTTCTTATCCTCAATTTTACAGATATTGATGTGAATCATGAATTACCTTCGTACGTCAAGCTCTTCACTAAGTTAATCAATTTTCATTAGTTTACTTTCTACGCCTCGAAGACCCAGTTTCTCCCTCTATCTCTCCATCACAATCTTCCACGAGACTATCAACTACTCTTCAACAACACACAATTCAACCTTTCATCTTCTCTCAACATTATAAGTGTATCTTTTTTATCTAACCTTTCTTGGAAAGATCATAATACCACTCTTGCTAAAACAGCTTCCCAAAGGATGGATGTGCTCAACCGTCTTCGTGGGTTCTTCACCCCCGCACAGCTTCTTGCTCTGTATCGGGACTCAGTGTACCCCTATATTGAGTATTGTTTGCATGTGTGGGGAGGCTCCACCCATACCGCACATCTCGAACGAGTAGAATCAAAAGCATTTTGCATCATCAACTCGCTTCCTCTTACTAGTTCCCTACAATCTCTTTCTACACGCCGCATTGTTGCATCACTTTCACTCTTCTATCGCTATTACAACAATCAGTGTTCTTTAGAGCTCTCTTAGTGTATACCCCCTAGCTTGCGGCAAGTGCAAGACACCCACCTTTCAACACAGTCCCACTCCTATTCTGTTCAGCTCTCCAACACAAGAATTGGCAAATTTCTCAGTCTTTCTTCTACTCAACAAGTGAACTCTGAAACTCTCTCCTTCAATCAGTCTTTCCTTCATCCTATGACTTAGACTGCTTTAAACTTCGTGTGTCCAGGCATTTAGACTCCAACGTCCCTTAAATTTGGCTCTGTCACTCTTTAAACTTTGGGGGGAGACACTCGTTACGGGCAACCTGCCTTTTGTATCCTCCATGCACATAGAACAAACAAATAATACAAATTATACAATTTGTGAGAACTGTGTTTACCGTTTCAAAATAGGATTATTACAGCTGTTTTGCTAATGACAAAATACAAAGCATGAATAAGTATTCCAATATTTTGTTATTTACTTACTTACTCATCTATCTATGTAGCAGTATATATTTAAATATTATCGTTACTATAGCTACTATGTCTACTACCCTTACTTGCTTATCTGTTTCTATTTTTACTGCAACTAAAATGAGTGATGAACTCTGTCACCTGGACCACGCAAGGCAATTATAACAGTCATTACTAGCAACTGCCTTCATTTGGCAATTATCTCATTCACAACGTCTACTGAAACTACCACCGCACCACCATTACTAAAATATCTATCACCACTGCTACCTCCTATACTACCACCACCACCATCACCATCACAACTACCACCACCATTACTATTATTTCTATCACCACTGCTACCTCCAACACTACCATTACTATCACCACTGCTACCTCCAACACTACCATTACTATTATTTCTATCACCACTGCTACCTCCAACACTACCATTACTATTATTTCTATCACCACTGCTACCTCCAACACTACCATTACTATTATTTCTATCACCACTGCTACCTCAAACACTACTACCACCACCACAACTACCACCTCCATTAATGTACTATGTATCACCACTGCTACCACCACCACCATCACCATCACAACTTCCACCACCATTACTATAATTAATATCACCACTGCTACCTCCACCACCACCACCACCATCATTATTATATAATTGCTATCACCACTGCTACCTCCACCACAACCACCACCATCACAACTACCACCATCATTACCAGTATTTCTACCACCAATACCTCCAATAATACCATTACTATTATTTCCTCCACCACCATTACTCTAATTGCTACCACCACTAACACCATCCTAATACTGTTTTCCCATTTGCCACTATTACTATTATGTCCATTACCACCACTATTAACACAATCACTACTACCACCACCACCACCACCACTATACAGGTATATACAATCACAACCACCATCACCACCACTATAAACACATCCACCACCACCACCACCACCACTATACAGGTATATACAATCACAACCACAACCACCATCACCACCACTATAACCACATCCACCACCACCACTACCACCACCACTATACAGGTATATACAATCACAACCACAACCACCATTACCACCACTATAACCACATACACCACCACCACCACCACTATACAGGTATATACAATCACAACCACAACCACCATCACCACCACTATAACCACATCCACCACCACCACCACCACTATACAGGTATATACAATCACAACCACAACCACCATCACCACCACTATAACCACATCCACCACCACCACCACCACTATACAGGTATATACAATCACAACCACAACCACCATCACCACCACTATTAACACAATCACTACTACCACCACCACCACCACCACTATACAGGTATATACAATCACAACCACAACCACCACTATAACCACATCCACCACAACCACCACCACCTCCACCACTATACAGGTATATACAATCACAACCACAACCACCATCACCACCACTATAACCACATCCACCACCACCTCCACCACTATACAGGTATATACAATCACAACCACAACCACCATCACCACCACTATAAACACATCCACCACCACCACCACCACTATACAGGTATATACAATCACAACCACATCGACCATCACCACCACTATAAAAACATCCACCACCACCACCACCACCATTACAAGAACTATCACTACTTTTACGATCACCATCTATCATAGCACTGTCACCAAGCTCACAATCACGAATATTAACCCTTTCAGTACCGGAGCCGTCCTTTTAACTTATTCTGGCTACTAGCAGACGATTGTATTCAGTTTAAAAAGGGCCTCTAGTAATTAAAAGGCTCCGAATGATCTCACTTAACCCTTTTTGATGCACCTGCTCCTTTGACAGAAATGGGGCGAAAGTTCTTAAAATCGCCACACTTATGGGTCGAACTCCTTAAAATCTCAAAAGCAATTGGGCTAAGCATGAGGGAGAAAAGGGTCCAGAAAAAAATATCTCAAGTGGAAATCTGCCCTCAAGCTCACCAAAACACTATTATGTATGGCGACTAACTAATGATCTGTGATGAAAAGATGCCCTCGTTCAGTTCTGCTTGAGAGGGGATGGTTATATTTATTTTTTCTGACCCATTTTCTCCCTCATGTTTAGCCCCATTAGTTTTCAGATTTAATGAAGTTCGGCCCATATTTTTTTTTTTGGCGATTTTAAGACCTTTCACCCAATTTCTTTGTCATTATTAAGACCTTTCGTGCCATTTTGGTGTCGATTTTTTCTGGCGAGCGATAACAAGCCTGCATTTTAAGAGGAACAGGCCTTCGGCCGGAAATTTTTTCTATAAAAAAATTGACAAATTAATCTTGAAGAGGGGGGGGGGGGGTCTTAGGGTGTTCTATCAAGCTTGATGGAGGTGTAGGGAGGAAACTAAAACAAAAATAATAAACAGATTAAAAATAAAACTGCAAATTAATACACCCATCTCCCCTTAATTATTACCCATCGAGTCAAAGTTCCATGCCATCTCACCTTGGCTCATTTTTCGGCCTCACACGCATACATAAGTCAATATTTACAGCTTTCTTTGTCCGGGGTGGGGTACTAGACGGGGGTTGAAAGGGGGGGGGAGGGGGGGGAAGGTGAGGGATGGGATGGGTGGGTATGCGTGGGAGGGAGTAGTGGGATGGGTGGGGGGGGGGGGGGGGGGATGGGGAAGTGATGGATGGGTGGGTGTGGGGGGTCGGAGTTGTTTGTGTAGGGGAGGTGGAGGATAGAGGGGTGGGTGTGTGGGTAGGGGGTATTGGTGGATGGATGGGTTGTGTGGGTGGTGGAGAGACAGGGGGTTGTTTGTGTAGGGGAGGGGGAAAGGATAGATGGGTGGGTGGGACAGGGGGTTGGGGGAGGGGCAATGGATAGATGGGTGTGTGTGGGGGTGGGGAGGGGAGGGGCAGGGGATTCTTTGTGTAGGGGAGGGAAGGTCTCATATTCCAAGATGAGACGGATCAGAATATATTACCGCGACAGACACCTACATTATTGGTATTGACAACGCATAAGGGACCTTTGCTCACTCTGGTTGTTGTTGTTGTTGATGTTGTTTGTAATTGCTTATTATATTCTTGTTATCTTCTTGTTTGGGTGAGGGCTGGTCCTATCCAGACTGCGTTTTGGCATTCTCTACCCGATCTTAGCTGTTTCTGTCTGTCTATTTTACTGTCCTACTTTTCCTTCTGGAGGCAGAGGGCTGGGAATCCTCCTCCCCTTGTATAATTATCCTACTCGACGAGACAGAGACACGGGCAAGGGAACGCGAAAGTGGTCCCGAATCCTGAGAATAGCAACTTTAAAGGTTGTATATGTTCGGGCTCTGTCTCGTGTCGGCCACCCCCAGCAATGGATAATGTGCCTGAGTATATACAGTACATACATTTTCTTGTATTTCCAAATGTCTCTGGCTAGACAAAGGTATTTGAGAGGTATTGAGCAATCATAGAGCGTTTACAACTTGTTATGGCATTGCACACAAGACAAAATACTTTATCAACGCACTCGTAGCACCCTAATGATTTTCTAATTCTCATTAACCCTTTCAGTGCCGGTGCCATCATTTTAACTTTATTCTGGGTACTATTAGACAAATTTATTCAGTTTAAAAATGGCCTCCAGCAATTAACAGGCTTCAAATTATCTCACTGAACTCTTTTTAATACCACAGATTATGCTTTAACTGCACAAAATCGTCTAATAATAACTACATTACATGGAAAAGACGTCACCGGTACAGCAGGGGTTAATTCAGATTGACCTGAAGAAGCTGTTAGTGAAACGTTGACACAACAAAGACACAACAAATGGAGGGGTAGACAGACTAATGAGGAAGTAAGAAGGAGGTGTGGTGTGGAGTTAGATGTGCTGAAAAGTGTGAAAAGGAACAACTTGAGATGGTTCGGCCATATGGAACGTATGGAAAGCGAGAGAATGACTAAGAGGGTGTACGAGAGCGAGGTGGAGGGACAGAGAGGGAGAGGTAGACCGAATGAGAGGTGGAAGGATGGAGTGAGGAAGTACATGAACGAAGGCGGTGCTGGTTGGTGGGAGGGGCGTCGACTGACTGGGGACAGAGGTGCATGGGGGCGGTTCGTTCGTGGCCACACCTTCGGGGATCACGGCGTCAGGCAATAGATAGATAGATAGAACAAAGGCCCATCCTCAAATGGTGCTTTATTTTAACCAGCATATATGGTATTATTTTAGCAATGTATATTCTAATAAATCGATAGGTGCACAATACGATCGATATGATATATTTGTCCTCGCAAGTTTTAAAGTTTATTAAGTTGATTATGTGTGGGCTGTTTGCCAGTCATGTATTTATACGCCATTGCGAATTGTACACTGTATCCGAACACTCCTACCAAATTTAGACATATTCAATTAATACCCGAACATTCCTACCAAATTTAGACATATTTAATTAATACCCGAACACTCCTACCAAATTTAGACATATTCAATTAATACCCGAACACTCCTACCAAATTTAGACATATTCAATTAATACCCAAACACTCCTACCAAATTTAGACATATTTAATTAATACCCGAACACTCCTACCAAATTTAGACATATTCAATTAATACCCAAACACTCCTACCAAATTTAGACATATTCAATTAATACCCAAACACTCCTACGAATAGTAGACATATTCTATTAATACATTGATCACCTGTGGTTATCTTCCCATTTTTACTATCTGTCTCATCCATCAGTATATATTATCAAGTTCTTCCTAATTGTACGTATGTATATACTCAGGCACATACCCCATAGTTGGGAGTGGCCGACTTGAGACAATCCGAACAGGGACAACAGTACACACACACACACACACACACACACACACACACACACACACACACACACACACACACACATGCATGTAATGTGCATATATTTATGTATATGTATGTCTGTGTGTACGTGCTGTCAATGGTTCGAGCCCGGTTGAGAATATAAGGTATATAATATATATATGTACTGTACGTGTATTTATATTTATATGGTCATATGCACATATGTATGTAAATATACGTACATATGAGCGAGAACATATTGCTCACTAGCGCAACTTCTGATTATAAATCTATGCAGAAGCATTATCTATTATTAAGTGTTCTCGTATCTTCATCCATGTATTTCCACCCTTAACAATAGAACGCCCAGCTCTTCCATATTTCGCCTTCTGTCTCACACACACACACACACACACACACACACACACACACACACACACCTACACTACCGAGGATTAACCTCCCATTGTAGTACCCGCACCCTCTTTACCTGACCTTACCAAAACAGTTTCTGTATGTATGTATGTTTGTGTGCATACGTGAGCGTTTGTGTATACGGACATGTGCACACTTACTGCATGTTCTTATGTTCCTATATATGTATGTATATGTATGTGCGCACGTACGTGTATATACGTATGTTCTGTATATGAGTAAGTAAATAAATGTGTATATGTACTGTATATCACTTACTCTCATGGTTATTTTAGGATAATTTGTATTCTGCACATGCATCATTATTGTATTTATTTATTTTGTTTGTAAACTAAGCTTACCATCCTCATATCTGTACATCTCATGTTCATCCACTAAATTGTAAAATGTGTATTTTCAGCTCATGAGGCTGCCATTCTTTAATAAACCGTTTATTATTATTACACACACACACACACACACACAAAATATATTTTTAAAACATAAAAATCAAGAAATAATTAATACTAACAATAAACTTCCTAATTGCCTATCATATTTCCTATTCCGCCCAACTGTAATCTATATCGCACCAAGCTGTAAGCCAATAACACTCCACTTCACTTTACGCCTCTCTCTCTCTCGGATCTGTGCAAAGGCAAGCCACTAAGCTAATCCCTTCATTAAGAAATAAATCATATGATGAAAGACTGAAAGAACTTGATCTGTTTTCACTTAAAAAACAAAGGATGAGTGGTCAATTGATAGAGTGTTTTAACATTAAACACAAATTCAGTAACATTAACCCAGATGATTTATTCAAAAAAGACAAAGACACATCTACAAGAGGAAACAATTTAACATTATTAGGTAGGAGAGCGAATCTAGATACAACACAAACAAATTTCACTCACAGTGCGATTAATGTGTGGAACAGACTCCCAAATACAGTAATAGACAGCTCCTCTATATATACATTTAAGAACAATGTAGACTCATACCACAGATAAATTGGTATGCAGTAGGCAGTAATTATCACCGTTATTATTAGTTCAGCTGAAGAGAACGTAACAACAAAAAAGTAAATAAACAAATTAAGAATAATAATTATAAAAAATCATCATTACAAATGTACATACTATAAAAATAATTAAATTATTCCAATTAACCCCAAAATGTACATACTACTAAGGCATAAAGGTTGCATAAGGTTGCATAAATTTTCCTTTCTTATTTGCCAATCTTTCCTGTAAATTCCTGGCACCACCACTACCCTCGTCACTTCCTGGCACCACCACTTCCCTCCTCTCTTCCTGGCACCATCACTACCCTCCTCTCTTCCTGGCACCACCACTACCCTTCTCTCTTCCTGGCACCATAACTACCCTCCTCTCTTCCTGGCACCACCACTACCCTCCTCCTCTCTTCCTGGCACCACCACTACCCTCCTCTCTTCCTGGCACCACCACTATCCTTCTCTCTTCCTGGCACCATAACTACCCTCCTCTCTTCCTGGCACCACCACTACCCTCCTCCTCTCTTCCTGGCACCACCACTACCCTCCTCTCTTCCTGGCACCCCCACTACCCTCCTCTCTTCCTGGCACCACCATTACCCTCCTCTCTTCCTGGCACCACCACTACCCTCCTCTCTTCCTGGCACCACCACTACCCTCCTCTCTTCCTGGCACCACCGCTATCCTCCTCTCTTCCTGGCACCACCACTACCCTTCTCTCTATCTGGCACCACCACTACCCTCCTCCTCTCTTCCTGGCACCACCACTACTCTCCTCTCTTCCTGGCACCACCACTACCCTTTTCTCTTCCTGGCACCACCACTACCCTCCTCCTCTCTTCCTGGCACCACCACTACCCTCCTCTCTTCCTGGCACCATCACTACCCTCCTCCTTTCTTCTTGGCACCACCACTACCCTCCTCCTCTCTTCCTGGCACCCCCACTACTCTCCTTTCTTCCTGGCACCACCACTACTCTCCTCTCTTCCTGGCACCACCACTACCCTTTTCTCTTCCTGGCACCACCATTACCTTCCTCTCCCTGGCACCACCACTACCCTCCTCCTCTCTTCTTAGCACCGCCACTACCCTCCTCTCTTCCTGGCACCACCACTACCCTCCTCTCTTCCTGGCACCACTACTACCCTCCTCCTCTTTTCCTGGCACCACTACTACCCTCCTCTCTTCCTGGCACCACCACTTCCCTCCTCCTCTCTTCCTGGCTCTACCACTAGCCTCCTCTCTTCCTGGCACCACCACTACCCTCCTCCTCTCTTCCTGGTACCACCAATACCCTCCTCCTCTCTTGCTGGCACCACCACTACTCTCCTCTCTTCCTGGCACCACCACTACCCTATTCTCTTCCTGGCACCACCACTACCCTCCTCCTCTCTTCCTGGCACCACCACTACCCTCCTCCTTTCTTCTTGGCACCACCTCTACCCTCCTCCTCTCTTATTGTCACCACCACTACCCTCCTCTCTTCCTGGCACCACTACTACCCTCCAAAAAGTTAATTAAGCAAAGTAAAAAGACCCTAGAGTTACATATTGCGAATCAAAGTACAACAAACCCGAAAGAATTCTATAGTTATATCAGAAAGAAACAAGTAGTTACTTCAACTGTTTGACAATTAGTCTATGAAAATGGAGAATACACCAAAGACGAAGTACAAATGAGTAATGCCCTCAATACCTTCTTTGCATCAGTTTTTGCAACAGATGACCTCAGTGATATCCCTACACCATCGCCGATTCAGATTGATAATTCAGATGTTCTAAGCAATATCACCGTTACGGAGGGAGAAGTATTGAACTGTTTAGATAAACTCAAGGTAAATAAAATGCCTGGACCTGATACAATCTCGCCTAGATTTCTAAAGGAAGCTAAGGATGAGCTCTCCAAACCACTGACATTACTATACAATAAATCCTTGCAGCCTGGAACTATGCCTGATCAGTTGAAGCTAGCCAACGTAACACCGATATTAAAAAAAGGCAGAAAATCCCTACCCAGTAACTATCGTCCAATTAGCTTAACCTCAGTTATATGTAAAATGCTAGAAACACTCATAAGAGACAGGCTTGTAAATCACTTAGAGGAAAATAACATACTTAAAGATACTCAACACGGCTTTCGTAAAAAACGTTCCTGTTTAACAAACCTCTTAGACTTCTTCCACGATATCCTCAACCTCTACGATGAGAGTAAAGCTGTAGATATTATATACCTTGATTTTCAAAAGGCCTTTTACAAAGTTCCCCACAAACGTTTACTGCTAAAACTAAAAGCGCATGGAATACAAGACGGTGTGTTGAAATGGATAGAAAATTGGCTCAGCAACAGAAAGCAAAGAGTAGTCATAAACGGTAAGGCATCTAAATTGACCAATCTAAGTAGCGGGGTACCACAGGGATCGGTACTAGGACCAATTATCTTTCTAATTTACATCAACGACATAGATGAGGGTCTCACCTGTACAATCTCAAAATTTGCTGACGATACAAAAATTGCAAATAGCGTGCTCTCAAAAGAACAAGTTGACGATATGCAACACAATCTAGATAAATTGTCATGTTAGGCCCAAATTTGGCAAATGAGTTTCAATGCGGATAAATGTAAAGTACTACATATCAGATACCTAAATGAGAAAGCAAACTATTCGATGAATGGCATTCAGCTTAAGAATGTAAACAGAGAAACCGATCTGGGAGTAACAATATCGAGTAACCTAAAACCGAGTCAACAATGTTCAGAAGTTGTTAAGAAGGCAAATAAAATAATTGGCTTTATAGGCAGGTCATTTGAGCATAAATCCAAAGAAGTTATCCTAACCCTTTACAATTCCTTAGTCCGCCCTCTTCTGGAATAATGCGTTCAATCCTGGTGCCCCTATTACCAAAAAGATATAGACAAGCTAGAACGAGTTCAACGTAGAGTTACCAAAATGATACCTAGCCTAAAGAACAAACCATACGAAGAGCGCCTTAGAAAATTAAATCTATTTCCTTTAACCCAGCGCAGATTAAGAGGTAACTTAATTCAAGTGTTCAAAATCATCAAAGGCATCAACAATATGAACTGTAGTAAGTACTTCACTATCGACCAATCTAATTACACATGGGGAAACGGTTGCAAAACTATTGGTAAATCTTTTAACTCACACGAATCAAAGAATTTCTTCTTCAATCGAGTTGTCAACTTGTGGAATGGGCTTCCCCGAGACGTTATAGACTGCAGCACCATTGATTCATTTAAACTCCGCTTAGACAAATATCTCGCACCAAACCCGCGACTGACTGCGTTTGTAAATTAACCCTTATTTAGCGGCGAGCAACATAAGTCGAGTTAAATAAAGCTGAACTATGTGGCGGCGCTCGACATAACTCGAGTGGCAATTTCAGCACGTAATGTGGCTGAGAGAGAGAGACAAGTGGTGGCAGGAGACTAGCGAGCGTATGACTGCTCCAGACCACCGCGGCGAACCTACTGACACAAATCTCAGCTCCCTCCTCCCTCTCTCACTCGCTACATACTCAATTATGTACTGAAAGTACCGAATTACCTGCTTTTTGCACTCGCGTTGCACGGTTATTGCAAGAAAACTATCCATCATACAAGGATCGTTATGGTGTCATTCGAAAGCTCTGTTTATGCCCTTTCAGGGATAGGTACTTGTTTTACGTTCTGGGTCTTATTTAGGCATGAAAATGATCACGTAAACAGCCCTATTTTGGCTAAAAACACCCCGCTGTGCGGTACACATAAATAAACCGCATAGGCCGCTCGTAAGGTGTTAATAACTTTATTTTATCCTCCCCACAGTTACTAACCCCTCTGTCCCCTACTAACTTCCTAATCCTGCCACGGACATTAGTTCCAGGGCAGTAGTTCCCTTTCCAATGTTCCCTTACCCACTCTAAACCACTGTTTGGACACTTGATCCTCAGTGTTTTAGAGGACAAGCAGCCTAGAAGGGTCACTAGACCTGTCGTTGCTTGATTTCCTTTGTACTTTGTACTCTCTTTCTGGCACCACCACTACCATCCTCCTCTCTTCCTGGCACCACCACTTCCCTCCTCCTCTCTTCCTGGCACCGCCACTACCCTCCTCCTATCTCCCTGGCACCACCACATCCCTCCTCCTCTCTTCCTGGAACCACCACTACCCTCCTCTTTTCCTAGCACTACCACTACCCTCCTCTCATCCTGGCACCCCCACTACCCTCCTCCTCTCTTCCTGGCACCACCACTTCCCTCCTCCTCTCTTCCTGGCACCACCACTATCTTCCTCTCTTCCTGGCACCACCACTATCTTCCTCTCTTCCTGGCACCACCACTATCTTCCTCTCTTCCTGGCACCACCACTACCCTCTGTGACGCTCCTGCATAGTAGCCACATGCGGGCATGCGCGAGTGTCGGCTGCCCAGCCGTTTAGAAACCGGCTGGCGGCAGCCGGCCGGCCGGCTTTTCCTTAGTATATATCCTACGACAATGTAACTAATGTCTGGGATATTCTTATGTTGTTTCACAGCTTGAAGCTGCCCTTATTCTTAACTAACGCATCTTAGTATATTTTATTCTCGATAGTTGGTCGTTTCATTATAATATATAAGATGTAAGTGTAGTGAGAGTGGGAGGAGACGAGCGGGAGAGAGAGACTGGCTGGGGGACGTTGCTTCGCGCGGGCGCGGAGAGACTAGCTTGGGACGAGCCTGATTGTTGCCAATTGATCGTAACGTTAGGCTTAGTTTCGACTCACGCAAGGGGTAGAGGATTTTGACCCGGCAACGGTGTTGAGTGTTGCCAAGCATGGGATATATTTCGCATGCCTAGGGTGGGGTCCAGACAGATTCAAGACTCAGAGCTCACCTCACTGTCGTACCCTTCGGACCCCCTTGATATCTATCCCTCTCAACCCCGCTTAGAAACTTTCTCTCTTACTTTGTATACCTTCTTTCCACTACTTCACCAATCTATTTAATTATCCCATCCCCTTGATAGACCTTATATCTATTATTGTATTAACGACGAGCTCTCAGATAACTAGATAGGAGTTTGGGCCTTATGCAGAGATGTAATTGTTAATGAGACCTAGGAAGCTTTTTTGTTGTCTCATATTTGGTGGTTTCATGCTTGCTAGTGTGTTCTTGTGGCAGGTGAGCAGGGGCTAGACCGGAGGGGAGGCTTTTTGCGATCCTTTAAGTAAAGTCTGCTGGTGCGAGTCCTGTGGACCCGCACGACTTTACTAGGATACCCGTGGGAGCCTTGGGGCATTTTCTTGTCTGTGTGCCTGTGTGTCTAGTGTTGTGTTGTGTGAGGGCCCTTGCCTAGTCCACTCAGCACTGCGCTAGCACGTCTTGCGTTTGTTTTAGGGTCGCCAGGAGAGAGTCAGATACTTGGGATCTGAGTCTCTCAAGAGAGCACCCTTTCAATTAGAGTAATTTGGCGCACAGACTTGGGAACGTCCCTAGGCTAGAGCAGGTGGCTCAGCCCGGGTATCCGAAGCCTATATCCTTCCGGCTAGACCTCTGCCACCTGGCAGATTAACAGCTAGTGGTTTATTATATCTGTATGCTTGTTATTGTGCCACAGTTTACCGTCTTTGTGAGCATTGTGAGTCAGGGTGTGACTTAGAGACTCTGTCCGAGCAGGCTTGCCTGACTAAGAGTGAGAAGCACACCTGTATGTGGTTATGTTGCGAGTTGCTACCTTTATTTAATTATACCTATGCCATTATACACTGTATGGCCTATCACTAGTATTTATTCCTGCTTATGAGATAAGAGTTCTCTAAATCCATAACTTACTTTCTTTGCTAAGCATCAGATCCTACAGTAGCCGCATGCAGTTTAGAAACCTGCATCTTGTCTACCTGTACGATGTTTTGAGGACTGTTTGCTTTCACCTTCTTTCACGCAGGGGTGATTTGTTGTATTAATTAACGTAACGTTAAATGTACTTTCTTCTAGTTTGTTATTAAATTGTTTCTGCAATTTAATTCCGTTATCTATCTTTTCCTTGAAGCTTTAAGTCAACTTAATTGTGTGATCTTTTATATAGCCTGCTTGACTATAAGCAGTCTATAGTGCGTGCACCCTGTAACCAAGTCATAGGATACCTTGTTGTCCAGGCAGGACTCTTGACGGTTTAGGGTGGTTTGTTGCCTGGGTTTATAGATAAGGGTTGGATCTAGCGTTTTCCGTTGTTGCTTGTTGCCGCATACCTAGTCCAATAGAAAGAGCCCAGTGTTTATATATCCCAGGACGTAACAAATGGGGACCTTGCATAGGATTTACTGAACAGAGGAATATAGTGGTAATTTGTTTTGAGATTCCTTATGATTAAAGGAATACAGTGGACATAGAGTTTTTTTTTTGGAGCAACCAATATAACACATTAAAGCCTTTAAATAACATTAGTATATACATACTTGCATAGGAGATAAGGCACATTCTATAACCGTGATAATTACTGCAGTGCACAAACATGTCTAATACATCAGAACACAGTGGTGGGTCAGGTCACGATACGGGCTCGGAGGGAGAAAGACCTGTGGAGTGGCTAGTCGATAGCGAGGAGGGTGCTAGAAGATTTTTAGAGGTGCCCCTTACCGCTGCCAGGGTGTTGAAGCTGAATAAGTATGGCTAAAAGTGTGTGGCAGGTCTTCAGGGTCACCAGGGTTTAAGTGGCATGAGGAAAGATCAGCTGAGGACTTTGATATTGGGTTTAGAAGGGAGAGACCGGGGTGGAGAGGCGACTGGGGGCCCCGGTCCCCAGCACCCCCTCCACTCTACCCCCGTATCAAACGTCAGGGTGCCTGAATTTAGTACATACCCCCAAGTTGATGGTCAATGGCAGCGTGGAATTCAATCACAGGGACCCTCTCCATTATATGCACCTTCCCCTCCTCAAGGGTTGACTCCAGATTTGTTGTTTCGGCTTGAGATGGCCAAGGTTGAGGTTGCTAGAGCTCAGGTTGAGGCTACCGAAAGACAGGCTAGAGCTCAGGTTGAGGCTGCCGTACGAGAGGCCGAACTGCAGGCAGAGTCTACTAGGTATCGGGCTGACAGGGAGCTGGAGAGATCTCGAGTGGAGGTAACAGGGCGAAATATTGGGGAGGTAACAGACATCGGGACCAATCATTGTCGCACCTGCTTAAACTAGTTCCTGTGTTCGATGAATCATGTGTGACTGAGTTTTTTATGCGATTTGAGAAGAAGTGTCAGGAACACCAGTGGCCTCAGGAAAAGTGGGCAGCATTAGTTTCATCAAGACTCCTAGGAAAGGGGCTAAAAGCGTATGATGCACTACCTTTAGAGTCCTGTTTAGTTTATGATGAGCTAAAGAAGGCTGTGCTACGGGCCTATGAGTTACAACCAGAAACTTACCGCTTGAAGTTTCGGGGTGTTACTAAGGTCAAGGATAGTACCTTCCTAGAACACGCCCGGGACTTGTCTGATGCACTACGACATTGGCTGCGTTCTGAGAGGGCAGCTACTTTTGAGGAGTTGAGTGAGTTGGTTCTCTTGGAGCAGTTCTTTAAGTGCACAGGCGGGGACTTAACATTAAATATAAAGGAAAACAATCCTAGAACTCTCCAGGAGGCAGCAGAAATGGCTGACCTCCGACTGTCATTAATTCGAGGGTGCGAAGCAGCAGCTAGGAGTGAGTCGGGTGCAAAGGATCGTACCCCTCCCCCTCCCAAGAATTTTGATACACATAAATACACAAAACCATGTAGCACTGACAATAAAACTGAACATAAACCAAATACCGTCCCGTATAAGAAGTCTAATGGTACCTCCCACTCCCAATGGAAACCAAAGAGTAAAGAGTGCTTTGCATGTCACAAGGAGGGTCACTTTGCAAATGCTTGTCCGAACAAGCCACCAAACAAGGTTGTGTCATTGGCCCGCAGCATAGGGGTGTCGCCTATATCTTCTGAGTTTGCCAAGGGTAGTTCGTCAGAGGTTGGGACACAGCCTGTGTTCAAGAGTCCAGAAGGCTCGAACCCTGTCCGCGACGTCTTTGGGGGTCATAGAGGGCATGGTTTTGTGAGGTGGGCTGGCGAAAGGCGAGGAGTTAAGCTATTGCGTGATACGGGGGCTTCTCAGACCTTGTTAAGGAACTTTACTGGTAGACCGATTAACGCTGCTCGGGTGGTGGTAGTTCAGGGGATCAATGCTACGAAGTCCTACCCGCTGGTGCGGATGGAGCTGGAGGTGGGTGGTGTGGCGAAGGAGCTGGATGTAGGAATTGTAGAGAACTTGCCTGTTGGGGGCGTCGACCTCCTCCTCGGCAACGACTTTGCGGTGCCTGCTTCTAAGGTTTCACCCTTGGTCGTTACCGAGAAGGCGGCCGACGTTAGTAGGGAGGAACAGGAGTGGGTTGAGAAGTGTAGCGTACAAACCATGGCGTATGTTGTGACGCGTTCTCAGACCTCCGGAGCCTTGCACCCACCACCTCAGTCTATCAAACCGCGGAGGAAAGGTCACAAGAAAACGGGAAGTGTTGGTCAATTGGAGAGTTTTGAGCCGGCAGTGTTTCTTGGTGACTCATTATTGGCATCTATGTTAGAGTCTGGAGAGCCCCAGGACCTGTCACAGCTAGTGAGGAGGTAGGGCAGGAAGAGACTCCGAGGCAGCAACGATACACACGTAGAGAAAAAAGGGTTGCTCAGTTTGATATTGGGGGAGGACTTGGGTTGCTTCGGAAGCATCTAGACAGGTTGGTTCCCTCAGATATTTGTAAACTGCAGTTGGAGGATCCGGAAGTTCAGAAGTGTGGTAATGGTGCTGTCGAGATCAAACACGAGGACGGGGAAACATGTCATGTGAACCTGTTGGAGGAGTTTGTGAGGCAACCACCTGAGCAGCCTACTGTCCCTGCGTTGGTCTGCAGCGGCCAAGGTGGAGAAGGAGAGGGGGGCAGTAGGGCACAGGTGGAGGAGAGTAGGGATTGTCATGTCTCGGCGGAGCAGTGGGCGGGGGACACGAGTCTGATGGCTGTGAAAGCGCTAGAGCACCTGCCTGAGCAGCAGTGTGCAGCGCTCCAGCACCAGCTCGGTTCATACCCCACTGGTCGTGCCGAGCCCCTGAGCCTCACAACTCGGGCGGTGCAAGATGTTCCGTGGGCAGGTCACGTGGATGTTGAAAGACCGTTAGCCTCGATGTTTCGGTGGTTCAAGGTGGGCGACGAGGCTTTGGCATGGTTGCCAGGTCAGGGTCGACCCATGGCTGCCAAGGGTGGTGGTCAAAAGGAGGACTTTGAGCAGATTGGTGAGGTTGGCTGTGGCATAGAAGTGCCCAGTCGTCGCATAGCCTCCCAATGCTGCTCTAGTCAATTGCAACAGCCCTACCATAGACCGACTGTATCTGGCCATGTCGCTAAAAGCGGTGATGCTGCGCAGGCAGATGTAGTCGTAAGGAATGCGGGGGTGTGCATGTACGGTATCGGCGGGGAAGCCTTCGCAATAATGAACTATGGGAGTGACTGCACAGGTGGTACTGATTGTCCCTCTCATGACGTGGCTGTTCTAGGGACGAAGGTGGAGAAGGAGGGAGACTACAGGTTAGAAGCTGCGGTCTCGGCTGGGTTGTGGAAGGGCACTAGGATTGTTATTCTGCGAGATAAGTTGTTTACTAGGCTGTGGCAGTGCATCCGCATGTTTGTTGCTTCTCCAGGCCTGATGTACGGGGTAGAATCCGACATGCAGGCTGGAGATAGTGCAAGGCTCAGTTTAATTCCCTACCGTATAAATCCTGCTCGACAGCCTGTGGTGCAAGCAGAGCTGGATTACGTGTTGACGAAGGGTCTGAGGGATAAGGAATGTCGTGAGTGGTCGTTGCCTGTAACTTTGCAACCGGTGTTAAGTGGCAAGATCAGTGAGTGTGTTGATTGCGAGAGTGTGTGTGCATTATCCCTGACAGATGCCTATACCTTATCGAGAGTTGACGACACCATAGACCGCCTCGGGGCTGCATCGCCTATCACGAAGGTAGAACTAGTAAAAGGTTATTGGCAGGCCCCGTTGCCGGAAAGAGCGAAGAAAAATGCCAGTCTTGTGATGAACTGGGCAGTTTATCAGTGCCAGGTGTTGTTTTGCTGCCGGGACACAAGTTGGATGTGTGGCATGCTAAAGGCACTGATAATGTTTTGGCTGATTGTTTGTCACGGGAGGGTTTGTTTGCAGGAGAACCCTCGCCGTTCAGTAGGTGTGTGTTGAGAGTGGAGTAAAATAGGCTTGCCCCTGTAAGTGCAGCCACCATAAACAAATTAAAAAAGCAAAAACCTTATAAAAACTCTTTATTTTTATAACGTGTAGAATTTTGTATAAGATATTGAAGCAGTATCTAAGTTGAATGTTTTCGCTTATTGTCGCTAAGTTAGTTGAACTTGCTCGGTGGAGTGCAACAGTCTTTATTTTGTTTATATATAGTGCCTTGTGTCGCAACAGTGTGTGGTACTATGAGAAGCTTTCTGTTAGATATGAAGAACTTAGTCAAGTGTCTTATATCTTGGGGGAGGTGTGACGCTCCTGCATAGTAGCCACGTGCGGGCATGCGCGAGTGTCGGCTGCCCAGCCGTTTAGAAACCGGCTGGCGGCAGCCGGCCGGCCGGCTTTTCCTTAGTATATATCCTACGACAATGTAACTAATGTCTGGGATATTCTTATGTTGTTTCACAGCTTGAAGCTGCCCTTATTCTTAACCAACGCATCTTAGTATATTTTATTCTCGATAGTTGGTCGTTTCATTATAATATATAAGATATAAGTCTAGTGAGAGTGGAAGGAGACGAGCGGGAGAGAGAGACCGGCTGGGGGACGTTGCTTCGCGCGGGCGCGGAGAGACTAGCTTGGGACGAGCCTGATTGTTGCCAATTGATCGCAACGTTAGGCTTAGTTTCGACTCACGCAAGGGGTAGAGGATTTTGACCCCGCAACGGTGTTGAGTGTTGCCAAGCATGGGATGTATTTCGCATGCCTAGGGTGGGGTCCAGACAGATTCAAGACTCAGAGCTCACCTCACTGTCGTACCCTTCGGAACCCCTTGATATCTATCCCTCTCAACCCCACTTAGAAACTTTCTCTCTTACTTTGTATACCTTCTTTCCACTACTTCACCAATCTATTTAATTATCCCATCCCCTTGATAGACCTTATATCTATTATTGTATTAACGACGAGCTCTCAGATAATTAGATAGGATTTTGGGCCTTATGCAGAGATGTAATTGTTAATGAGACCTAGGAAGCTTTTTTGTTGTCTCATATTTGGTGGTTTCATGCTTGCTAGTGTGTTCTTGTGGCAGGTGAGCAGGGGCTAGACCGGAGGGGAGGCTTTTTGCGATCCTTTAAGTAAAGTCTGCTGGTGCGAGTCCTGTGGACCCGCACGACTTTACTAGGATACCCATGGGAGTCTGGGGGCATTTTCTTGTCTGTGTGCCTGTGTGTCTAGTGTTGTGTTGTGTGAGGGCCCTTGCCTAGTCCACTCAGCACTGCGCTAGCACGTCTTGCGTTTGTTTTAGGGTCGCCAGGAGAGAGTCAGATACTTGGGATCTGAGTCTCTCAAGAGAGCACCCTTTCAATTAGAGTAATTTGGCGCACAGACTTGGGAACGTCCCTAGGCTAGAGCAGGTGGCTCAGCCCGGGTATCCGAAGCCTATATCCTTCCGGCTAGACCTCTGCCACCTGGCAGATTAACAGCTAGTGGTTTATTATATCTGTATGCTTGTTATTGTGCCACAGTTTACCGTCTTTGTGAGCATTTTGAGTCAGGGTGTGGCTTAGAGACTCTGTCCGAGCAGGCTTGCCTGACTAAGAGTGAGAAGCACACCTGTATGTGGTTATGTTGCGAGTTGCTACCTTTATTTAATTATACCTATGCCATTATACACTGTATGGCCTATCACTAGTATTTATTCCTGCTTATGAGATAAGAGGTCTCTAAATCCGTAACTTACTTTCTTTGCTAAGCATCAGATCCTACAGTAGCCGCATGCAGTTTAGAAACCTGCATCTTGTCTACCTGTACGATGTTTTGAGGACTGTTTGCTTTCACCTTCTTTCACGCAGGGGTGATTAGTTGTATTAATTAACGTAACGTTAAATGTACTTTCTTCTAGTTTGTTATTAAATTGTTTCTGCAATTTAATTCCGTTATCTATCTTTTCCTTGAAGCTTTAAGTCAACTTAATTGTGTGATCTTTTATATAGCCTGCTTGACTATCAGCAGTCTATAGTGCTTGCACCCTGTAACCGAGTCATAGGATACCTTGTTGTCCAGGCAGGACTCTTGACGGTTTAGGGTGGTTTGTTGCCTGGGTTTATAGATAAGGGTTGGATCTAGCGTTTTCCGTTGTTGCTTGTTGCCGCATACCTAGTCCAATAGAAAGAGCCCAGTGTTTATATATCCCAGGACGTAACACTTCCTCTAATCCTGGCACTACCACTGCCCTCCTCTCTTCCTGCCACCACCACTACCTTCCTCTCTTCCTGGCACCACCACTACCCGCCTCTCTTCCTGGCACCACCACTACCCTCCTCTCTTCCTGCCACCACCCCTACCCTCCTCTCTTCCTGGCACCACCACTACCCTCCTCCTCTCTTCCTGTCACCACCACTTCCCTCCTCTCTTCCTGGCACCACCACTATCTTCCTCTCTTCATGGCACCACCACTTCCCTCCTCCTCTCTTCCTGGCACCACCACTATCTTCCTCTCTTCCTGGCACCACGACTACCCTCCTCTAATCCTGGCACTACCACTACCCTCCTCTCTTCCTGCCACTACCTTCCTCCTGTTGTGCTGGAAGAGATGAACGAGCGGGTCTGGTTACTGGCATGCAAGATATCACGGCTCGGCTTTACGATCCCACCCTGACGTTGTTTAATTATCTAACTAGCAGACATTTTCTTCAGATTGACTTTTACTACCAAGCGCTACATTAGATTTGCAAAATGTAATTCATGGGACTTTCATGCAAGATTAAACTTAAACGAACAACTATGTTTTTGTCAGAATCTCTATAAAGTCTGTCAAATGTTCTTTATATCTATGATAGTGACATGTTCGGCCGTCACTGATTCTCCATCACTATTTTCTTCTTATATACACTCATATTTTTTGCTTGTTGTTGTAACATTACACGCTCACACTTTCTCAATATATTTTTATCCCCACACCATACTTTAGATATATATATTTATATTTTTGGTCGCCTCATTATGTATTCGTCATTTTTACCAACTATACCCTATTCCAAGTAAGTAGGCCAAAACTCTTGAACAATAACCTTTATAACTCACAAACGACTAGAGAAATCGAGCTAATGTTTCTACCAGTTGGGAAAGGTCAGCCAGGGAACAAGTGTGGAAATTTACATCCCATTTGCTCCAGCCTATATTGAGTTACAGAGATTAGGGTTCACGATTTCTGGAATACCTATTTGGAACAGGGTATAAGACAGTATTTATGTCTACCTTCATCGTACTCTCAGCCATTACTGCATGTTCCTTAGTTTTGTCTTTATCTACTCCTTAGCAATTGTGGCTTATTCCCATTTCCTAATTTTGATATTTCTTCTAGAATAAGTTCCGGACTACGTTATATTTATTATTATTATTAGAAAAACACCCCATAGACCCCCCCCCCCACCCTTCAAGATATATTTGTACATCTTTTGGTAGAAAAATTTCCCACTTAAAATGTCAGGCTTGCTTTCGCTCGCTAGGAATTACGCCTAAATGGCACGAAAGGTTTTAAAATTGACAACGAAATGGGGCGAAAGGTGTTAAAATCGCATAACTAATGGGCCGAACGTCATATAATCTCAAAACAAATGGGGCTTAACACGAGGGAGGAAGGGGACCAGAAAAACGCCCCAACTCCCCTTAAGAGTGGGCGTGGGCTGGAGAATATGGTGGCGGCATCCCAGTGTATATAACCTTTCAGGGCCAGTCATTTGTCACGTGATCAATATACCGTTCTGTTACGCTGGCCAGCTTGCCAGAATGCACTCGTAACTCGCTAGCGCTCGCCAGGGCAGTGAAATGGGCTACAATAATCGTAGAACGATGTTCTTTCTTTCATAGAGTTCATGTTGTCACAGACAGATCAGTGGTGATCTTTATTCTTGTCTGTGACACTTGGAAGTATTTTATATCATTAATGATATAAGATGCATTGTGTGAAGTTGTAAGGAGAAAGAGAGGGAGCAGCGTGGTTGTAATATGTGCGTGTGTATGCATGTGCGCCTCCCTCGCTGCTCGGAGGAATTTCTCACGCTCGTGATTGGCTGGCGGGCCTTGAGCGTCATATGACGCCTGCTCCTCATGACGTAGTCATCTGTGACTGGGTGCTGCTGCCTTTGTTAGTGCTGAGGGGGCTCCTGCCCGCGTTTCTCCTGCAGAGCTTGGCACAGCGTGCTTGGTCCTACATGTCCTTTGCAATCTGTCCCCCCATCTAACCCCCTGTACTACTATTTCTCTCTCTGAACTTCTCATTTTTCATACTTCCATCTTTATTCAATTACTTATCCCTTCTGGTTCTGCATACGACTTCCATAGTCGGCCAGTCGTGTTACCAGGACCAGTTCTCCATATATGTTTGCACTAGGTTTAGGGATTATTAGAGTCATAGTCAAATGGTAGCCTAGTGTTGGGGTGCTTCTAATTATTGAGCTGTTCTTTCCCATTATTTAATGTTAGACAGCGGAAGGTATCTTTGGTCGTTGTCTGAGTTATGTATGTGGCAAGTCAGAGCCTGTACAACATCGACGAAGCTAGCTAGCCTGTAACCCTTGTGCATATTTTCCTTTGTGAGTGTAGCAGTATACAGGTGAAGGGCTTTTGCCTACACTTACCTGTATGCTTGCTACCTCATTGTGTTGACCTTTGTGGAGCGCCAGGGTAAGACCAGATACTTGAGATCTGGACTTACCAAGAGAGCCTCCAAGTCACGTAACGTAACATAAGGGAAATCTGTTCAAGGGGAGACAGTAGGCTACGAGCATGCTTGCGCTCTGCCTAGTTTCCTAGTACCTTTTATGCCACTGCTAGGCTTTATTAGTGAGAAAGACAGCATTGTCTTTATTAACTTTAATTGTGTATGCTTTAGGAATTATTCACGCCTTATTTTAGCCTAGGTTGATGCATAATGCACAACCCAGTTTGGCTGTTACGTTGGCTAAGGAAGTACTGTTTTGAGTGGCGATTATTAGTGCTGTCACAGAGTTATTGCACTCCCTTGTTATATATATGTATCCTACTTTTTGGTGTATTTAAGATACACGCTTTGGTGTCCTGCCCCTGCATTATTTCTGTTCTATATTAACGAGCATCTTAGAGCATCAGACGTTTTCAGAAGATTCTTTATCTGATTGCTGTAGGACTAGACTTCCAGTGTTTTCATAGAGCATTGTAGAGTTTAGTGTTGAGTACAGACTCACACTAAAGTTAACGTAAGCATATACTCCTTTATTAAATCTTGTTATAGTTTATTCAAGCATTGTTATTACTTGAGTGGATTTTATTAACGTAAAGTACTCCTGTTGTGAGTAGGCTTTGCCGTCATCGGCAAGCCTTTGTAGAAGTGCACTAAAACCCAGTTAATTGATACCCCGTTATCCAGGAGATTAACTCTGGCGGGTTTAAGTGTTTTTGTTGACCGGCGTAATAGTTCGAGGGTTTGGAATTAGCGTACCGTTGTTGCAGATAATTATAGCCTATCATCTAGTCCATCCTTAAGTGCCCTTGTTTATTTCGTAGTGCCGGTCGTAACAGTTCCTTGTTAAAGCTGGACATATGGGGAGGGAGAGAGAGAGAGAGAGAGAGAGTAAAAAGGAGTACAAAGGAAATCAAGCAACAACAGGTCTAGTAACTTCACTAGGCTGCTTGTCCTCCAAAACACTGCGGATCAAGTGTCCAAACAGTGGTTTAGAGTGGGTAAGGGAAAATTGGAAAGGAAACCACTGCACTGGAACAAATGTACGTGGCAGGACTAGGAAGTTAGTAGGGGACAGATGGATTAGTAACATAACACAGTTATAAGGATCTTTCGTATTATCTGGGAAAAAAAGAGTAACTTCTTAGCAATATATAAACGAAATAATCCTTTGATGATTCTGAGGGGGGGGGGGGATAAAATAAAGTTATGCATTTACAAACGCAGTCAGTCGCAGGTTTGATGCAATATAATTGTCTAGGCAAAGTTTAAAATAATCAACGTTGCTGCAGTCTATAGCGTCTCGGGGAAGCCCATTCCACAAGTTGACAACTCGATTGAAGAAGAAATTCTTAGATTCGTGTGAGTTAAAAGATTTACCAATAATTTTGCAACCGTTTCCCCGCGTGTGATTAGACTGGTCGATAGTGAAGTACTTACTACAGGTCATATTGTCGATGCCTTTCATGATTTTGAACACTTGAATTAAGTCGCCTCTTAATCTGCGCTGGGCTAAAGGAAATATATTTAATGTTCTAAGACGCTCCTCGTATGGTTTGTTCATTAGGCTAGGTATCATTTTGGTAACTCTACGTTGAACTCGTTCTAGGTTGTCTATATCTTTTTAGTAATAAGGGCACCAGGATTGAACGCAGTATTCCAGAAGAGGGCGGACTACGGAATTGTAAAGGGTTAGGATAACTTCTTTGGATTTATGCTCAAATGACCTGCCTATAAAGCCAATTATTTTGTTTGCCTTCTTAACAACTTCTGAACATTGTTGACTCGGTTTTAAGTTACTCGATATTATTACTCCCAGATCGGTTTATCTGTCTACAGTCTTGAGCTGAATGCCATTCATCGAATAGTTTGCTCTCTCATTTCGGTATCCGATATGACGTAGTCTTTTACATTTATTGAAACTCATTGACCACAGAGAGAGAGAGAGAGAGAGAGAGAGAGAGAGAGAGAGAAAGAAAGAAAGAAAGAAAGAAAGAAAGAAAGAAAGAAAGAAAGAAAGAAAGAGATATTGAAATGCTGGGTGAACAAAGGAAATTTAACCCTCCCGAAAACTCCCCAGGTTTTGAGATGCCTGGCGCGGGGTTCGAACCATGGAGGGATGTTATCCTTCCCGAAAACTCCCCAGGTTTTGAGATGCCTGGCAATGGGTTCGAACCCGGGTTAGTGACCTCCCTCAGTAGGTCAACCAGACCCGCGCGCTAACCCCTTGTACTACCACGGACGTACAATAGAATAACAACCTTATTTCTCTTTGAAAGAACCAGGTGATAGTCTGGTGGTGATTCACGTGATGGGTTTATTAGACTTCCCCATCAACGACTATTTTACGCTATTCCAGACGTCAACTCGGGTAGTACAGTATTGGGGTTGCGGGGTTTTTGGGAGGGCATTACAGAAAGAAAGAAGAAAAAAGAAAGAAGAAAAGAGAGAGAGAGAAAGACAGAGAAAAGAAAGACAGAAAGAAAGAAAGAGAGATAGATAGATAGAGAGAGAGAGTGCAATGTAGGGAAGGTCATCTGTAAGGAAAGTTTTGTTACTGTTGTTATATCCTTAGCGGCCATATTGCATACGTCGTGTTATGTTAGAGAGAGGGGGTGCTATGTAGGGAGGGTCATCTAAAAGGGAAAGTCTTGTTACTGTTGTTATGTCCTTGGCGGCCATATTGCATCCATCGTGCTATGTTATGTAAGCCTTCCAGTCAGGATGTCAAACCGGGTTAATTTAGTTTTTTTAAGGGGGGTCACCGGTTTTTATATTAATCTTTCTCTCCTTTTCTCCATTTCTATGGCTTGTATCCATTCTGCCCCATTAAGCCAACTGTTTTAAGTCGTTTATCCCCATCCAAGTGTCAATTTCTTCCTGGCGAGCGATAGCGAGCCAGCATTAGTAAAAAGTAAAAGCATGTACTAAAATGACAGATCATAATTTTTACTTGGTACTGTATTATATATTTGGGTGATAAGTGTGTAGTGGTTGTTCCCCGGTCAAGCGGCCGCAGGTCTATGTAAAACTATTGTATGTATATAGTTATGTATGGAACACATTTATTTGTTTATTTTTTGTGTTTGTTCATATTAATTTATGTTTTTGTATTGTGTGTAGCCTATACTAATTGTGTAGCCTATACTAATTATATTTCTTATCATTATTTAATATTCATAGTTGTAATCAATATTTTGTTTTCTCTTTTATATATATACCATTATACAGTATACAGTATATATATATATATATATATAATATATATATATATATATATATATATATATACAGTATATATACATATATATATACAGTATATATACTGTATATATTATATATATATATATATATATATATATATATATATATATATATATATATATATATATAATCAAACTTAAATTTTACCATGAGTTACCAGACAAATTGAAATAAATATTATGAAAGGTTCACCAAGATATGTTTCGGGTTCATAAAAAAGCTTCAGCTTAATGAACCCTAGCTTCTGCAATGATATGTATAAGAATCACAACAGTTGTATTGTATGGAGAAATCCGGCTTCGCCGGAGATATTTTTTACCAAAAAATGTACAAAATCCAGGTGTCAATATTTTCCTGGCGAGCGGTAGCGAGCCAGCATATATATATTTTTTGTTATGACAGCAAGCTAAATTTGTACATTTTTCGATAGAAAACTGTCTCCGGCGAAGTCGTATTTCTCCATACAATGCTGGCTCGCTATCGCTTGCCAGGAAAAAATCGACACCTGGATGGGGATAAACGTCTTAAAACAATTGGCTGAATGGGGCCGAATGGATACAAGACAGAGAAAGAGAGAAAAGGAGAGAAAGATACAAAAAGCCGGTGATCCCCCTTAAGCATAACTTTGTGACCGTAAACAGTATTTTGTAATGATGACCAACAAGAAAGGAAACTGTCTCTGGCTGGACACCCTGCTTCGAGCATGACGTGAAGTCAATGCTATTCGATAACACTATTTTCAACTATACTCTGTTTCTTTCCAGCTGCCATGCCTTCCTCTTAGTTTGTTACCTATTATGAAGAGTTTGTAGTGATATATGTTGTTAATGACGAAAGCTTGGTATTAATGAGCTTGGCCCCATTCCATGTTCTTTCCTCTCACTAAAACATTATGCTTTCCATAATGCAGTTGGGTCTGAGTATACATGATTAGATTGATGTCCGGAATTAAAAAATGGATATTAATCGTGATCGTGTACTCAACCCTTAAGGGGAGGTATTTAGTTTGTTCCCTAGACCTCCATCAAGCTTAAAATTACACCCCCTTGAGTCCCTTTCAAGATAAATTTGTACATTTTTCGGTAGAAAAATTTCCCGGCCAAAGGCCGGTTCCTCTTAAATTACAGGCTCGCTATCGCTCGCCAGGATATAATCGACACCTGAATTGCGCGAAAGGTCTTAATATGGGGTGAAAGTTCTTAAAATCGCTAAAGTAATGGGGCAAACGTTTTATAATATCAAAAGCAATGAAGCTAAACATGAGGGAGAAAGGGGTCAAGAAAAAAATCCCTCAAGTGGAGATCTCCCCTTAACTGTGTTGGTGGAGTAATGGTTTAGATGCTTATCTTCTTGTTGTGGTGTCCCGAGTTCGAATCCCGGGAGGACCATATGCTTTCATTAGTTTATTCGAGTACATTGGGGGTTTGTAATTGATGAGTAATGTTAAGAATGGGGTGTTACTTATTACTATGATGAATTAAGAGACATTGTAGTTTCACATCTTCCATTAGCTATCGAGAAGTAAGTTACTAATGGAATACATTTATCGTCAGCTGAAATTAAACCAATTTTAGTATAATCTCTATAATATCAATTGTGTCTAAGTGTATAGTATACCTTACTATTCAATCACCATAGCCATAACAGATGAACAAAACATATCGTTCACTATTATTTTTAATATCGTTCTTAAAACCAATAACGCTCAAATGAAATTAATGAAAGCATGTGATTTCCCAGGATTCAAACCTAGGATATCTCATACAATCCTTACACGCTCTAACTATTACACCATCAAGACAGTTAATTATCAGTTAGATTATTAGACAGTCAAATTATCTGATATATTGTATCGGATATGAAATAATGATATACTTTCGCTGCTAAAATGCTCCTAAAGTAAGACCCCGTTCCCATTGTTAAGTATGCAATTACAAATTTACAAAAGAGCGACCCTTACTTGCATTATTGTATGTCCACAAGCATTTCAATACTGTGAACATGTTTCCTTCTATTATATTTATCTATCTATCTATCTATATGCTCAGGCCCAATCCCCATTTTGGGGGTAGCCGACTCAAGACAGAGCAAGAACAGGGAAAACACAAAAACAACACAAATTAAAAATAAACACAGATAAAAAACACAAACTCTCACACAACCAGGTCACCCAGGAGAAGACCCAGAGACCAGGGTTACCAAGGTCGCTCCAGCACTCCCCCGGCCCCTGACCACCCGGAGAGGTTCCGATCTCGGCAGGCAGACATGCAGCGGAGCCAAAGCCACAAGCCCTCCCACCACACTTCCAGGCACACCCTTCATATTAATCGTCTCCCCGGGCCAGGCGCCTGATGGACTATTATCTAGTCCAACTTGCGCCCGACCCCTTACTCCAAATTACCACGTGTTCACTCAACTATTCACAAGCATTCTCCATTCACTCCTGTCCACCACCACTTCCCCTGCCTAATCTATAGTCATTCCTCTATCATCCAAAGCCTTTCTTACACAGTCTCTCCATCTCAATGGGGGTCTTCCTGCCCTTCTATCTCCCCTTGTACCTGACTCACATATTCTCTTTGTAAGCCTTTCATCTTTCCCCCTGACTCCCTCGTCTACTCCAGACTTTCTACCCATCACGTTTCCAAAATCCACTTCTCCCTCTCCTTTCATCTTTGTTTCATTCAGTGCAAGGACATCATACATCCTTCTTTCAAATAACCTTCCAATATCCTCTCGCTTCTCATTCGTACTACATCCACGCACATTCAAAGCTCCTATTCTTAGGGTCCGGGACCACGAACGCGTTCCCTCGCCCCTATCTCTGTCTCGTTTTTTTGGTAGATTTATTTAATGGGAGAAGGATACCAGGCCCCCCGCCCCCGATCCCCTTTAGCCGACTTCTACGTCTCACCGGAGAAAAGCGGTGGTGGAAATTTCTCACCCCTCCACCACAGAGGAGGCTACCTGCACCAGAAAGTGGCGGGCGTTGGGGTCGCCGCATCCCTACGCCATTTGAAAAAATTAGAGATGCAGAAGGAGAAAAAGATAGAAGGGGCTATGGGAAGTAAAGGACACCAACCCTCACTCTGACAAAGGGTCAGCCCACCACTGAATATATTTATATAAATTAATATTACATAACGAACACACTAGCCCAGGATGGCGTTTGCGAATAAAGAAAACTAAATAGTAAATTGGAAAAAAAAAAATCGAAAATGAACCCCCCAAAAACAAACAGAGCAGTTAAGGGGAGATTTTATTTTCTGGACCTCCTCTCTCAGGCTTAGCCCCATTCGTTTTGAGATTTGAATATGTTTGCCCCATTAGTTTTTTCTACCGAAAAATGTACAAATTATTCTAGAAGGGGGATCTAATGGATGTTATATTTAACTTTGATGGAGGTCTAGGGCGGAAACTAAAAATATATATGAGTATATAAATAAATAGACCTCCCAAACTAACTACTGTCCCATTAAATGAAAGGAATCATTATATATTTTTGTTTTCCAGCCACCGCCACCGCCTCCCAGTCAGACCGTTCTACTACTTGGAGGAGGAGGAGCTGCTGCCACGGAGAACATATGTGAATGTCGATCTGCCCCCCACCCTCTTCCTCCTCCTCTTCATCTCTCTGGGTCAGTGTGTGTGGGGGGGAGGGGGGGTCCAGGGTTTCTTAAGGGAGGATGGGTCGTTTTTTTCTGGTCCCCCTTCTTCATGTTTAGTCATATTAGTTGTCATATTTTAATATGTTCAACCCATTAGTTTGGCAATTTTTAGACTTTTCTCCCCATTTCGTTGTCAATATTATGATTTTTCGTGTCATTTAGGTGTCGATTTATTTCTGGCGAGCGACAGCTAGCTTGTAATTTAAAGAGAACTGACCTTCGGTCGGGACATTTTATTATCGAAAAATTAACAAATTTATCTTGAAGGAGGGTCTTGGGGGGGGTTACAGCTAGATTGAGGTCTAGAGAAGAAAATAATACACAATAATAAAAACCTACTGTATAATTATACAGTATATGAGCAAATAAACCTACTGTATAATTATACAGTATATGAGCAAATAAACCTACTGTATAATTATACAGTATATGAGCAAATAAACCTACTGTATAATTATACAGTATATGAGCAAATAAACCTACTGTATAATTATACAGTATATGAGCAAATAAACCTACTGTATAATTATACAGTATGAGCAAATAAACCTACTGTATAATTATACAGTATATGAGCAAATAACCTACTGTATAATTATACAGTATATGAGCAAATAAACCTACTGTATAATTATACAGTATATGAGCAAATAAACCTACTGTATAATTATACAGTATATGAGCAAATAAACCTACTGTATAATTATACAGTATATGAGCAAATAAACCTACTGTATAATTATACAGTATATGAGCAAATAAACCTACTGTATAATTATACAGTATATGAGCAAATAAACCTACTGTATAATTATACAGTATATGAGCAAATAAACCTACTGTATAATTATACAGTATACGAGCAAATAAACCTACTGTATAATTATACAGTATACGAGCAAATAAACCTACTGTATAATTATACAGTATACGAGCAAATAAACCTACTGTATAATTATACAGTATAAATAAACCTACTGTATAATTATACAGTATATGAGCAAATAAACCTACTGTATAATTATACAGTATATGAGCAAATAAACCTACTGTATAATTATACAGTATATGAGCAAATAAACCTACTGTATAATTATACAGTATATCAGCAAATAAGTACGGCCATCACCCCATAAATATGTCTCAAGATAAGGGCATTATCCTTAACCCCTTTGAGGACTATGTCGCGTTTTAACAGTCTATTCTGGCTATCATTAGACGATTATATTCAGATTTTGAAAGGATGTTGAGGAATCAAAGGAGTAATTACTATCTCAATTTACCCTCTCTAGCTATCACAAGTTCTTTCAAAGCTTAACCCGTACAATGCCGGTCACGTCCATTATATTTCATTATGGCTGCTACTAAAATAGATTTTATTCAGTTTTGGAAGGATTTCTATCAATTATAAGGCTTAGGCCCATCTCAATCAACCCTTATAAGTACCACAGATAATTCCTAAGCTGCATGAAATCGTCTAAATATAACTAGCATGAAATATAACAGACGTCGCTGGTACAGAAAGGGTTAATAAAATCGTCTAATGATAGCCAGAATATTTTGTCAAAACGCATCATGATCCTCAAAGGGTTAAATATATTGTCAGTTTAGATATTCTTGCAATACATATAATATAACCCCCTCTGTACCGGCGACTTCTTTTAAGGGAGCCCACCTCGCTTTTTTTTCTCTTTCTCTCCCTCTCTCTTTGGTTTGTATCCATTCGGCCCCATTCAGCCTACTGTTTTAAGACGTTTACCCCCTCCAGGTGTCAATATTTTTCTGGTGAGCGTTAGCGAGCCAGCATATATAATGTTTTTGTTTTGACAGCAAGCTAAATGTGTACATTTTTCGATAGAAAAATGCTCCATACAATGCTGGCTCGCTATCGCTCGCCAGGTAAAAATCGACACCTGGATGGGGATAAACGTCTTAAAACAGTTGGCTGAATGGGACCGAATGGATGCAAGCCAGGGAAAGAGAGTAATATACAAAAAGCCGGCGACTCCCCCTTACTGTAAGTACATTCTAGCTATAGTTAGCGGCGACCAGCCGGCGACCCCCCTTACTGTAAGTTACATTCTAGCTATAGTTAGCCGGCGACCCCCCTTACTGTAAGTTACATTCTAGCTATAGTTAGCCGGCGACCCCCCTTACTGTAAGTTACATTCTAGCTATAGTTAGCCGGCGACCCCCCCTTACTGTAAGTTACATTCTAGCTATAGTTAGCCGGCGACTCCCCTTACTGTAAGTTACATTCTAGCTATAGTTAGCCGGCGACCCCCCTTACTGTAAGTTACATTCTAGCTATAGTTAGCCGGCGACCCCCCTTACTGTACATTACATTCTAGCTATACTTAGCCGGCGACCCCCCGTTTCTGTAAGTTACATTCTAGCTATAGTTAGCCGGCGCCCCCCCTTACTGTAAGTTACATTCTAGCTATAGTTAGCCGGCGACTCCCCTTACTGTAAGTTACATTCTAGCTATAGTTAGCCGGCGACCCCCCTTACTGTAAGTTACATTCTAGCTATATTTAGCCGGCGACCCCCCTTACTGTAAGTTACATTCTAGCTATAGTTAGCCGGCGACCCCCCTTACTGTAAGTTACATTCTAGCTATAGATAGCCGGCGACCCCCCTTACTGTAAGTTACATTCTAGCTATATTTAGCCGGCGACCCCCCTTACTGTAAGTTGCATTCTAGCTATAGTTAGCCGGCGACCCCCCTTACTGTAAGTTACATTCTAGCTATAGTTAGCCGGCGACCCCCCCTTACTGTAAGTTACATTCTAGCTATAGTTAGCCGGCGACCCCCCTTACTGTAAGTTACATTCTAGCTATAGTTAGCCGGCGACCCCCCTTACTGTAAGTTACATTCTAGCTATAGTTAGCCGGCGACCCCCCTTACTGTAAGTTACATTCTAGCTATATTTAGCCGGCGACCCCCCTTACTGTAAGTTGCATTCTAGCTATAGTTAGCCGGCGACCCCCCTTACTGTAAGTTATATTCTAGCTATAGTTAGCCGGCGACCCCCCTTACTGTAAGTTATATTCTAGCTATAGTTAGCCGGCGACCCCCCTTACTGTAAGTTATATTCTAGCTATAGTTAGCCGGCGACCCCCCTTACTGTAAGTTACATTCTAGCTATAGTTAGCCGGCGACCCCCCTTACTGTAAGTTACATTCTAGCTATAGTTAGCCGGCGACCCCCCCTTACTGTAAGTTACATTCTAGCTATAGTTAGCCGGCGACCCCCCCTTACTGTAAGTTACATTCTAGCTATATTTAGCCGGCGACCCCCCTTACTGTAAGTTGCATTCTAGCTATAGTTAGCCGGCGACCCCCCTTACTGTAAGTTACATTCTAGCTATAGTTAGCCGGCGACCCCCCCTTACTGTAAGTTACATTCTAGCTATAGTTAGCCGGCGACCCCCCCTTACTGTAAGTTACATTCTAGCTATAGTTAGCCGGCGACTCCCCCTTACTGTAAGTTACATTCTAGCTATAGTTAGCCGGTGACCCCCCTTACTGTAAGTTACATTCTAGCTATAGTTAGCCGGTGACCCCCCCTTACTGTAAGTTACATTCTAGCTATAGTTAGCCGGCGACCCCCCTTACTGTAAGTTACATTCTAGCTATAGTTAGCCGGCGACTCCCCCTTACTGTAAGTTACATTCTAGCTATAGTTAGCCGGCGACTGAATATAATCGTCTAATAGTAGAAAAATATAGTTAGAAGGACGTCACCGGTACTGAAATTGAAAATATATGCCAAATTTTGCAGACAAGAATTTAACCCGTTCAGTACCGGTGACATCCATTTATTTTTTGTTCTGGCAATGATTAGACGATTTTAGTCAGCTTAGGAAGGACCTCCAGCTATAAGAAAGCTTCAGACTATCGCAACCGACCCTTTTAACGGCCACAGATCCTTCTTCAGCTGCAAAATATCGTCTAAATATAGCTAGGGATAGACTATAGCACACGACACTGGTACTCAAAGGGATAAGGGGAGAAGGGTCGTTTTTCTGGTCCCCATTCTTGTTCATGTTTAACCCCCTTAGTTGTCAGATTAAAAGACGTTCGGCCTATTAGTTTGGCGATTTTAAGACCTGTCGCCACATTTCTTTGTCAATATTAAGACTTTTCGTGATATTTAAGTGTAATTTTTGTTCTTGGCGAGCGATAGCGACCCTGTAACTTAAAAGGAACCGGCCTTCAGCCGGGACATTTTCTATCAAAAAATGTACAAATTTATCTTGAAGGAGGGTCGGGAGGGGGGGAGGGGGTAAGCTTGATGGAGGTCTAGGGAGGAAGCTTTAAAAAGACCACACACAAATGAACAAATTAATACGCTAATCCCCCCTTAATGGGACCCATGTCTTATACATAGTCATACATTACTTACCAGTACGGTAATCCCCCCTTAATGGGACCCATGTCTTATACATAGTCATACATTACTTACCAGTACGGTAATACCCCTTATGGGACCCATGTCTTATACATAGTCACACATTACTTACCAGTACGGTAATCCCCCCTTAATGGGACCCATGTCTTATACATAGTCACACATTACTTACCAGTACGGTAATACCCCCTTAATGGGACCCATGTCTTATACATAGTCACACATTACTTACCAGTACGGTAATCCCCCCTTAATGGGACCCATGTCTTATACATAGTCATACATTACTTACCAGTACGGTAATCCCCCCTTAATGGGACCCATGTCTTATACATAGTCCACATTACTTACCAGTACGGTAATCCCCCTTAATGGGACCCATGTCTTATACATAGTCACACATTACTTACCAGTACGGTAATCCCCCTTAATGGGACCCATGTCTTATACATAGTCACACATTACTTACCAGTACGGTAATCCCCCCTTAATGGGACCCATGTCTTATACATAGTCACACATTACTTACCAGTACGGTAATCCCCCCTTAATGGGACCCATGTCTTATACATAGTCACACATTACTTACCAGTACGGTAATCCCCCCTTAATGGGACCCATGTCTTATACATAGTCACACATTACTTACCAGTACGGTAATCCCCCCTTAATGGGACCCATGTCTTATACATAGTCATACATTACTTACCAGTACGCTAATCCCCCCTTAATGGGACCCATGTCTTATACATAGTCACACATTACTTACCAGTACGGTAATCCCCCCTTAATGGGACCCATGTCTTATACATAGTCACACATTACTTACCAGTACGGTAATACCCCCTTAATGGGACCCATGTCTTATACATAGTCACACATTACTTACCAGTACGGTAATCCCCCCTTAATGGGACCCATGTCTTATACATAGTCACACATTACTTACCAGTACGGTAATACCCCCTTAATGGGACCCATGTCTTATACATAGTCACACATTACTTACCAGTACGGTAATCCCCCCTTAATGGGACCCATGTCTTATACATAGTCACACATTACTTACCAGTACGGTAATACCCCCTTAATGGGACCCATGTCTTATACATAGTCACACATTACTTACCAGTACGGTAATCCCCCCTTAATGGGACCCATGTCTTATACATAGTCACACATTACTTACCAGTACGGTAATCCCCCCTTAATGGGACCCATGTCTTATACATAGTCACACATTACTTACCAGTACGGTAATCCCCCCTTAATGGGACCCATGTCTTATACATAGTCACACATTACTTACCAGTACGGTAATCCCCCCTTAATGGGACCCATGTCTTATACATAGTCACACATTACTTACCAGTATGCTAATCCCCCCTTAATGGGACCCATGTCTTATACATAGTCATACATTACTTACCAGTACGGTAATCCCCCCTTAATGGGACCCATGTCTTATACATAGTCATACATTTCTTACCAGTACGATTACAATCCTGGATTTACAAGTGAAGATTATCAAGGTCTACTTTTATACAATGCTATTTATTCTCAAAATCCACAAAACCTTTCCAATACTGTTTTGAGTGGACTTGTTCTGCATTTACATTTTTTTGGACACACAGATAGTCACATCCAACTCCTTCTGTACCGGCAACGTCTTTTCTATTTTATTCTAGATATAGTTAGACGATTGTGTGCAGTTTTAGAAGGATCTGTAGTAATAAAAAGGGTTAAGTGAGATAGTTGGAAGCCTTTAACTGACTGGAGATCCATATTAAACTGAAAACAATTGTATATCGGTGGCCAGAATAAAGTTTAAAAATCGGCGCCGGTACAGGAGATAAATTTCCTATCAAGAGTGCCTAACATTGCTAACATTATGTAATTTCCGACTATTAACCTCTCCGCGGCGCACAGGGGGTTTTCTACAGGGTAAGACTGTGCGCACCTATGATGATTTTGGGACCTATTGCCAATTTCGATAAAAAGTACATCATCGTGTAGGGAATGTTTGCGTGCATCGGCCCATATATATTTGACCCCCCAAAAAATGTCTGGGGGGGGGTAGGGGAACGGTCCGTAGTTGAAAAATGTGGAGCGAATGGCACCGCGCGGCTAGATTGTCATCGAGCGGCGAGATTTCCCTGCCGAATATTTACGCGCGCAGGGGATAGAAGGAGAGGGAGGAGGGGGTGGGTTACCGCGTATTATCACGTATATCTCCTTTTCGAGCCCTTTTAGGCTATTTAGAGTATGTATATGTGTAGGGCACCCATATAACAATGAATATGCCTCATAGTGACCAAAAATTGCAATATATAAGGGAATTATAAGAGAATATTTAGGCGGGAATGAAGATGTGTTGGAGGTTTGGCGGCAATTTATGAGCTGAGAGTGTGGTTTACGCCATACATATCACGTATATCTTGTACGTAGAGCACTGTCACGCTATAATACAGACTTGTACGTATGTATACGTGCCATATATCAAAATATATACCGCATATAAACCAATTCATGCGATATTTACGCACATTATCAATGAGTTTCTATGCGTGAACCAAGGTGTGAGTGAGTTGTGGTGGGAATGAAAGGGGGAGAGGGTGTGTTACGCCATAAATATCACGTCAATCTTGTATTTAGAGCACTCTCATGCTATAATAAAGACGTGTACATATGTAGGCGTCCCATATAACAAGGAATATACCGCATATAGCCCAATTGATGCGATATTTACGCAAATTGTGAATGTGTTTCTAGCAGACGGAAGCCGGAAAGGGGGGGTGGGGGGGAGGGTGGGGTGGGTGGGAGGCATGCAGGGGTGCAGTGAGTGAGTGAGTCGTGGAGAGATGGAAGTCAGGCAGATCTCTAGATAGATAACCAGCTTAGTGATAATTGTGGAGGCGCCCCAGGCGTAATGATGTTTGGTATTTTGACCCTTATGTCTACCAGATGGCTGGTGTTCGTTGCCATCAACAGGTCTACAATAACATGAGTCAGGAATGGAGAGAGAGAGAGAGAGAGAGAGAGAGAGAGAGAGAGAGAGAGAGAAACTGAGACATGCGTATGTCGTACATCTAAATGGACTTCAGAATTGCATTTTTATGCAAGCAGACATTGCATTTTAGACACATGTGAAGTACCACAGAAACATGTAGGCCATTGACTGTAAATAAAGTACTATATTATAGACCACCAGCGACGGTGCTGAGTCAACACAGGCAGATTGCCTGTTGTGATAGAGGGCTAAATATAGTCTCCTTACACCTGCGAAAGGGTAGATTGCCACCAGAGAAACGTTTACTTATTTATTTCGAAGTAATATGCAATCTAAATGTATATTCGAGACCTACTGCAATTATTTGTATGACAGTCATGACTATGTATAATCCAATATACGCGCGTAGGCGAGACATAAGAAAGCTGGTTGAGCAATTTTCGACACCCACACAGTTATTATTCATTTTTATTTACAATATTATACAATACAAATGTATTTGTGAAGAGTATTTTATCCATTATTGTATTTATACCAATTTTGTTCCCAGACAGAGCTGCTGTAGCTGGAGAATCAAGGAGCGGCAAGGGTCACCTCGTGACCGCCTGACCGTGTGAAAATGAGTGGAGTCACACTGAGAGGGGCAATTTTGCTGAGTGTTTGGGCAATTTTTGACAGAAGAAAGTTATATAATTACTAATTCTTGACAGAGACAAACTATTATAAACCTTGGCATGATATAATTGATAATCCCATCAATTTACAAACGTAAATTGGTGGGATAATTCATTTTTTTTTGTATATTGTCATTTCGATTGTACACACGAAGTTTTGAGTGATATTTGGTATGAGCTCCTGTGGCATGGTTGGTAAGGTCGCGGACTGGAAAACTCAAAGTGTCGTAGGGTAGTGGGATCGAATCCAGGAGGGGGTTATGGGGAAGGTTTTATATTGTCTAGAAAAATTTTTATAATTTTTTTTTTTACAAGATCATGCCATTGTATTCAAACAATATGAAATATTCATAGAATATATCATATTGTAAGAATACAATGACATGACCTTGTTTTCTTTTTTTCTTTTTTTATTGTTTTATTTTATTATCATAGTAGGTTTGACATGCTTATTGAAACATATTTATTTTGTACCATTCATTTGAGGTAAGAAAATAATTATATACACATTACTTAGGCTAATAACAAACATATATATTGATATACTAAAAAAATAAGGCATATTACATGTAAATCTTTGAAACTTATAAACTAAATAAGGAAACATACAATTATATAATGTAAAAGCTATATCACAGGGACATCTTTGGAACTTATACATTATATAATATATATGTTACATTATGAGGTAGCGTGATCAATTAGGTCAGGTCAGGTAAGGTAGGGCGCGAGTCCAGGGCAGGGCGGGCAGGGCAGGAGGCGAGTCCAGGGCAGGGCACGGGGCGAGTCCAGGGCAGGGCAGGGCAGGGCAGGGGCCGACACTCAGTAGTTCTTGAAGGTGTGGTAGTCCCTGAAGCAGTCACCCAGGCAGAGTGCAACTTTGCACTCGGCGCACATTGAGGTGACTCTATTGGTCATAAGCGTTTTCCTCACACTGGAGCTGCAGACGGTGCACTGCACCTGCCTGTGACGAGTGCCAATCAGCTCGGTGTTGGTTGTGTAGTGTCTTTCGACACCCAGCTGGATGCGGTCAGGAACGTGATCCCCACGCCATGCCGTACGTCTGTGAGTGGTGGTGGCATACTTCTCCAGGAGTTGGTAGGAGACGTTGTACACGTCCTCCCGAATTTCAGCTTCTGGTTTGGGGCCATATCCTTCTTCACCAACCACAAGTTGTAGGCGTTCAGCATCGTTATGTCAACTAGGTGCAGGAAGAGCTTGTGATACCACTTCACAGTCTTCCTCAGACACTCAACACCTGACAGCTGACAGTCAGACTTGTCCACCAGGCGCATGTTTTTGGTGTAGTCCACTACCATGTCGGGCTTGTAGATTGTCTTCCTGGTTCGGTAGTGGATTTTGCCAGAATCCACCTGGGCACCTGTGTGGACGGTGGAAAGCAGGTGGACGTCTCGCTTATCCTTCCACTTCAGGGCTATCAGTTTCCCACACTTCTCGAGCTGCTTGTATTTCTGCCCCTTTCGTCGCCTTCTTCGCACATGCCTCTCGCGGTGTTCCTTGGCCAGGTCGTCTTCTGAAGGTGTGTCACTGGGGGAGGCATCTGTGAGAGGAATGACATCACCTGTGAACTTTGGCATAAACTTTCTTGTCTTTCTGACAGTCCCACATAACCCCGTTTGGTTGTCATAAAGAAACTGGCAGAGAGCAGGCGAAGTATACCAGTTGTCAGTGTAGATGATGTGGCCTTTGCCCAGGTAAGGTGCCAACATTTTCCTGACGATGGCACCTGACATGCCCATGGGGTCATTGGCAGCGGCTTTCGGTATGTCAATGTCAGTGCCTGTATACACGATCATGTCAAGCACTATTCCAGTTTCACAGTCGCACAACACGAAGAGCTTGATTCCGAACCTATGCCTCTTCAAGGGGATATACTGCTTGAAAACAAGACGTCCTTTGAAGAGCACGAGCGACTCATCAATCACCAAATTGAGGAAGGGGTAAAAGTATTTCCTATACCTCTCCAACAACATGGTGAACACATCCCGAACTTTCCATATCCTGTCAATCCTGTTAGGATTTTCGTTGTCTGCAAAGTGCATAAATCTTAGCAGCAACAAAAATCTGTCACGAGTCATGAACTTATTGAAAGTTGGGGTGGCGATGAGAGGGTCGTGCTTCCAGTAGTGTTGCAACACATGCTTCTTGATCAGAGGCATGAGGAACAACAAGGCAAAGAACGTCAGAAATTCTGCCACAGTCGTATCCACCCAGCCTCGTATTCTCGCTTTTGGAGAAAGGACGTCCAATCTGCCAAACACCCACCTGTAGTAGGCGTTTGTTTGGGCAACGATGTACGTCATTACCTCCATGTCGAAAAAAGCGAGGAAGAAGTCGCTTTCGTTCGCTTGATCATCACAGGGCCAGTTGTCAGTTGTTCCTGACGTCCCAGGATTGAACTGGGGCACGTCAGTAACAAAATTGACCCCGTCAGACCAATCGAACGAAGGCATGCCAGGGATCGGAATGTCGTCTGCGTCTTCTTCTGCGTCTGAAATATCGCTTCCATGGTCGCGATACAGCACTTCATCATCATTACCCTCCTCTTCACTCGACAGACGATGCCCTTCCTCGTTTTCGTCACCGACGTCGGACTCACTCCCACTGTCCACTCCCAAATCCCCCACCCTTGGTCCCGTGCTAGGGCTTCGTCGTCGAAACCCGGGCTGCCAATGTCCTGCGAATCACCATCAAACAGCAGGGCGGCATACTTAGATGGTGTAAGATTTTTCCGGGTCACTTTGGCACGTGCGGGAGTCTTATGGACAGGGACAGCAGAGGTGGTGGCAGGGGCGGCGGCAGGCGGCGGCAGGGGCGGCGGCGGCGGCAGGGGCGGCGGCGGCAGGGCAGCAGTGGTGCGTGGCCTTGATGGCAAGATGATGGTGGTGCCTGTCGCCCTTCTCTCTGTTCCTTGGCAGGGGCGGCAGGGGCGGCAGAGGCGGCAGGGGCAGCAGGGGCGGCAGGGGCAGGAGGGCCGGCAGGGACACCAGGGCCAGCAGTCCGTTTCCCAGTCGCTTTCCCTCTCCCTTTTCCCCTTCCCCTTCCCTGCTCCTTGGGCAGGGGCGGCAGGGGCGGCAGGGTTAGCAGGGGCAGCAGGGGCGGCAGGGGCCGGCAGGGACACCAGGGCCAGCAGTCGCTTTCCCAGTCGCTTTCCCTCTCCCTTTCCCCTTCCCCTTCCCTGTTCCTTGGGCAGGGGCGGCAGGGGCGGCAGGGGCAGCCGGGGCGGCAGGGGCGGCAGGGGCGGCAGGGGCAGCAGGGGCAGCTGGGCCAGGGGCGGCTGGTGGTGGTGGTGGTGGTAGGGGCACTGTGGCTGGCGTACGGGTTCTCTTCCCTACGCCCGTGCCTTTAATTTTTCCTGCCCCCGCAGGTAATGCAGCCCTAGGGCGGCCTCCTGCGTCGCTGGTACCGGTGGCAGGGGTGGCAGGGGTGGCAGTGGTGGCAGTGGTGGTGGTAGTGGTTGTTGCAGTGGCCTGGGTCGTGGTGGCAGTGTCCCGAAAGACCAATGACCTCTGTGCCATTGCCCTGCTTGCACGTGTTTTACGTGCTTTTGGTGCTGGTGATTCGTCCTCTGAGCTGTAGGGCGTGTCGTACTGGTAGCTAGGGTCTTTGGCAGCCACCCTCTGCCTTCCACGGCGGCTAACACCACCAGAAGGAGGGCTGGTTGTGTCATCAGGGAGCGAGCGTGAGGGACGTGTAGGCTCCATGACTAGTGCGTGGTTACTGTCGCGGTGGTGCTTGCACGAGTGCGGGGCGAGCGTTTGGCGGGGTGGTATCGAGAGTTGACATGTAGTACAATACCCACACCAATTTTCAGCCGCCTGGCTATAAACGCGCGGTTTTGGTACGTGTTCAAAGTCTCTGCTCTTAAGAGTCTACCCGCAGTGCGCCGGGGGAACTCTTAAGAGTCTACCCGCAGCTCCCGGGTTAAGGAGAGATTTCAACTTGAGGGATTCTTTTCTGGACCCCTTTCTCCCTTATGTTTATCCCCATTGCTTTTGTGATTTTAAGTTTCGCCCCCATTAGTTTTGCAATTTTAAGAACTTTCGCCCATTTCTGTTAAACTTAAAAGTTTTTGTGCCATTTAGGTGTCGCTTTTTATCTGGCGAGCGAGAACGAGCCTGTAATTTAAGAGAAAGCTGCTTTCGACCGGGACCTTTTTTTTTATGAAAAATGTACATATATATTTTTGAAAGGTGGTCTAGGGGGTATATTTCTAAGTTTGGTAGAGGTCTAGGGAACAAACTAAATACCTCCCCTTAAGCGAGGAATTACTGTACATAGTTTTCAGATCTCATTCCATCATACATTTCATATGAATGTGAACTTAACCCCTACTGTACCAGAGGGTATTACCATAAATGTACCCTCCAGTACCAGGCAATGAGGCCAAAATGGCTTTGGAGTCGAGAGAGAATACCCTTCCACCTCAAAAGTGGGAGAAATACTGAGCCAGCTAGGCTGTGAGACCTTGCATATAAGCTGAGAAGTGTTGCGAAGGTCTCAAAACAGTGCGTACAATTCACGGTACCTGGTACAGCTCGTTACGGGCAGTTACAACTACCGCATAGTACTGACGGCGATCTTCCGTCGCTGGTACTGACGAGTGACTTTATTACTGACGGCGATTCGCTGTCGCTAGTACAGTAAGGGTTAAGGGGTTTATTTACATCATTGCACTGTTAATTCTCAAACTACATTATCTCTATAACTTTCCCCCAGAAGTCATGCAGCCAAACAGCGGCTGCGTCAGTACCGGTGCCGTCAGAGATTCCGCCGTGCCGCAGACTTGGACGATGTATGTGACACCTCTACCACCGCCCATACCGCCCTTAGACTGTATCTCTTGGTGACCACGCCCACCCCTCCCGTACCCTCCCCCCCGCCCCCGGCACTGGTCCCTTTGTTGACCTCCCGTACTCCCTGGCTCCCCCGCCTTCACTGATGTTGTTCTCGCACCCCCATCCCTCCCTCACCCCCCCCCCCCCCCCCCTTCCCCACCCCAACCCTCCTTCACCCTCACTCCGACCCCCTTCCTCACCCTCACCCCTCCCTCACCCAGTTCTGGTCACCAACATTCAGCACTCTTGGCTTCCCTGCCCTCACTAATCTGTCCATAGGCTAGATTCTGAAATTTCACAAATCTTCCATCTAAATGGGCACATTTATCCTTACGAACACTAATAAAAGGCTACTAAATGATAGAGCTACTTATTAACTCCCTAACACTCAGGATAGCATATAGCATGTTATGTAGGTTTAGTCCAAAGTGGACAATGACGCAAATTGCGTGATAGTGGTAAATTGAGTGAAATAATTTGCAACACTGTATTTAGTGAACCTGCCTCACACACAAACAGAGACTTGTTGAGGCAGTTAGGTGGTAATACGCTGCACCAGGATGTTAACCCTTTCTGTACCAGCGACGTATTTTTAACTATATTCTGGTTATATTTTTTTTTTTTTGAGAAGCTTAGGATGCATATATGGTGGCTAAATGGATTAATTGAGATAGTCTGTAGCCTTTCAATTGCAAGGCATCTTACCTAACCTGAATAATATCGTCTAATAGTTATCAGAATATGATGACAAGTATGTCACCGGTACTGAATTAGTTAAATCGCAGCTCTCCATGCGTTTGAGTCTTATATATTATTAGAAATAGTTTTTAATTTATCATGTCCAATACAAATAATGTAGGTGTGCAGTTTTCGCATTACACCCCCCCCCCCCCCCCCCAAAAAAAACAAAAACAAAAAACAAAAACGGCATAGGCAACTCTGCGACCTATAATCCTGCAAGTAGTATTGAATCTTTTAGGTAAAATATGTTTATATACCGTATATATATATATATATATATATATATATATATATATATATATATATATATATATATATATATATATATATATATATATATAAATGCATATATACAGTATATATATTATTATGTTAACTCCACCAACCGACTTTACTCCTAAACTCAATTAATGAAATCAACAAATTCATGTGGCAGTCCAGGGACTCGAACCTAGGATCCGTCACACCGAAATTCAGTGCATTTATCCATTGCGCTACGAAGACAGTTAAAGAATGGTGGACAAGCCTACGATTTATTATGCAGTTTCGAATCCTGCATATCAATCTAAGCATGTACACACTTTCCAACTGCACTATCATAGGCTATGTATAGATATATCGCAAATACACATAAGCTACTAAATGTTATTATACTCACAGCCGGACTTGAACCACTGACAGTCGGAACAAGTGCCCATACTTTAATCCACTATACCACGGCGTGATAGAGGATACTTGTGTGCAGTGGATTGAAGCATGGACACTCGTCCTGGCTGTTGGTGTTTCATGTCCGCCTGGGAGTTTATATACATAATTACATCTACAGTATGATCATATTGAATCTTAAGCATTGGAATATTTATCTATATTAAGGTCAGCGTAACACTACTTTGTAGCATATTGAATATGGTGTAATTCAAATTTAAAATATATATAAGAAAGAAATAGTGATCATAATCTGTGACCTTCACCATTCACCTTGACCTTTGAATAACAAAAACAAAAAATTGGGACAATCGTTGCATTGACCAACCAAATTTGCCAGCAAAATTTGGGGACGATACGTAACCCGTTCAGTACAGTTCTGTCGGTTTCATTTCATACTGGATATTAAGACGATTGTATTTAGTTTATGAAGGGCCTCCATAAAATTAGCAGGCTTTCAATAATTTCAACCCTTTTTACAACCACAGATCCTGCGTAAGCTCCACAAAATCGTCTAATTGTAGCTAGAATACAATAAAAAATATCTCACCGGTACACAAATTGTTAAACAGTCTAGGAAGAGTTTTAAGAAAATTATTAACAGTCTTTTTTTGTTCTTTGACCTTGATCTTTAACCTTAAGTATTATAATACATATATATAATTGAAGTATATGTTATTTAAGTAAAATGCAACTAACATTCGTCAGCTTATCGAAAATTTAGTATTTTTTTTATGATGAAAGTTAACTTATGACCGTGGCCTGTGACCTTGGCCTTTATGTAGGATTTTATTTGTGTTTGCTTTGATGTAACCTTAGAAAATCAAATAAGTGTGTCAAATTTCATTAAAGATCATCAGTTAGTTTCAGAGGTATTAAAGTAATAGTTGACCTTGACCTTTGACCTTCATCATGACCATAATGATGTTTGAAAATTTAACATTTTAGTTTTCCCTTAAAGCACAACTGTCTCAACGAATTTTATTAAGTTTACATGAATAGTAAAGAAATTAGCATATTGACCTTATATTTGATGTTGACCTGTGACCTTGACCTATCAAATGGAATTGTTTATTCTTGTATGACCTTGCTCTAGTCATTCCGAATATGCATGATATGCCTAATGAGAATCTTACATTAAATAAGAAATACTAGTAAAAATCATATTTCGACCTTTAACCTTGACCTTTGACCTTGACCTTCGACCTTTGAAATTCTTATCAAGGATTTAGTTAGCTTAACAGCAATGTTCATATTAACTACCATTATGCATATGGTGTAATTTGTATACAAACCTATTGATTACAAATAATGATCATATACAGTGACCTTGACCTTTGACCAAAAATAAAATACATATATTTGGATGGTCGTCGCATTGACCAACTGAATTTGCCTGTATAATTTGATGACAATACATCATTACATTAAACAGTCAAGGAGGAGTTTAGAGAAAATGACACATACTCTTGTTTTGACCTCGACCTCTGACCTTAACTATTACAATATGTATGTGAAATTTGATATATATGATATTTAAGTAATAAGCCATAACAAAGACAGTTTCCTAAAATTTGAGTAATCTTTTTTAATAAATAATAAAATTTGACCTTCGACTTTGACCTATGACCTTGATGTAAGAGTATATTGTGTTTGCATTGACATTGCCCATGAAAATCAAATAAGCATGCCTAATTTCACTAAAACCCATCAGTTAGTTTCATATATATTAATAGAATGGTTGACCTTGTCCTTTGACCTTTATCTTGACCTTTATATGTCTCAACATTTATTATTTTCCTTTTCACTTAAAGTGCAACTATCTCATCAAATGTTGTGAAGTTTGCATTCAAAATAAAGAAAATAGCATATTGACCTTTATTTGACCTTGACCTGTGACCTTGACCTTTCATATGGAATTAATAGTTTATTGTATGACCTTGGCCTAGGTATTCCGAATATACATGGTAAGTAATATACCCCGACAGAGAAAACAAGAATCAAGATCCCCGAATGAGAAAGAGCACAGGAAACTAGCACGGAGGCCGAAGCAGATGAGAGAGAGGACAGCAGAGGTACCGGAGGCGGGCACATCGCGAATGGACCCGGATCTAATACCGGAAAACACCCCGAGAGAACAACACCCCACCACACCAGAACGTACACCGACTCCAAACACCACAACAAAGAGGAAACTGAAGTTCAGTGTCCACTTCTAACCACCATGTTCTGTACTCTATAATGTTCACCCTGTATTGTTAAGTCTTGTTATCGTAACCCTATATAACCAAAATAAACCAGCGTTATGATCAACCATGTATTCTTGTGTATTTCTTTCCCCTGACTTATAATATACTCAAGGGAGATTTGAGAAGTAATAATCCATGTATTCTTGTGTTATCGGTTCTTCCCAGCTCACAATATATTCGGGGGAGAATCGAGAAGTAATATTAAGAATCTTCACTACCGAAGAGATGAATGCCAGATGAATCCATTGTATGCCTGTATGAAAACTTTGTTATGCAATAAGATGTGAACCTATACTTCAATAGACCCCGGAACCTTGTTTTCCACACATTTGACACACATGCCTTTTTTTGACATTCTTCAACTAGTTTACTAGTTATACAAATCACACCTGCTTCTTTCTATATAAGAGTCCCATGAAAATCCTCGTCCCCAGGTAAAATAGCGCTGGAGATCTGCCGCTCACACGCCCCGAGAGGGGGCACTCCGGACGTTTAAATACCTGGTGTACACGCAGGCCTACCAACATGAACCAGGAAGATAGATACGTACACAACCCTGTAGACACCACCATGCCGAGAGAGATTTATATATTCTTATGCCAAAAATTGCTATCAACCAGGATCAGTAGCAAAACCCCAGCCAACACCACCCCGAGAAAGAAGGAGGACGTTAAATACCTGGTACACACACCTGGTGTACACCCAGGACTACTACCATGAACCAGGAAGGTATATACGTACACAGCCCTGTAGACACCACCATGCCGGGAGAGATTTATATATTCTGATGCCAAAAATTACTATCAACCACAAGCAGTAGTAAACCCCAGTCAACACCCCCACGAGAAGGAGGGAAAAAGAATAACACTGTCGCCCACACATCGCGACCCTCACCTGTCCGGTCCACACGACACACCTTTGCTGCACCCGGCACCACCAATCCTCCCCGAGAGCTAAAAACTCGGAATTCCTTCATTTCCCCCACTATTATTGTTTTTCAGAGTTCTATTGAAGTAACCCCCACCCCCTATAGTTTTATAACTTAACCCTGATGAAGTAGCCTACTCTAGGGACATTAATTGACCTTACTCATCACACCACCACCGAGTAATTACCTTTTATTGAAGGAGACCCGACCCACAGTGTAAGAAGGGTTCAAGGACCCCATCTAAGAGAACTCCCCATGCCCTTACCATCTTAAAGGTATCACAGGAGTGCACTCAGTAATCCGCAATACCAGTTCAGGATTTTTGAGGAAAGTCAGGCAATTTCTGAGGCTTCAAAAAAAGTTAGTCACTTAAGAAAGCTAAACATAGCTCTCCATTCAATTGGACTATTACGGCCTGCCGGAAAGCCCTGAAACTGTCTGTAAAACCCTAAACCAGGGATCTCGTTGGAATTAGGCCTGCCTAGCTGACGTGGATACCCTACTTAGGCGGTGACTAGTGTGTCTAGTAAAGAGTGTATTCGGCCTGCCGATATCTCTTCCCAGACTACAAGCCCCCCGTTAACTACCAACCCTAAACTAGGGATCTCGTTAGAATTAGGCCTGCCTAGCTGACGTGGATACCCTACTTAGGCGGTGACTAGTGTGTCTAGTGGAGAGTGTATTCGGCCTGCCGATACCTTTTCTCAGACTACAAGTCCCCGTTAACTACCAACCCTATACTAGGGATCTCGTTGGACTTAGGCCTGCCTAGCTGACGTAGATACCTTACATCGGCGGTGACTAGTGTGTCTGGGGAGGAGTGTATTCGGCCTGCTGATATCTCTTCGAAGACTCCTAAGTTGTCGATAGTTGTGGCTTGTCACAATAACTCCTGAGTGGAAAACTCCAGTGTCCTTGTGGAGGAACTTTGTCATCGTTCGGCCGCCGACGTGACATAGGCTCCCCCGCGAGGTTCCACTTTCCTACAGGGAAAAGTAGAGAGACTACGGCCTGCCGCTCTCTCTATTTCCTCCCTGTTCTAAAGTGAACACTGCCGGAAAACCCAGTGTCCTTGTTGAGGAACTCTGTCATCGTTCGGCCTGCCGACATGACATAGACTCCCTCGCGAGGTTCCACTTTCCTACAGGGAAAAGTAGAGAGACTACGGCCTGCCGCCCTCTCTATTAGTTCCCTATTTTAAAGTTAACACTCCCGGAAAACCCCATTGTCCTTGCTGAGGAACTCTGTCATCGTTCGGCCTGCCGACGTGACATAGACTCCCTCACGAGGTTCCACTTTCCTACAAGGAAAAGTAGAGAGACTACGGCAAGGAAAAGTAGAGAGACTACGGCCTGCCGCCCTCTCTATTGGTTCCTTGTTTGAAAGTGAACACTGCCACTCGGCACAGGTAATCCCAAAAACCTCTGAGACCGCTGTGTTAGGGATAGGGCTTGGCGAGATACCCTCACAGGCACTCTGCAGAGACAAGTCCTTGGTACACTGAAACGGTGGCCTGCAATACGACTGTGTAACTTAAAGGTTTAAACACCGCCCCGGGTACCCCGAACCTCTCATAAAGATCAGAGCAGACAGTAAGATCACTTCCACTGAAATTACTGCGTTCGTCCGATATCGACCACATAAGACTCAATATTTAAGATCCTAGTCCGAGAGTACCTCAACAGGACTTCATCAACTGTTGATATACTGGTCAGAACAGTCGAGTAGTTTCTCCTACCTCTGAAATACTCGCGTTAGTTCGGTATGGTGCCCAACAGTAATTCGCCAGACGGTTACTATATGTTATGGAGCCATACTTAAGATCTCAAGTCCAATCAACCCATCTGTAACTACTTCACACAACTGGCCCACCTAGACGGCCTACAGGGAAGCAGCCTACGAGAACCAATCACCTCCAGAAGTGTTCACCGGAGACATCTATCGAGAAGTTATTATACCGGAAGACCAAGAGAAGAAGATAGAGTGACAACTAGTGGGTAAAGTATCGAGTGTCTAAAATAAGCAGAGTCCCTTCCAAAAGTGGCTTAAACGTGCATACATCCGCCCCGGACTTAATAAGCGGGTCCTAAAGCTATGAGTTGTACTCCCCTATAGTATGAGTGAGACGGGTCAATAACTTACCATCCAACAGTGAATATAATATGAATTTATACATTTCTTTCTATTATTTCGGCTTCAACGACTCAGCCGAATTTATCAAAGTGCCAAGGAAATGTTTTAGAGTCTACCCGTGATGCCCCATTTTCTATGGGACCCCGCCGCATACACGTAGGGGTGCTTGACCTTGACCTTTAATCACCGTGACAGTTCTACAGAAAGCAACAGTAGTCACTCACTACCAATAAATACTACCCCATCATCTACTCGAGTGTCTTAAAAACTATCTCGAAGATTTAGTGAAGTTGTTCTCCAATAAATGCTCCCTATCTAGCTCTGCGACTGTGCTCGGAGTCAGTGATACCATATAGTGCTATTATTCACTTGCAGTGATACGTGTTTTTCTATGTTTCAGTTTTCAGGTTATTTCTGCACTATAGTGCAGGAAAAATAAAGCTGTATTATCAAACCATATCTTGTGATATACTTATCCTCTGTTTTCCTTTCATCTTATATGTACATATATGAATTTGGAAGTCCCAGTGGAGTAGAACTCACCATATTTAATTGTTAATCCTGCATAAAATCAGGGCATAACATTGGTGGCTAGCGGTGGTTCTCTATTCGGGCGGAAGAATTCAATATATTGAACATAATTGGAAAGAAACAGAGATAAAGATACTATATAAATATGGCCACTCCACGCTCTCAAATTCCCATCCCAAATATGATGGGGAGACGTATTTAATCGAAGTGTATATGGACTTTGTAAAACCAGTGCTAGACTTAGCCTATACAACGGACCGCGAGAAAATAGCCATCCTTCTTACGCACGTGGGAAAAGCCGTTTCCCTTGTAGCCCCTCAAATAACCCCTGTACTCACCTGGGATGAGTTCAAACCCATGGTGATTGAGGCAATTAAGCCTTCCTTAGGTGTGTTTGTAGCACACAACAAAATCAAGGACATCCAGTATGATGGTGACCTTGATGCAAAATTACAAGCATCAATCAACAAGTAAGGGCTGCCTTCCCTACACTGACTAGAAATCTGCAAGAACAACATATTCTAGTACATTTAGTGCAAGTACTACCCTCAGCCGTACAAGAGTATTTTGCCATCCACGATCCCGTAGGATTCCAGTGGGATATAGTGACCATACGGAGGATATTGGCCTCCCAACCCAAGAAACCAGTGATTGTATCAATTAAAAGATTCACCACGCACCCACAAGTACCATACGGAGCTGGTGAACAGGCTCAATACAACCGACCAACTGCTCCATCCACCACCGTCACGGATACTACCAGCCCAGCAGACCAGCTTTCAAACCACACCAGCTGAAGAGAGTGTTTCCCCGCAACCAACATCAACGCACCAGTAAACCACACCCTCTAGTGATCATTAACCCATATTATTTTTCTGCTTGTAATTCCCGGTGCCCCCTCCATTTTATCTGTGAATCCGCAAAGTCTAACCGCGCCATACAACCTAGAATTTCCGCGAATGAGGAAGAGCTGCCAGAGGAAGAAATCAACGAGACCGCGGAAACAGAGGACGCCCTTCAGACATACCCGGAGGAAGACAACCTCGACCTGGTAGAAGGAGAAGAAGAAACCGAGTTCTCAGATTTTTGAGTTCTCCCCCGCCCACCATGGCTTCGGTGGGGGAGTCGAAAAGTGAGCGCCCACCTCCTATATATCACCTAGCCAAGATCAAGGGCATTCCCGTCCGGCTACGGATCGACACTGGCGCCGCTCGATCGTGTTTATTTAATTCCTATTATGTAAAACACAAGAAAAGATTTGGCAACCTCCAACCTACTACTTCAAATCTCATTAGTGCAGGTGATACCCTTCTTCACAGCAGAGGAGAAACGCTTCCCCTCCAAATAACCACTCCTGCCGAACATGCACACTGTCATCATCCTTTTGTGGTGTTCCATTCGGAATGCAGACATTATGACGGATATTTAGGATTGGACCTACTGCAGAAACTCCAAGCCCAAGTGGACTGCAGGCAACGACTAATCCACTTCAAAAAAAAAACTTCAACCAAAGCCTCAGCTTCCAAAATCAAACTTGAAAAAACAACCGAGTTCCCAGAGTCCAATTAAAAAAATAAATAAAAAACACCCCTACCAACCTACCAGGCTTCCAAGCCAACATTCGTCAACCCAAATTGTCCCCAACACAGTCGTAAGGAGGCCCTCACCACCAACGACTGCCCAAGTGTTAACCTTGCCCATCCACTCAATGAGACTCCCACAAAAGGTTCTGAACGTGCACCCCACGGTGGACACTGTTGCAACATTGCTACTGAAGCTCTAGTTTTTCCGTTTCCTGACCCAGAGACCGCTCCCCCTGGAGTGAACATTGCTACTTCAGCCAAACATGATCTTGGTGACCTTTTCCCTAACTCTTCCACTGCTACTGAAGCCCATAAGTACCATACCCAACAGGCAGGACACCAATCAAAAGTGAACCCGCCCAGTGTAATACCCTGCCAGACCAAATGTTTTCAGTCTGGGCAAACCCCCACCATAATTAGTCCTACCATCACAAACGAGAAAATCGAGATTCCCCCCCAACATGAAAAATGGGTACGAATCTGACCCATGCCACAGCCCGTCATGATCTTGACCCCCACCGGTATTTCCGAAGGACCTGACCGGTGTAGGATCCAGCCCGCCATCCTCTCCTCCCAACACAATGCCATCCTCATTGCCAACATCTCGGATGAGAAACTGACATTACCTCTAGGCCTCATAATAGGCGACATAGAGACCTTCGATGAGGTCACCCCAATTCCAGAGAAAACTCAACAGTCACCCATATTGCCCCATGTTCCCGGAGAATTGACCCAACACCAACAACAACAGATGAAACAACTCTTCCTGGATTTTCATGGTGTTTTCGCCCAAACTTCAACCGAAATCGGCAAGACCACCAGAGGAACATTCCATACACACCACAGGACCTCCTCTGCGGCAGCCTTCCCGCCGAAAAAATCCGGTACAACGAAAGGAGGAAGAGCAGCAAGTCAAAGAAATGCTAGATGCCGGGATCGCCACTCCCTCCGTCAGCCCCTGGTCATCCCCAGTCGTCCTGGTGAAAATGAAAGACGGCTCTACCCGGTTTTGTGTAGACTATCGCTGCCTCAACGACGCCACAATTAAGGATCCCACACCATTGCCTAGAATCGATGATTCCCTCGACTCTCTACAAGGTTCCAGATGGTTTACTACGCTAGACTTGCAGGCCGGATATTGGCAAGTTCCCATCACCCCCGAGCACCAGCAGAAGACAGCATTTTCGACCAGTGGGGGGCATCTCTACGAATTCAACGTGCTGCCTTTTGGATTGTGCAACGGTCCCGCCACTTTTTCCCGATTAATGGAGTCCGTACTCAAAGGACTTACGTGGGAAACCTGTCTGGCTTACCTCGACGACGTCATCGTTTACTCTAAAACCTGGTCAGAACATCTTCAAAGGCTTCGTCAAGTATTGCAACGCATCCGAGACGCCGGGCTAAAATTAAAACCCTCCAAGTGCGAACTTGCGAAAACCACTGTAGGATTCTAAGGACACGTCATTTCCGCACAAGGCATTTCTCCTGACCCTATGAAACTCTCAGCTATCGCTAATCAACAACCACCCACCACAGTGAAAGGGATGAGGTCTTTTCTAGGATTAGCCACCTACTACAGAAGATTTGTTCCGAATTTCGCCGAAATTGCTCAGCCCCTCCATCAATTAACCCATAAAGACAGCCCTTTTGAATGGACCTCGGAATGCAACTTAGCATTCAAAACATTGAAGGAGAAATTAGTGCAAGCCCCAACTGTCGCTTTTCCAGACTTCCAGACCGACAACCGTTCCGCTTGTATACCGATGTTTCTTTGTACGCCATTGGTGCAGTGCTAGCTCAGGTACAAGACAGCAAAGAGCATGTCATAGCATACGCCAACTCGACCTTGAATGCTGTGCAGCAAAACTACGCAGCCACCAGGCGCGAGTGCTTGGGCGTCATCTGGGCCCTGAATCACTTTAGATCATTTGTGTTAGGAGCCAAATTAGACGTCATCACGGACCATCAGTCCCTACAATGGCTTAGACATTGCGAAACCAACTCTGCCCCCTTGGAACGATGGAGAGAAACCCTAGAGGAGTACGATTTCGTAATTCATTATAGGCCCGGGAAGCTACATACCAAAGCAGATGCTTTGTCACGTTTACCTGTCCCAGCCTCATCGCCCACCCCTCTAACTGCACTACAACCCACTGACCAAGACTCACCTACCCCGACAGACCCACCCTCACCACCAGAGCCCAACACATTGCAACTCTGGGAGAAGAAATTCAAGCCTAAGTGGATCCCTTGTCACATTTTTTCACATATCTGTCGATGGGGTGACCAATTGACCACCGAGTCCGGACACATTATTGTCGAACCTATCCTGGCCCAGGAATACATGATCTCTATTCATGAGGCAAACGGTATCCATTTGGGACAAAAGAAGATGCTCCAGGTACTCCAAATTCAATAATGGACGGTTAATCCTTCAGGGATTGCGAAACGAGTAACCGAGGCCTGCAAATCCTGTGCCATGGGAAAAGATAGGTGCAAAACCCCAGGACGAGCCGGAACCATCTCTGCACATAAGCCCTGGCAAGTACTTTCCCTTGACGTCATGGGACCATTTCCCCCAAGTCACGGAAAACGGTTCATCGTTACGTTCGTGGACATGTACTCCCAGTTCGTAATCGCCTGCCCCAGCAAAGATCATTCAGCAATAACTGTGGCCGAACTACTCACCACCGAAATTTTTCCTGTGTTCGGACTACCCCTGGCCCTGCTGTCCGACAACGCCCAAGAATTCACAGGACAAATATGGGAAGCTTTCACCTCCAAATGTGGAATAAAAGTTAAACACTCTTCCCCATATTGGCCACAAGGGAACGCCATATGTGAACGGAGCCACCGATCCATTAACCCTTTATTAGCGGCTCACCACTTAAGTCGTATTTAATAAAGCTGGACTATGTGGCGGCGCTCGACATAACTCGAGTGGCAATTTCAGCACGTAATGTGGCTGAGAGAGAGAGACAAGTGGTGGCAGGAGACTAGCGAGCGTATGACTGCTCCAGACCACCGCGGCGAACCTACTGACACAAATCTCAGCTCCCTCCTCCCTCTCTCACTCGCTACATACTCAATTATGTACCGAAAGTACCGAATTACCTGCTTTTTGCACTCGCGTTGCACAGTTATTGCAAGAAAACTATCCATCATACAAGGATCGTTATGGTGTCATTCGAAAGCTCTGTTTATGCCCTTTCAGGGATAGATACTTGTTTTACGTTCTGGGTCTTATTTAGGCATGAAAATGATCACGTAAACAGCCCTATTTTGGCTAAAAACACCCCGCTGGGCGGTACACATAAATAAACCGCATAGGCCGCTCGTAAGGTGTTAACAACCAACTAAGAACGAAACTGATCGAATTACAATCCACTGACTGGCCCAACCAGATAAAAATTATACAATGGGGCCTAAACTCGTGCCCCCGGGCCAATGGAATATCTCCCCACGAACGTGTCTACGGGGTAGCACCCTTACTGCTGCCATTCCGACATCTGACCACTCCCCCGTCCACCCAGTATACTGTAGACCCCCTCAAACAATTAAAAAACACCCTCCAAATGGCACGGGCGTGTCAAGATTTCACCACAGACATCTCCGACCCTCAGAACCCTTTTGCGATCGGTGACACCATCATGGTCTCCAAATTACCTGTAGTTAATAAACTTGGCCCACGATATGTGGGCCCCCACACAATTGTGAAGATACCCAACCCTTTACAAGTCATCATCAATTACCACGGGGAGTTCAGAACTTACCGAAACAGGTTCGTGAGCAAATATTCACCCATTCCGCAAGATAACATACCGCCCCCACCAGCAGAACAAAACCAACAACCAGAACCACCAAAACCAATCATCATACCCCCGGCTAAAGAAAGCCTGGTGTCTCCGAACATTCCGATAATCAATATGCCCCCCTTATATTACCACCATCCCAAAACCTAACCCACAAACCACACAACAGATCATACAACACACACCCAGAACACCACCCCCCTTCCAACCTTCTCGTAACGTCACTCCCAGCCCCTCTACCTCAGAGGCTCTCAAACGTAAAACTTTTACCACTAATGCCCCCAAAACCACCACTTCCCGCTATAAACTAAGACCGCGTGAAAAACTGAACCGATCCGTAATTCCTTTATTTTTCCACTCCCAACTAAAAAAAAAACCCACCCCCCGAGCCCCACCCTTCTCCAGAATCCTCACCCACATCCTCACCACCTACCAAGAAACGCCGCCCACAAACGTCACCACCCACCTCACCTCCCCAGTCAAGCTCCTCCTCTGCCCCTCCACGCTCCACTTCAAGATCACCTTCTTCCTCCCCTCAACCTCATCTTCCCCAACCTTTATCCACCAAGACTAAAGTTCCTACAATGTTAAACCCAACCATTCCCCTACCAACAACATCCCCACCTCGAATGACCTCACCAACCTCTCCGCCACACCTGCCAAAAACTTTGCCTCTACCTACCACCCCACGAAATTCACCTTCCCCTCCTATCCTTATCCCATATTCACCCTCTCTCCCTTCAACTTCCTTTTCGCTCCCCCGACAAATCACCACACCACCTCGTCTAGCTCCTCCAACTACGTCCCCATTCCCTTCGACCATACGAAAAACACCCCTATCTCCAAAAATCAACACACTCTCCACATTCTACTCCGAGACCGCTATCTCTTCCCCCTCCCACTCCCAACCCTAAACCAACCTCGCCGTCACCATCCTCCGCCACCAGTACCGAAACACCCTTCCGCGGAACTATTCGCACTAAATCCGGTCGATTAAGCAAAAAGGCTGACCGATCCACTCAGACATTATCAGCAATCCAAACTCCTGACACACACCCATACCCTCACCCCCAAATCAAAACAATTGACCCTCTCCAGCAACCAGAAAGCCATCAAATATACCCTGAAGCAAACACAAACTCCGCTCCACACACGCAAAATTGGCCCCCCTGCCAACCAACCAGCCAACCTGGTACTTTCGCGTCCACCAGAGGTCATGACATCTCGCCTCGGGAAGCTGGGAAGGTCATTCACTCAGCCAACCCCGTCAAACCAACAACTGCTGCCAATCACCTGTCTACTACTACCATCGCCATGCCTTTTACTCCTTTCATCAAGAGAATAAAATGGTCCCACGACGGAGTAAACTTCACAAGAATAAGGCACATCCAAGATGCTTTCGTGGCGTCACTGGAACCGAACACCAAAGCTCACGTCGCTGTACTTATAGACCCCGACAAACCAACCGACTATAGGTCACTAAAATGGTGGACCCACATCTCCCGAATGCCCGTAATATGTGCCCAAGGAAATTTACCAACCTTTGCACCTGAGGCCCGAGGACGGGCCTCAAAAGGGGAAGACGAAAGTAAAATACCCCGACAGAGAAAACAAGAAGCAAGATCCGCGAATGAGAAAGAGCACAGGAAACTAGCACGGAGGCCGAAGCAGATGAGAGAGAGGACAGCAGAGGTACCGGAGGCGGGCACATCGCGAATGGACCCGGACCTAATACCGGAAAACACCCCGAGAGAACAACACCCCACCACACGAAAAAACGTACACCGACTCCAAACACCACAACAAAGAGGAAACTGAAGTTCAGTGTCCACTTCTAACCACCATGTTCTGTACTCTATAATGTTCACCCTGTATTGTTAAGTCTTGTTATCGTAACCCTATATAACCAAAAGAAAACCAGCATTATGATCAACCATGTATTCTTGTGTATTTGTTTCCCCTGACTTATAATATACTCAAGGGAGATTTGAGAAGCAATATTCCATGTATTCTTGTGTTATCGGTTCTTCCCAGCTCACAATATACTCGGGGGAGAATCGAGAAGTAATATTAAGAATCTTCACTACCGAAGAGATCAATGCCAGATTAATCCATTTTATGCCTGTATGAAAACTTTGTTATGCAATAAGATGTGAACCTATACTTCAATAGACCCCGGAACCTTGTTTTCCACACATTTGACACACATGCCTTATTTTGACATTCTTCAACTAGTTTACTAGTTATACAAATCACACCTGCTTCTTTCTATATAAGAGTCCCATGAAAATCCTCGTCCCCAGGTAAAATAGCGCAGGAGATCTGCCGCTCCCGCGCCCCGAGAGGGGGCGCTCTGGACATTTAAATACCTGGTGTACACACAGGCCTACCAACATGAACCAGGAAGATAGATACGTACACAGCCCTGTAGACACCACCATGCCGGGAGAGATTTATATATTCTTATGCCAAAAGTTGCTATCAACCAGGATCAGTAGCAAAAAACCAGCCAACACCACCCCGAGAAGGAGGGAAAAAGAATAACACTGTCGCCCACGCATCGCGACCCTCACCTGTCCGGTCCACATGACACACCTTCGAATCACCCGGCACCACCAATCCTCCCCGAGAGCTAAACACTCGGAATTCCTTCATTTCCCCCACTATTATTGTTTTTCAGAGTTCAATTGAAGTAACCCCGACCCCCTATGATTTTATAACATAACCCTGATGAAGTAGCCTACTCTAGGGACAATAATTGACCTTACTCATCACACCACCACCGAGTAATTACCTTTTATTGAAGGAGACCCGACCCACAGTGTAAGAAGGGTTCAAGGACCCCATCTAAGAGAACTCCCCATGCCCTTACCATCTTAAAGGTATCCAAAGAGTGCACTCAGTAATCCGCAATACCAGTTCAGGATTTTTGAGGAAACTCAGGCAATTGCTGAGGCTTCAAAAAAAGTTAGTCACTTAAGATCGCTAAACATTGCTCTGCATTCAGTTGGACTATTACGGCCTGCCGGAAAGCCCTGAAACTGTCTGCAAAACCCTAAATTAGGGATCTCGTTGGAATTAGGCCTGCCTAGCTGACGTGGATACCCTACTTAGGCGGTGACTAGTGTGTCTAGTGAAGAGTATTCGGCCTGCCGATATCTCTTCCCAGACTACAAGCCCCCGCTAACTACCAACCCTAAACTAGGGATCTCGTTGAAATTAGGCCTGCCTAGCTGACGTAGATACCCTACATAGGCGGTGACTAGTGTGTCTAGTGGAGAGTGTATTCGGCCTGCCGATACCTTTTCTCAGACTACAAGTTCCCGTTAACTACCAACCCTATACTAGTGATCTCATTGGCCTTAGGCCTGCCTAGCTGACATAGATACCCTACTTAGGCGGTGACTAGTGTGTCTGGGAGTGTATTCGGCCTACCGATATCACTTCGAAGACTCCTAAGTTGTTCGATAGTTGTGGCTTGTCACAATAACTCAAGAGTGGGAAACTCCAGTGTCCTTGTGGAAGAACTCTGTCATCGTTCGGCCTGCCGACGTGACATAGACTCCCCCTAAAGGTTTCACTTTTCTACAGTGGAAAGTAAAGAGACTACGGCCTGCCGTCCTCTCTATTAGTCCCGTGTTCTGAAGTGAACACTGCCGGAAAACCCAGTGTCCTTGTTGAGGAACTCTGTCATTGTTCGGCCTGCCGACGTGACATAGACTCACCCGCAAGGTTCCACTTTCCTACATGGAAAAGTAGAGAGACTACGGCCTGCCGCCCTCTCTATTAGTTCCCTGTTCTAAAGTGAACACTGCCGGAAAACCCAGTGTTCTTGTTGAGGAACTCTGTCATCGTTCAACCTGCCGACGTGACATAGGCTCCCCCGCGAGGTTCCACTTTCCTACAGGGAAAAGTAGAGAGACTACGGCCTGCCGCCCTCTCTATTAGTTCCCTGTTTTAAAGCGAACAGTGCCGGAAATCCCCAGTGTCGTTGCTGAGGAACTCTGTCATCGTTCGGCCTGCCGACGTGACATAATCTCCCCCGCGAGATTTCACTCTTCCTACAAGGAAAAGTAGAGACCACGGCCTGCTGCCCTCTCTATTGGTTCCTTGTTTGAAAGTGAACACTGCCAGTCGGCACAGGTAATCTCAAATACCTCTGAGACCGCTGTGTTAGGGATAGGGCTTGGCGAGATACCCTCACGGGCACTCTGCAGAGACAAGTCCTTGGTAGACTGAGTCGGTGGCCTGCCATACGACTGTGTAACTTAAAGGTTTAAACACCGCCCCGGGCCCCCCGAACCTCTCATAAAGATCAGGGCAGACAGTAAGATCACTTCCACTGAAATTACTGCGTTCATCCGATATCGACCACATAATACCCGATATTTAAGATCCTAGTCCGAGAGTACCTTAACAGGACTTCATCAATGGTTGATATACTGGTCAGAACAGTCGAGTAGTTTCTCCTACCTCTGAAATACTCGCGTTAGTTCGGTATGGTGCCCAACAGTAATTCGCCAGACGGTTACTATATGTTACGGAGCCATACTTAAGATCTCAAGCCCAATCAACCCATCTGTAACTACTTCATACAGCCGGCCCACCTAGACGGCCTACAGGGAAGCAGCCTACGAGAACCAATCACCTCCAGAAGTGTTCACCGGAGACATCCATCGAGAAGTTACCACACCGGAAGACCAAGAGAAGAAGAGACAACTAGTGGGTAAAGTATCAAGTGTCTACAATAAGCAGAGTCCCTTCCAAAAGTGGCTTAAACGTGTATAAATCCGCCCCGGACTTAATAAGCGGGTCCTAAAGCTACGAGTTGTACTCCCCTATAGTACGAGTGAGACGGGTCAATAACTTACCATCCATCAGTGAATCTAATTTGAATTTATACATTTCTTTCTATTATTTCGGCTTCAAGGACACAGCCGAATTTATCAAAGTGCCAAGGAAATATTTTAGAGTCTACCCGTGACGCCCCAATTTCTATGGGACCCCGCCGCATACACGTAAGGGTGCTTGACCTTGAACTTTAAACACTGTGACAGTTCTACAGAAAGCGACAGTAGTCACTCACTACCAAGAAATACTACCCGATCATCTACTCGAGTGTCTTAAAAACTATCTCGAAGATTTAGTGAAGTTGTTCTCCAATAAATGCTCCCTATCTAGCTCCGCGACTGTGCTCGGAGTCAGTGATACCATGTAGTGCTATTTTTCACTTGCAGTGATATGTGTCTTTCTATGTTTTAGTTTTCAGGTTATTTCTCCAATATAGTGCAAGAGAAATAAAGCTGTATTATCAAACCATATCTTGCGATATACTTATCCTCTGTTTTCCTTTCATCTTATATGTACATATATGAATTTGGAAGTCCCAGTGGAGTAGAACTCACCATATCCAATTGTTAATCCTGCATAAAATCAGGACATAACAGTAAGCCTAGTGAAAATCTAATAGTTAGCATAAGAAATACTAGTAAAAAAACTATTTTGACCTTTGACTGTAAGCTTTATAATATTTATCTAAAAAATTTGCAATACGATATCAAGACTACCAGTAACTTGTATAGAGAAAATGAAGACATTTCAATAAAAACTAAAAATAAATAGTATAAGTTGACCTTTCACCTTGACCTGAGACCTTGACCTTTATGTTTACCAGAGACAACTGTACGAGTTGTAAGATGAATATACACATCCATGAAGGCACCGCATGTCGGATATGCAAGCAACCATATCACTGGATTTGCATAGGATTGACACCAATAAATGAGGCGTACAATACAAGAGGGAAGAACCTCCATTTCTGCGATAGTTGTTTCGATATCACATGGCAAGTCATACAGACTGTAGAAATACAGAAGTACAAGATAGACGGAAATATAGCCAAGACATAGCTACCTTTCACAGAAAATGGGGAACTATTGGGGCCTCAGGGCCCATACAAATATCACAACCCACACACACACACCTTCCCATGATAATGCCCACATTGCCTCCTGCACATCAACACACATCGCCTGCCGAACAACAACCTTTCGCACCCTACATATACACAAACCCTGTCGCACATCTCCCCACACCTCCCCAGACCCAGAAAACACCCACATTAATCCCATCTATGGCCATTGACCACCCTACTGCTGTTGATCAAATAAAATTGCAGGATGAACGTAGGATGCAACAAGCCCCCATATCAGGCTCCCCTTCCACATCGTCTCCCCCCTCACCACTGCCACCTGCCCACCTACAACCGACCCGTAACTCCACCCCCCTGCAGGCCTCACCCACCCATACACCAAGCCCACTATCACCCACAACCACACTTAGCTCACCACATAACCCCTTGCAGCCCCAGCCACACCTACTGGGGTTGTCTAAACCAGTGTGCAGATATTATCTGGAAAGAAGGTGCTACTTTGGTCAAAAGGGCGAATATAATGGGAATTCATGTAGATTTGCTCATCCCAAAATTTGCAACAACATAACCAGTCATGGAAAATGTAGATTTGGTAAAACCTGCAAATATCACCACCCATCCCTTTGCAAGACATCACTTGAGAACAAGACCTGCTACAATATGAAATGCCCAGCTCTTCATATTAAAGGGACTTGGAGATATGCTAGACCTAACACGAATGGTAGCCCAAAAAACTCTCTAGCTATGCCAGGACGAGACAGAGGAAAAAGGCAAGGAGGGAAAGGGCAGATGAAGATGAAGAGACTGAGGGAGATGGAAGAGCACATAGAACACCTCGAGCACCTCCTGGCCTCCCAAGAGTGGCCAATACATCCCGAAGACTATTAGGTACACATAGTACTCCAAACAATCCCTCCCCAATCTTGTTTGCAAATATCCAAGGCCTAAAAAATAGAACCACGAACAAAGTACCATTTATTAGGGGCCTGCTAGAAGAAGGAAACGCTATATTTGCGGCTCTCACAGAAACTCACATTAAAGATCAGGAAGATAGTGAGGTATGGATTCCTGGTTATAACCTACATAGGGCGGACAGAACGCATAGATCACATGGAGGTGTAGCCTTGTACATACATGACTCACTGATATGTACTGAATTCCTAAATAACAGTAATGAAGTGGTGGAAATACTTGAAGTTAAAATAGAATCCCTAAATTTAGCAGTTATTGTTACATACAGGCCTCCAGACTCATCCCGAGAAGAATTCAAAACCCAGCTCAACAAAATAAAATCAGAAGTGGAAACCCTGGGGAACCCAACACCAAATATTATATGGCTAGGAGACTTTAACCTACCAAACATTAAATGGAGACAACTAGAAAACCAGTTAGTGGCAAATAACACCGGAGAAGCAAATACTAATACGAGAGAGCTTTTTGAACTTTGTGATTTTTTTAGTCTTACTCAACATATTGCTGAACCCACACGGGAAAACAATATCTTAGACCTGGTCTTCACTAACAACGACTCTCTAGTACACAGCATTAACATATCGGACACAACATACTCAGATCATAAATTAATTGAGATCAAAACAACCTTAGAAAGTGTACAGACAACCTCAGAATCGAGAACAAAAACCGGCCCCTTCAGTAAATTTAACTTCAATAACAAAAACATTAGGTGGGAAGAGGTAAATCAAGAAATGGAGGAAATAGACTGGGAAGATTTAATGGATAACCTGACACCAGCAGAATGTCTAGTCTTAATAACAGAAACCATGACCCAAATCTATAGCCACCATATACCTGCAAGACAAACAAAACGAAGAAGCAAACAAGATCGGGAAAGGAGGAGGCTGTACAGAAGAAGAAAATTACTCACACAAAGACGCACACATCAAAATCCACAGGATAGGCAAAAGGTCGAAATAGATAGAGAAATTGTGGAAATTGAACAAAGGCTAAGAATATCATATGAACTACAACATATGGAAGAGGAGAGGAAAGCTATTGCAGGTATAAAGGAAAATTCCAAATACTTCTTTTCATACGCCAAACAAAAGGCTAAAACAACATCAAACATCGGCCCACTGAGCAAAGGGGACGGCTCTTTCACAGGGGACAAAAAGGAAATGAGCGAACTCTTAAGCAGGCAGTATGAAATGGCATTCAGTGAGCCTGATGAAACAAAAGTCATCAGAGACCAAAATATATTTTTCATGGAAACCTCCCCCACGGAAACCCCTCAGATGCTGGATATTGATTTCGGTCCAAAAGACATAGAAGAGGCCATTTCCATCATGCCATCCCACTCGTCACTCCTAATGAAAAAATGTAAGGAAAACCTCTCAAAACCCCTGGCTATAATGTGGAGAAGGAGTCTAGACACTGGTGACATACCAGATAGCTTGAAAAATGCAATAATTGCCCCACTGCATAAAGGAGGGAGTAAAGCACTACCAAAAAACTACCGCCCGGTAGCTCTAACCTCTCACATCATTAAAGTTTTCGAGCGAGTCCTGCGAAGCAAAATTTCAACATTCATGGAGGCAAATGAACTACACAACACCGGTCAACATGGGTTTAGAGCGGGAAGATCATGTCTCTCACAACTTTGGAACACTATGACAAAATTCTTAAAGCGCTAGAAGAAAAGAAAAACGTGGATGTCATTTACACCGATTTTGCTAAGGCATTTGATAAATGTGACCATGGTATAATAGCCCACAAACTGAAAGCAAAAGGTATAACTGGGAAAATCGGACGGTGGATATACAATTTCCTCGTAAACCGAAAACAATCGGTAGCAGTAAACCGAGTCACTTCTGAGCTCAAGTGCCCTTCAAAAGCTCAGTGCCCCAAGGAACAGTGCTAGCGCCCCTTCTGTTCCTCATACTAATTTGCGACATAGATACCAACACCAGACACAGTACGGTGTCGTCTTTTGCTGATGACACAAAATTAAGTAAGATAGTAAACACACAAGAGGACACGGGCCGACTGCAGGAAGACATGAATGTAGTGTTCCAGTGGACCAGGGAAAACAACATGCAATTCAATGAGGAAAAATTCCAATTAATACGGTACGGAGATAATAATGGTGTTAAAGAAATTACAAATTACTTAACCTCTGAAGTGCGCATGGGGGTAATTGGAAACGTCCCCCTGTGCTGACGTATTTGATGTGTTTCCGTCACTAAAATATTCATTGTGCCATTAATAGCATTAATACTTATCCATATGCACCTATTATGGGTTGATTATAAAGGTATTAACCTGAAACAACAATAAAACGAGTGAAAACAGCGTTTGGATGGTCAAAATCGGAGATATAGCCCGCGAGTTGTATAATGTATGGGTGAGGCAAGCTACTTTCCCGCCAATATCCCCCAAGGCCACTGAGACACAGTCGATCGATACTCTCTCTCTCTCTCTTGCACTCGCTTGCCATCAGTGATGACAACACCCTGCTTGCAACTCGCTAATGTTAGCACGAAAATATACCTCAGAATAAGGGAATAACAGGGAAAATAGGTGATAACTGAAGGAGAGGAGAAAAGTGGGGAAGGAGGGGAGGTAGAGGACTGAGATTTTGCATGGCCCAGGGGCCAAAAAAAAAAAAAAAAAAAAAAAAAAAAAATCGATGTCAAAAGTTGCTTCTTTTTTTATTCACTCATAAGAGTCTCCCCGCAGTCCGCCGGGGGAACTCTTAAGAGTCTCCCAGCAGTTCCCGGGTTAACAGAATCTAACCACATAATAGAACGGAAAGACAGTGTGAAAGACCTTGGGGTATTAATGTCTGAAAATATGGGTTTCAAAGTACATAACCAGGTCAAAGTGGCGGCTGCGAAACGTCTAACGGGTTGGATTCTGCGTACTTTTAAAACACGCGGTGAATTGCCTATGATAACGCTCTTCAAATCTCTAGTGCTACCGCGGCTTGAATACTGTAGCGTATTAACATCCCCATACAAAGCAGGTGAAATAAATGACGTAGAGAGTGTACAAAGAAATTTCACTTCGCATATAAGTTCGATAAAACATCTACACTATTGGGAGCGTTTAAGAGCACTGAATCTGTACTCACTGGAACGTAGAAGAGAACGTTACCTAATAATATAGACATGGAAAATCGCAGAGGGTTTAGTACCAAACCTACATACTCCGATAGTCATGAAATTCAGTGATAGGAGAGGCTGGGAATGCGAAATCCCCCGGATGAATAACCGGGGTGCTATGGGCTCTCTGCGAGAGGGCTGGTTATCACACAGAGGCCCACGTCTCTTCAACAAACTCCCACGGCGAGTAAGAGACATGAGGGACATCTCGTTAGACAACTTCAAGAGAGCCCTAGATGTCGAACTGCAAAAAGTGCCAGACGAGCCCATCCTCGCAAGGGAGCGAGCTGTCGCTTCAAACAGTCTACTGCACCAAATCACCACCCATAACGAGGGGCGTCGCGCTCCTTGGTGCCGCTAGAGGAGCGGCGAACACATCCAAAGGTATCCAAAGGTAAGGTATGTAAGAGTAAAAAAAAAAAAATCATTGACATTGCCCAGGAAAATCAAATAAGCATGACTAATTTCATTGAAACCCATCAGTTAGGTTTATATTTTTACAGAATAGTTGACCTTGACCTTTGACCTTGACCTTCATGATGTCTCAAAATGTATTATTTTCCTTTTCATTTAAAGTGCAACTATATCGCCAAATTATGTGAAGTTTGCAGGAAAAGTAATGAAATTAGCATATTGACCTTTTATTTGACCTTGACCTGTGAAGTTCACGTTTCATATGGAATTGTATAGTTTCTTGTATGATCTTGGCCTAAGTATTCCGAATATACATGGTCATCTAGTGAGAATCTAACAGTTAATATAAGAAATACTAGTAAAACAAATTTTTTACCTTTGATCTTACCCTTCAGAATATTTATCTAAAATTTGGTTAGTAAGATATCGAGGTTACCAGTAACTTGTATAGTGAAAATTTTAGAAATTTGAGTAAAAACTAAGACACATGAAATATTGACCTTATTTTTAACCTTGACCTTTGACCTTAACCCTTAAGTTAAATTGAACATTCATTTTTGACTGACCTTTGCATTGACAAAATGAATATACCTGTGAGATTTGGTGAAAATCCATTGAACGGTCTAGGAGGAGTTTCCAGACGGATGACGACGACGACGGACGACGACGACAGACAAGCTGACTGATGGTGCACAGTATACGGGTGGGATCTGTGTTCGTGATACCACTTTGCTTCGCAGAGTTGATTAATTTCTTTCATAATTATGTTATGGTTACACTATTTTTTTTTCTATTTACATGAAGGAGACAAAATACACAACTGCCTGTAACAAGTGTTCCCCCAATGTTGTAAAGTGTGAGAGAGAGCCAAAATTAAGGTACATTAGAGGTAATTTAAGTGTGTTGGAAAGAAGTGTGGTGTGCTTGTTAAGAGTATAGTGAAACTAATAGGAGGAGGAGGTATTTACGAGAGTTAGCTGGATTACTTTGTGTAGGTGAGACACAAATAAAAACAGTGGGAGAAACCAAGCAAAAGAAAAGGAGTTCCAGCAAGTCCTTATCATATGCTTATGTGGCTTCCCCTGGGTACTGCCCTGTTCGATTGGTGTCTACAATCTCCCCGATGTTTATGTTTAACCCGTACAGCCCCAGCGACGCGCCTGACGCGTCGGCGATGTATGTAACGCACAGCCCCAGAGACGCGCCTGGCGCGTCACCCTAATTGCGCCGACCGTAACCTCAGGTGTAGCCACTCAAGTGGGCTCAGATTTGTATGGGAACTGTGTACGTATCCCACGCAACCGTGCCGATGATTGAAAACTCTCAAAGTCTACGTGCGTGCGTGCGAGCGCGCAATAACCTGTTTTTTTGGAATAATTGCCTTCAATTTTTTACTCTTATAAAATCCGTTTTCGGGGGCTCTGTAGGACCATTTTTTAAGCTTTTTGAGCTGTTTTTCGTGGTTTTTCCTTCATTCCTAACCCATTCGCTATTGTTTCTGGAATAAAACCATTTTTTGAAAACCGGCCGGGTTCTGGTGCGCAAACATTACAAAACTAGCCGGGGCTCCACGGGTTAAGGTAAGTTTGAAAGTGTTTCACCCCTTCACCACCATTACGTAAATGTCATCATACTCTGGTTACCATTAGACGATTTTCTTTAGATTGTAATCTATCTACATGATTTAAATGGGTAAACACGATCTCAATAAACCCTCATAGTAAAACAAGTCCTTCTTAAACTGCATAAACCCATCTAATTTCTTAAGGGGTTAATCTAGCAGAGTGGACACGGCAGGGAGGAAGGTTGGAGGGATTAGATTTAATAAGAGAGTTATATAAGGTGAAAGGCATTAATCAAGTAATGACGTTAAGCCGTCTGGAATTTGTTGTGAGCATGAAGGAAGGAAGAGAGTGAGAGTGAGAGAGAGTTGCAAGGAATAGTTATTATCTTGCGGTACTTCCAGGGAGATAGGTAAGATTAATAGGAAGATTGCATAATAAGAATTGCAAAAGTTATTTCCAGATAAAGCTGAGCTTAACCCACAGAACCCCAGCGACGCACGTTATGCGTTGGATATGTTGGTAACGCACTGTACCAGCGACGCCTTAATTACTCTTGTCCTATGGCACCTAGAAGTTTCGGATTTGTATAGGAACTACTTTAGGATCCCACGGAACAATACCGATGGTTGGCAACCCTCCAAGTCCAGCCATGTGCGTGTGGGCGCGCGCGGGAGTGATTTTCCAGTATTTTGCCTATCCATCACCTAATGTTAATTGTGACTTTCCGCCGCCCCCCAGGACCACCAAATGACCTAGGTGAGCAGTTTTATGTTGTTTTTCCTTCAATACTAACCCATTCCATGTGTTTTCAGGAAAAATAATAAGATTGACAAGTGGCTGGTCCTGGAGTGTACTTTTATATTAAATCGCTTGGGGTCCAGGGGGTAAAATTATGCGAAAGGTTTCAAATCTTATATTTATTTATTATATTTGGAGATTATATAATAAATCCATTAGATATATGGATGGAATATCAGGAATTTTAGTGACAAAAGTTGATTTGATACTTCCGTAATTAAATCCATTTCTTTCAAACATGGCTATTATCTTAAACCCTTCTGTATCGGCGACGTCTTTTTAATTTCATTCTATCTATATTTAGACAATTTTATGTAGTTTAAGACGGATCTGATGTATTGAAAAGGGTAAAGTGAAATAGTACGAAGCCTGTAAATTGCTGGAGGCCCTTTTTAAACTGAATATAATCGTCTAATAGTAGCCATATTTTTTTAAAGAGACCTCGCCGGTACAGAATGGGTTAAAGGAGGCTATAACCCTAAAACATGGATATGATCTCATAAGACCATTATTTTATGTCCGAGCAAACTATATAATTTCATATTATCACCAACCCACCAATTAACTTACAAATAAACCTACTGAAATCAATGAAACTAATGAATACATGTGTTACTCCAAGAATTCGAACCTAGGATACTCACACCGAAATTCCGCGCACTAACCATTACACTATCAAGACAGTTAAAGGTTTATGCACAAGCTTATGATTACAGTATTTTCCATTCTTGAATACAGGATATTTATCTAAGCATGTACAATTTTGTACATATACCCAACTGCACTATGATAGCCTAATGATTACACGTATGGAAGGGGTAATTCATCTTAAGGTGGAGGAAACAAATAATATGCCCCACGCATCCTACTACGTGTCTTACAAGGCGACTAATAGGGGGAATGGAAGTAGATTGTAGGCACCAACCGAACAGAGCTATACCCTGGAGAGGCTGAAGGCATTTGATAAGGAGTTGCTGTAACTCCTTGTTCATTTGCTTGGCCTGTCTTACTGATTCCCTTTGTGCCTCACTTACACAGAGAGTAATCCAGCCAGCTTTCACAAATACCTCCTCCTCCTATCCACTTCACTACACTAAACATGCACACCACACTTCCTTCTTCCACACCAATGTTGTTGTTGTTTTTCTTTTACAAAGAAAATTATAAACTCTAGCCCGGCCTCAGAGCCCCCAAAGGGGGGGGGGGCGGCATCAATGCTCCCACACTCGCCTGATCTTCCTCTAACGACCCCTCAAAATTACCTGGACCTCGGTCTGTTACTCTTTCAATTAACTTTTGCAACATTTGCGTACTTTCCTCTAATTTTCCCACTGTCGAACACCATCTCTTCTCCTACAAACCTGATCTTCTTTTCCTCACCGAAACTCAGGTGTCTGAGGTAACTGCCAGCAGCCCCTTCTCTGTATCCTCCTACTTTCTCTACCCTAGTTTCAAAGCCAAAGGCGGATGTTGTGGATATGTGAACAACAAACTTACTTGCTCTCGTGTTCCTGATTTTGACTCCTTTGAATTCTCAACTTTATGGCTCAAACTTTCCTGTCATTCTCTTATTAAATATTTCTTTACTGTCTATCTTTCCCCTAACTCTACCGATTTTCCCAAATTCTTTGACTATCTAAACTCTACAGTGGAACACATTCTATCCATTTCTCGTTTATCAGAAATCTCCATCTCAGGAGATTTCAACGTTCACCACCGCCAATGGCTCTCCTCTTACACGACTGATCAACCTGGTGAACAAGCCTACGTCTTTTCTATCCTAAATGACCTAGAGCAGTTAGTTCAGCAACCCACCCGTAACCTGGATCGCCTTGGAGATCGGCCCAACATTCTTGACTTGTTTCTAACTTCTAACCCTTCTTCTTATACTGTCGATCTTTTCTCTCCTTTGGGCTCCTCCGACCATAAACTTATCTCTGTCACCTGTCCTATCTCTCCAGTACGGCCACCCGATCCTCCTAGCCGGCAGTGCTTGTGGCACTTTGGCGCTGCCGACTGGGAGGCTCTCCGGCAGTACTTCTTTGATTTCCCATGAAATGATTTCTGCTTCCGTGGCCAAGGACCCTCAGAGAGTGCTGAACGCATTACCGAGGTAATCCTATCGGGCATGGACGCATACATTCCATTTTCTTTCTCTCAGTCTAATGCAAACAAATCTTGGTTTACTCACGCTTGTTCTACTGCTGTCCGCAACAAGGAGGAAACATTCAAACAGTACCGACGCCTAAACACTGAAGAATCTCATTCTTCCTATGTTTCTGCCCGGAATCAAGCCAAATCTGTTCTTCGACTTGTCAAGCACTCTTTCATCAATAATAAATGCACTGAAAAATCCAACTGTAGCTCTTCCCAAGCTTTCTGGCATCTAGCAGAAAACCTCTCCAACAATTTATCTTCCTCGTCTTTCCCTCCCCTTTTCCACTCTGATGGCACAACCATCACTTCTTCCTCTGACAAAGCTGAACTCTTCACTCAAACTTTTGCTAGAAACTCCACCTTAGATGATTCCGGTGCTATTCCTCCTTCTCCACCCCCCTCTCCCCTACTTATGCCTAATATCCTAATCTCTTCTAAAGATGTACTTTCTACCCTCTCTGGGCTTAATACTAAGAAGGTGTATGGTCTGGACAGTGTTCCTCCTGTTGTACTAAATAACTGTCCTTCCGTGCTGACTCCCTGCCTAGGCAAACTCTTTCATCTCTGTCTCTCCTCTAACGTCTTCCCTTCATGCTGGAAGTTTGCTCTCATTCAACCTGTCCCAAAGAAGGGTGACCGCTCTCAACCCTCCAACTACCATCCAATTGCTCTCATCTCAGGTATCTCCAAAGTTTTTTAAACTATTCTTGCTTCCAAAAATCTTAAGCATTTCTCTTCTCACAATCTACTCTCATCTTCTCATCTTCTTTCATGTCTAAATAACTCTTGATCATCCACCTTTCGGGACGCTGGTGAGACCTTTTCTATTGCGCTAGACAAATCGAAGGCTTTTGATAGAGTCTGGCACAAATCTTTAATATATAAACTACCCTCCTTCGGTTTCTATCCCTCCATCTGTGCCTTTGTCTCTAATTTCCTTTCTGGCTATTCCATAGCTGCGGTTGTGGATGGCCATCGCTCACTTCCTCAACCTATCAACTCTGGTGTTCCTCAGGGCTCTGTCCTATCTCCTATTCTCTTTCTAATTTTCATAAATGATCTTCTCAATTGTACCTCGAGTCCCATCCATTCATACGCCAGACGACTCTACCTTACAATCTTCAATTAGTTTTCCAGAACGCCCCAGCCAGCAATTCCTCAAAGACAAACTAATGAAGCCATGCAACACTTATCTTCTGATCTAACTACTATTTCCAATTGGGGCAGAGAAAACCTTGTTGCCTTTAATGCTTCCAAAACCCAATTTCTCCATCTATCTACCTGTCCAGAACTCCCAGCAGACTATCCTTTATTCTTCAACATTACACAAATCAATCCTTCATCTTCTCTCAATATTCTTGGTGTCTCTTTTTCTTCTGCTCTCACTTGGAAGGACCATATTACCAGTCCTGCTAAAGTAGCCTTCCAGAAGCTGGTTGTGCTCAACCGCCTCAAGGGGTTCTTTACCCCTGCACAACTTCTTGCTCTGTACAGGTGCACAGTGCGTCCTTGTATTGAGTATTGTTCACATGTGTGGGAGGATCCTCTCACACCTCACTCCTAGACAAAGTAGAAAGGAAGGCCTTTCGTATAAATTAATTCCTGCCCATTCACCAACTCTCTGCAAACTCTCTCACTTCGCCGCAATGTTGCATCTCTCTCGCTATTCTATCTCTACTACAATAATCAGTGCTCCTCAGAGATCTCCCAGTGTATACCACCTCCTCTATGTAGGGTACGTGGTACCTGTCTTGCAACACAATCCCACCCCTAGTCTGTGCAACTCTCCAACCCAAGAATTAAACGTTACTCTCAGACTTTCTTCTATTCAATTGCTGAGCTCAGGAACTCTCTCTCATAATCAGTCTTACCCTCCTCCTATGACTTAAATTGCTTCAAACTCCGTGTGTCCAGTCATTTTGGCTCGAACGTCCCTTGATCTTGGCACTGTCACTCTTTCAACTATGGGGGAGGCACTCGCTACAGGCAGTTATGCTTTTACTCTAAAAAAAAAATATATATATATGGGAAACTTAACCACAAGGGAAGGCCTCGATCGGAGTTACTCCTTAACCTTAATAAATTCATGTTTTCACCAACCCACCAATTAACTTACAAGTAAACCTAATCAATGAAACCAATGAAACTAATAACTACATGTAGAGATACTTACTGTAGAGTAAAGACAATTGCAAATGAATTATACGTAAATGCAAAATGGATGGCTTCGTCAGTATGTTATATTTCTTAGTTGACTTGACCCTTAGATGGTCCGATACACAATTATTCTCCGTTTTCTGGCTATAATTACACGATTTTATTCAGATTAGGAAGGGTATAGAGAAGTCAGAGAGTTAATCGAGATGGTCATTACTCTTATAATTCCCGCCGATCCTTCCTAATTTGTATAAAATCGTCTAATGATAGCCAGAATATACTGTCAAAATGCATCATGATCCTCAAAGGGTTAATTATGATGAAGCTGGAGATTAATTTATTATCTTATATAAAGAACAATAGTACTGGTAACATCCTTTTTATTATATGCTAGCAGCTATTATTGTGTTGTATTAAGCTTTAGAAGGACCTCTCACCGTTAAATACATACAAACTATCTGAAATAATCTGTTTAGCTACCATATATGTTAGTTAGTTAAAATAGAACTTCAGAGTCTATCAACCCTTCTGGATTATTTAGCCAGCACACTGTAAGTCAAGAATAGCTTCAGGATTGGAGCCCCTTTTCGAGAACTTCAGTTCCTTGACTGACTGTGATTTAGTTAGTTAAAATAGGACTTCAGAGGCTATCACCCCTTCTGGATTATTAAAGCAGCACACTGTAAGTAAAAAACAGTGTCAGGATTGGAGCCCCTTTTCGAGAACTCCAGTCCCTTCGTGACTGTGAAATATAGCTTTTATTGATGCAGACTATATATTTATTACACATGTGATGATAGAGATTTCTATCATGACTATATTGTGATAGAAAAATTACAAAAACAATTTGCTGGAAAATGTTTTTGTATTTTGTATTTTTTGCAATATTTGTATTTCTGAATTATATATACAGTTAGACTAATATAATGATCTGTATATATCATAATCCATAATCATATATAGCAGTTATAAAGAAAGCAAAGTAATGTTAGGCTTTCATGTAACAACAAAGGTCAAAATAGCGTGTGTGTGTGTGTGGGTGGCGTGTATGCGTGTGTGTGTGTGTGTGTATGTATGTGTTTGTGTGTGTGTGTGCTGTAGGTCATTCCGTACTGCGGCTTTTATCGTCTCTGGGATGTTGTGAGAGTTATTGGTCAGATACCAGCTACAACTATAATTTCCAAGACCTTCCTCCAGTCTACCTGTCCTTCCAATTACTTTATTTAGCGTGGATTTGTCTTTGTACTGTATGTGTACTGTATGTATGTGTGTCAGTAATATATACAGTATATATAAATTTATACAAATATACTGTATATATATATATATATATATATATATATATATATATATTTTTTTTTTTTTTTTTTTTTTTTTTTTTTTTAATCCCCTAGCGGGGGAAGGGGGGGAAAGTAGAGGTTTTGGTCAGGAAGATAAAGTAGGAAATTTTGAAATAAAGTAGTAGATTAAAAGTTAGTGGGCATACCACCTTGCTTTATTCAGGGTAGGGCAACTGTATTATTAAAAAGGAAAACCAAAATAATAATAATTAAATCTAATAAATAAATAATAATAAAAAATAAAATAGATAAATAGTAGTAAAAGAAAAGGATATTTTGATGTTCAGTGCTGGAGAAGAGATTAATTTGTCTAAGTTATTGGGTATCTAATAACTCTTGATGAGCCTCACAAATTTCATCTTCAAAGTTGATTGTCTTGGAGAAAAGTCGTCTTCCTGAAGGTGTACTTGCCGTATCTATGTTGTCATTTGGGTACTTTTTTTTCATTTCAGCAGGAGTAAGTTTTTCAAGATCGTCCGTAAATTGATAAAATTCCAGACTGTCTTTTGTAAGATTCTCCTTCACCCTTTTTTCAACTTGAGGGGTAAGTATTTCCTTGACTCTCATCCTTTTTTCAGCTTGAGCTTGAGGGGTTAGAACTGGAGGGGGAGGAGAAGGAGTATTTTCTTGATATTCAGGAATTTCTTCTTCTTCCTCTTCTGGATCTTCTTCGTAGTCTTCATCATCTTCTTCAGCATTGTCCTCCTCCTCAAGGTCTTCTAGGTTGATAGAGGAGTCATCTTCTGTGGTGATGTTGGGGTGTTGTTCTTTCCTTCGTGGTTTCTTCTGCTGTTTTCGAAAAACCAAGACTTCAGGAGGGATGTAGATGGTTGGTAGTCCGTTATGTTGGAGTATTTGAGGGATTATCTGACATAGATGATGTTTGTTGGGGCCAGCAATGACTGTGGCAGCTTGAATACAGGCATATATACTGGCCATGGTGTCAGGTTCCTCGTTGTGTCTTGGTGACTTGCTGACTTGGTGTTTTCGGCGAGCAAGATGTGAGCCTTTTACTGCTGCACCTCCAGGGCCAGTGATTTGGTGAGCTTCTGGTCCTTTCTGCCCGGGTTTGATGTTGAATTCCACTTGTTCACCTTCTCCTAGGGATGGATAATAATTGGAGTTGAATTTAGATATTGATTTGTGATGAACAAATATATCTGTCTTATTATCCAATCTTGTGATGAAACCATAACCCTGTTTTACATTATACCACTTGACAAATCCCGATATATTGGTCTTTATCATAGTGTTGGAGTTGCGGTAGTTGTAGCCCGTGATGTGTGTGCGAGCCATGATGATCGAGGAATCGGAATGGAATCGAAGGAGATATATATATATATATATATATATATATATATATATATATATATATATATTACTGACACACATACAGCAGCAGTGAGTCCAGTTTATATTCACATTTTGCTTTATTCTGGGAGTATATATAGGGAATTTTGGTAATGTTGTTGCGAGGGAGGTTTCGAGTACTACGAACATCACATTTCCCACAACGCTAAATTAACCCGCTCAGTACCAGTGCCGTCCTTTTAGTTTTTTTCTGTCTACCATTAGAATATTTGATTTAGTTTCAAAAGGGCCACCAGCAATTAACAGACTTCGAACAATCTCATTTAACTCATTTTACTACCATAAATCCTTTTTGAACTGCACAATATCATCTGAATATAATAAGAATAAAATTTAAAAGACGTCACCGGTACAGAAGGGGTTAATATAGTGTTATCAGGTGCATAGGCGTAGGGATGTGGCGACCCGACCGCCCGTCACTTTGTGGCACAGATAGGTCCTTTAGGGTGGGACTGGGAATCCCACCTCCAGAATTGTTAGGAGGCTGTAGGCAGCACCAGCCGAACAGGGCAGTACTCCCAGGAAGTGCTAGGTGGCTGATAAGGACAGCTGGAACTCCTGTTTCACCACCTGGCCTCCCTAGCTGATCCTTTCAGTGCCTCATCAATATTGAGGGCAACACCAGCCTGCCTTCCAAAACACCTTCTCCTCCTATCGATACATTATACTGCAAACACCTTACATACTACACTACCTTTTTAAGCCAAAATTATGACGCAATCACGACCCGCCTCGGATTCCCCAGGAAGGGGGGGGGGAGGGGGGGGGGGGGGGCAGAAACTTCACCATTGGTTTGACCCCTAGCAACGGCTCCCCTATATGCTCGGCCCGAAACCTTCTACTCATACTATTAATTTCTGCAACATTCGTGGCCTTTGCTCTAACTTCTACTCTGTGGAACACCACCTCTCCTCTGCCAACCTTGATCTTCTCTTTCTCACCGAAACTCAGGTGTCTGGGACTACTGACAGCAAACCCTTCTCTGTGTCCTATCGTACTATCTCTATACTGAGTTTCAAGCCAAAGGTGGATGTTGCGTATATGTGCGCAACAATCTCGCTTACTCTCCTGTTCCCAACTTTGACTCTTCTGAATTCTCAACACTCTGGCTATAGCTTTCTTGTCACTCATAAACAAAATATTTCTGCGCTGTTTATCTCTCCCCTAATTCTACTGATTATCCAACATTCTTTGACTATCTAACTTCTAAAGTGGAACACATTCTATCCATCTCTTCTTTAGCAGAAATCTCCATCCAAGGATATTTCAACGTTCACCACTGCCAATGGCTCTCCTTCCCCTCTTGCTGGAAGTTTGCTCTCATTCAACTTGTCCCAAAGAAGGGTGACCACTCTCAACCCTCCGAATATCGTCCAACTGCTCTTATTTCTTGCATCTCTAAAGTTTTGAAACTATTCATACCTCAATTTTTTTTAAGCGTTTATCTTCCCATAACCTACTCTCAGATCGCCAGTATGGCTTCCTGAAGGGCCGCTCTACTGGTGATCTTCTTTCTTATCTTACTAACTCTTGGTCATCCTCCATTCAGGACTTCGGTGAGACTTTTTCTGTTGCGCTAGACATATCGAAGGCCTTTGATAGAGTCTGGCACAAATCCCTTATTTCCAAACTACAATCTTACGGTCTTTATCCCTCCATTTGCACCTTTGTCTCTAATTTCCTTTCCGGCCGTTCCATAGCTGCGGTTGTGGATGGCCACCGTTCACTTCCTCAAACTATCAGGGTTCTGTCCTACCTCCAATTCTCTACCTATTATTCATTAACGACCTTCTCAACTGCACCTACAGCCCCATTCACTCATATGCTGACAAATCTACATTACACTATTCAACTAGCCTTCCAAAACACCATTCACAGCAGGAACTCAAAAACTCACGTATGTTGGCCATAAAACACCTATCTTCTGATCTCTCTGCTATATCGAATTGGGGCAGAGAATAACTTGTTACTTTCAATGCTTTCAAAACTCAATTTCTCCATCTGTCTGCTCGTCGCCCCCTTCCAGAAAACTATGACCTACTCTTCAACAGCAACAAGTTAACCCTTCATCTTCTCTTAACATTCTCGGTGTCTCTTTTTCTTCTGACCTCTCTTGGAAAGATCATATTACCACTCTTGCTAAAACAGCTTCCCAGAAGCTGGGTGTGCTCAACCGTCTCCAGGGGTTCTTAACCCCTGCACAGCTTCTAGTTCTGTACAGGGGCACAGTGCGTCCATGTATTGAGTAGTGTTCACACGTTTGGGGAGGATCCTCTCCCACAGCACTTCTAGACAAAGGAAAAAAGAAAGGCTTCCGTCGTATTAACTCACGTCCACTCACCAATTATCTGCAGTCTCTCTCTATCTTCGCTGCAATGTTGCATCATTCTCACTATTCTATCGCTACTACAATAATCAGTGTTCCTCAGAGCTCTCTCATTGTATACGACCCCCTCTTCGTAGAGCACATAGCACCTGTCCTGCAACACAATCCCATCCCTACTCTGTGCAACTCTCCAACCCAAGAGTGAAACGTTATTCTCAATATTTCTTCTATTCAACAGCTGAGCTCTGGAAATCTCTCCCAGAATCAGTCTTTCCCTTTTCCTATGACTTAAATTGTTTCAAACTCAGAGTGTCCAGGCATTTTTGCTCGAACGTCCCTTGATTTTGGTCCTGTCACTCTTTTAACTCTGGGGCAGGCACTCGCCACAGACAGTTCTGCCTTTTGTCTCCCTTAGTCACAGAAAAAACAAAACAATTTTGTTTTGTACTTTTCCGTACATTTGTTTCTCCTTCCTTCATCTAGTATGTAATACAGTTCAATAGCACACAAACAAGTAATATTAAGGTTGGTTAGCTTAACCCTTTCATGATCCGATTACGCATATATTTTCTGTTTTCTTTCTATTATTAGACAATTTTATTCAGATTAGGAAGGGTATATGGAAGTCAGATGGTTAATCGAGACGGTCTTTACCTTTTTGCCCCACATATCCTTCCTAAGATGTATAGAATTGTCTAATGATAACCATAACGGTCAAAATACGTCATAATCTTCAAAGGGTTCAGTTAGGATATTTGATCTAACACTGGTTGAATTGGTTCGAGCACTAGCTGAGAGCTATACCCTATTCCAAATAAGTAGGCCAAAACTCTTGAACATTAACCTCCATAACTTAAAAACAACTAGACTAATCGAGGTAATATTTCTACCATTTGGGAAGGGTCAGCCAGGGAATAGCCCATTTTCTATAGCCGTTTTTGAATTGAAGAGGTTAGTGTTCATAACTTCTGGTCTACCTATTTGGAACAGGGTATAGCAGGTGAAACGGTATGCAAGCTACAGTAAGTTGTCTGAGAATTAAACAGAATTACTGATGAGAGAAAATTTAGTAAACAGAAATTCGTTGTGAGAGATACACCGTTACTTTCAGAGAGACAACATGTATGAGTGCTAAAACAACTATAAAATTACGAGATATAGATAGATAGATAGATAGAAAGATATAGATAGATAGATAGATAGATAGAGAGAGAGAGAGACAGAGACAGAGAGAGTACGAACAAGTGACTTCATCCCAAAATAACAAGGCAGCACAAATGAAAAAACAAAATATATATAATCAAGCGAAAGAATAAGCTGAAACAAACAAATAATCTCGTGAGACGAAAATACTGTGTGAATTAAAAGGTATTAGCGTAATGTGTAGCGAGCGGATCACCTGTGCTAATACCTGGCCTGCGTGATCCGTTGGGGGGGGGGGGGATTAAGGGTGTGAGTACGGGGAGGAAAGTGGGGGGGGGGTTGGGGGGTAGGAAATAGGGCAGAGGGAGGGGGAGGAAAGGGGTGGGTGGTTGGGGTGGATTAGGGGAGAGGGGAAGGGGGAATGAAAGAGAGGGTGGGATAAGGGAGGAGGGGGAGAAGGGGGTGTGCAGTGGAAGGCGGATTGAGGTGTGGGTAGGGGGAGGGAAAAGGTTTGGGTGGGGCGGAAGGATTAGGGGAGAGGTAGGGGGGAAAGGAAAGAGGTAGTGAGATTAGGGCAGAGGGAGGGGAAGGAAAGAGGGAGGGATGAGGGGAGAGGGATGGTAAAGGGGTGGGTGGGAGGGGGGATTAATGGAGACGGGGGGGGGGGTGAATTAGGAGAGAAAGGGGGAAAGGAAAATTAATATGGGAGGGGATTAGGGGAGAGGGAAGGAAAAAGGGTGGGTGGTGGGATGGGGGATTAGGGGAGAGGGAGGGGGAGGAAAAGGGTGGGGAGGGTGGATTAGGGGAGAAGGAGGGGAAGGAAAAGTGTCGGTGGTGGGAGGGGGGATTAGGGGAGGGGGAGGAAAAGGGTTGGTGGGGAGGGATTAGGGGAGAGGGAAGGGAAGGAAAGGGTTAGGGGGGTGGTGGTGGATTAGAGGAAAGGGAGGGGAGGAAACGGGTAGTGGTGTAAGGGCCAGGGTGTACAAGGGGAGAGGGAGGGGTTATTAGTGTAAGGGAGGGAAAGGAAAGAGGTGGGTGGGAGAGGGGATTAGGGGAGAGGGAGGGGAAGGAAAAGGGTGGGTGGTGGGAGGGGAGATTAGGGGAGCAGGAGGGGAAGGAAAAGGGTGGGAGGGGGGATTAAGGGAGAGGGAAGGGAAGGAAAGAGGGGTGGGGATTAGGGGAGATTGAAGGGAAGGAAAGAGGGTGGGTGGGAGGGGGGTTTGGGGAAAGGGAGGGGAAGGAAAAGGGTGGGAGGGTGGGATTAGGGGAGATTGAAGGGAAGGAAAGAGGGTGGGTGGGAGGGGGGGTTAGGGGAGATTGAAGGGAAGGAAAGGGGTGGGTGGGAGGCGGGTTAGGGGAAAGGGAGGGAGAGTTGGAATATGAAGAACATACAAAAAATGGGATATGGAGATGAAAGAAAAATTAGCCGCATCATGGAAGGGTTGGGTGTGAAAGGGATCTGCCGTGTGTGGGCCAATCTCTAAATGGGCAAATAAAAGGAAGAGGAAAGAAGGGAGAAAGGAAATAGTGATAAAGAAGGCAGGAGATAATTGGAAAGACATAATAGGTAGATCAAAATAATAAGGAAAATAGCCAAATTGGTACAGTATACGTGTAATGGACTGAAGATAAAGACACAATGGGTATTATATATATATTAAGGGGAGATGGGACGTTTTTCTGGACCCCCTTCGCCCTCATGCTTAGCCCAATTAGTTTTCAGATGTTAAGACATTCGGCCCATTAGTTTGGCGATTTTAAGCCCTTTCGCACCATTTCTTTGGCAATATTAAGACTTCGTGTAATTTAGGTGTCGATTTTTTCATGGCGAGCGATAGCGAGCCTGTAATTTAAGAGAAACCGGCCTTTGGGCGGGACATTTTTCTATCGAAAAATTTACACATTTATTTTGAAGGAAGGTTTTTGTGTGTTTTTTTAATCTTAAGGTCAAAGGAGGAAACAAATATATCAATGATAAAATATTTAAATAAGCATATACTTGTACGCACTTGTACGAACTGCGCCGGTAGGTTTGGTGAGTCCATGTTTGCTATTGTCAATCTTCAAGTCTGCCATCTCTGCCAGCAACGAGAGAATTTGACAGTGAAATTAGATGAAGCCTACAACAAGATCAACATCCTCACCATGAAGCTGGAATCACTCAAAGAGTTTGTAACTCTCAACGTTGGAGTACTACAAACTTCAATTGTGACCGCAACTCCAGCAGCCACCAACGCCCCAACGTCAACTGCCAACAATTCATCGCCTGCAGTAGCCATTTCAGCTGATGGTTCCGATACTCAAGAAACAAATAGTGACTCTCTTCCCCCTCAAGACTACTTCTGTGTCGTGAGGAACAACGTTTGCCCCAAGACCAGGAAACCCATACCGATTACCGAGTGTCAAAACCGCTTCCAGATACTCACAGACTCAGATGACGAAGCGGAAATAGAAGAAGTCCGGCTCGTGGGAGACTCGATGATACGTGGTCAGCTCACAGAGTTTTGCGCCAGAGCACCTAAGACCAGGAAGCGTTTTTGTATCCATGGTGGTGGTGTGGACGACGTAGTTGGTGCAGTTGACGAAGTATCTAAGCTGGCCCCTGCTAATACAATGTACGTCATCCACGTTGGATCCAACGATGTACAGCGAACCCGGTCGGAAGATTTGCTTTTAAAGTACCAGCAGCTGATCAAATCGTTTAAGGAGAAGTCATCAAAGATCATCGTCTGAGGAATCGTCCCCCGGCTTGGTGTAGAGAGCCGATTTTACAACATAGCCACCAGCACAAATCGTTGTTTAGCAAACCTCTGCAGGAGGGAAAACGTGGGATTCGTCGACACCTGGGACAATTTCTACTACGATGACTATTTGTTTTCGGACGATGGAGTTCATCTGAACCAGGTGGGAGCAGCACGTTTTGGGCGTCTTCTCAACGATGCGGTGAAGGATTTTCGGAGAAGAAATCGACTCAGCACAGAACAACCAGGAAGGAGGACCGAAGACAGCGACGGCGGCAACCTGCGAAGGAATTAAATGCTAATCTGTCAAGAACCGCGAATTTGGATAAAGCTCCACCAACACGACCCAAATTCAAAACCGCCAGGGATAACGACCGAGGACCGATGACAGCCATGAATGTAAATGTAGATCCGACCAGAACCAAAAATTTGATTAAAGAACGTTCTGTGAGTTCTAAAACCGCAACTTTAAAGGTTTTCTATGCAAACTCTCGTAGCATACGCAATAAATTTTCAGATTTAGAGGAACTAGTGTATACTGAAAATTATGATGTGATTGGTATAACAGAATCTTGGCTCAATACAGTAGATAGAGACTTTTTAGAAGAGTATTCACTTCCCGGTTATGTAATGTTTGAGAAAAGCCGAATAAATAAAAATGGAGGTGGCGTTTTATTTTATATCAAAGAAAGTCTTAACCCGACCCTCTTGTCAAAACCTCAAATTGTGAACGTTCGACACAATCTTTTGTGCTAATAAAGAATAATAAAGGTACAAAAATAATACTTGCATTAATATACAGACCTCCAGCTCAATCAGTGCAAACTGACCGAGAAATTTATGAACAAATTGCAGATGTAAGTAACTCACAAGATACCGTATTTTTGGCGACTTTAATTTACCTGTGACCAAGTGGGGCGATACTCTTACTTCACACTCCGGACATGACTTGTATACGAACTTGCAAGAGAGTTCGCTTTATCAATTTGTTCGAACACTGACCCGTGGTAATAACGTTCTTGACATTGTACTTGCAACAAAAGAAGAATTAATAGAGAATTTGAAAGTTGGTGATGAATTCAGTAACAGTGACCATCGTACGATAACTTTCACTTTAAAGTTTACTAGTAACGAACCAAATAGTAGCATCGAAAAAGTCCCTAATTTCAAGAAAGCAAACTTTCATAAACTTAGAGCTATGTTTAAAGAAACTGACTGGAGCTTTTTAATTAACAATAACGACATAAATACATCTTGGAAGTTATTCGAAACCACTTACCTAAAAGCAGTGCAAGACTGCATACCATCGAAAATACGGCGTCCTGGCCATAATAATAAGCCCAAATGGTGGAATAAAGATATTTCAAACTGCCTGCTTGCTAAACAAATTTGCTAATGATAGATTAAAATCCTCACAAAATGATGAAGAACGGGTGAAATTTGTAGAGCTACGACGCAAAGCCAAAAAGTTAATTAAGCAAAGTAAAAAGACCCTAGAGTTACATATTGCGAATCAAAGTAAAACAAACCCGAAATAATTCTATAGTTATATCAGAAAGAAAAAAGTAGTTACTTCAACTGTTGGACCGTTAGTCGATGAAAATGGAGAATACACCAAAGACGAAGTACAAATGAGTAATGCCCTCAATACCTTCTTTGCATCAGTATTTACAATAGAAGACCTCAGTGATATCCCTACACCATCGCCGATCCAGATTGATAATTCAGATGTTCTAAGCAATATCACTGTTACAGAGAGAGAAGTATTGAATTGTTTAGATAAACTCAAGGTAAATAAAACGCCTGGACCTGATACAATCTCGCCTAGAGTTCTAAAGGAAGCTAAGGATGAGCTCTCCAAACCACTGACATTACTATTCAATAAATCCTTGCAGTCTGGAACTATGCCTGATCAGTGGAAGATAGCCAACGTAACACCGATATTCAAAAAAGGCAGCAAATCCCTACCCCGTAACTATCGTCCAATTAGTTTAACCTCAGTTGTATGTAAAATGCTAGAAACGGTCATAAGAGACAGACTCGTAAATCACTTAGAGGAAAATAACATACTTAAAGATACTCAACACGGCTTTCGTAAAAAAACGTTCCTGTTTAACAAACCTCTTAGACTTCTTCCACGATATCCTCAACCTCTTCGATGAGAGTAAAGCTGTAGATATTATATACCTTGATTTTCAAAAGGCCTTTGACAAAGTTCCCCCACAAACGTTTACTGCTAAAACTAAAAGCGCATGGAATACAAGACGGTGTGTTGAAATGGATAGAAAATTGGCTCAGCGACAAAAAGCAAAGAGTAGTCATAAACGGTAAGGCATCTAAATGGACCAATGTAAGTAGCGGGGTACCCCAGGGATCGGTACTAGGACCAATTCTCTTTCTAATTTACATCAATGACATAGATGAGGGTCTCATCTGTACAATCTCAAAATTTGCTGACGATACAAAAACTGCAAATAGCGTACTCTCAAAAGATCAAGTTGACGATATGCAACACAATCTAGATAAATTGTCACATTGGGCCCAAATTTGGCAAATGAGTTTCAATGCGGATAAATGTAAAGTACTACATATCGGATACCTAAATGAGAAAGCAAACTATTCGATGAATGGCACTTAGCTTAAGAATGTAAACAGAGAAACCGATCTGGTAGTAACAATATCGAGTAACCTAAAACCGAGTCAACAATGTTCAGAAGTTGTTAAGAAGGCAAACCAAATAATTGGCTTTATAGGCAGGTCATTTGAGCATAAATCCAAAGACGTTATCCTAACCCTTTACAATTCCTTAGTCCGCCCTCTTCTGGAATACTGCGTTCAATGCTAGTGCCCTTATTACCAAAAAGACATAAACAAGCTAGAACGAGTTCAACGTAGAGTTACCAAAATGATACCTAGCCTAAAGAACAAACCATACGAAGAGCGTCTTAGAGAATTAAATCTATTTCCTTTAACCCAGCGCAGATTAAGAGGTGACTTAATTCAAGTGTTCAAAATCATCAAAGGTATCGACAATATGAACTGTAGTAAGTACTTCACTATCGACCAATCTAACTACACGCGGGGAAACGGTTGCAAAATTATTGGTAAATCTTTTAACTCACACGAATCTAAGAATTTCTTCTTCAATCGAGTTGTCAACTTGTGGAATGGGCTTCCCCGAGACGTTATAGACTGCAGCACCATTGAATCATTTAAACTCCGCCTAGACAAATATCTCGCATCAAACCCACGACTGACTGCGTTTGTAAATGAATAACATTATTTTATCCCCCCCTCAGTTACTAACCCATATGTCCCCTACTAACTTCCTAGTCCTGCCACGGACATTAGTTCCAGGGCAGTAGTTCCCTTTCCAATGTTCCCTTACCAACTCTAAACCACTGTTTGGACACTTGATCCTCAGTGTTTTGGAGGACAAGCAACGTAGAAGGGTCACTAGACCTGTTGTTGCTTGATTTCCTTTGTACTCATTTGTACTCTCTCTCTCTCTCTCTCTCTCTCTCTCTCACACTATATCCCCTTTTAGTTTAGTTTATGTATGTTCATTGTCTCTCTCTCTCTCTCTCTCTCTCTCTCTCCCCTTTTAGTTTAGTTTGGTATATGTATTGTTCAACCCCCCATCTCTCTCTCTCTCTCTCTCTCCCGTCCTCTCTCGCTCTCCCTCCCCTCACATATTTCCCTATTTAGTTTAGTTTGGTATATGTCGTACATCTCTACCTCTTTGTCTCCTCTGTTAACTTTCCCTAATATTATTCAACTATCTCTGTTTCTGTATTCTTGTTTT